>CM044895.1:31488991-31858991 GCA_024500025.1 Syzygium aromaticum | reverse complement strand
GTGGAGTTTGAAAAAGAAAATTAATATTAAATCTTAGAGCTTTTATTGCTACTGACATCTATGTAATTTCATGTTAAAGTAGAGAATAGAGCTTTTTTTAACTGCTGTTAATGGGATTTATGTAATTTTTATCATAACTATGCATGCCCTAAATTCCTGTAATATATTGGGACGATATCTTTGGTAGTTGTAACCCTGAAGGCTGAAGCTTGTTACTATGTTACTCATACTGATAGCGAAGAGATTGCCTAGTGCCGTATCGTGATTTTTCCTTTTCTAATTTTGAAACGGGCGTTCCATGTAAAAGTTCATGTGTTTTCTTCTCAATTTTTTTTCTTCAACAATTCGCTTTCCTAACAAGATTTTCAACGTTAACAACCTCAGTTGGAGTTTACTACTGTTCATTGAAGATGTGGCTAGGATATAAAAGACAAATTCCTGAAGTTTGGATGTATGTACGTGTAGTCTAATTGCTTGCAAAGAGTTTTTTCAACACCAACCGCATGAACTAATCGATAGTGCTAGTAGGTTCATGGTTGAATCGGACGCAAAGCGACGAAACATTTTTATTGGAGACGGGTACAAGGTCTAACTTGAACGCCTTTGAAGGTGGAACGTCAAATCACCGAACATAGAGCAATAGGAAAATTTGACAAGATTTGACTGATTTCGGATGATTACGGGGTGACGTCATTAATTATTTTCTTCGTCTTTCCCGTATGAGAAGTTATTTGCACGATGTTTATGATACAAAATGCCGGCATTCGTCAAATTGCTCATAACTTTAGAAGACAGTGAGCAAGCGATATGTGTTATCAACAGGGACTTGGTTATAATATTTTCCACACGCTCAACAAATTGCTTGCGATCTAAGCTTACGGTTCGTGATCATGGCCTCAACGAACAATCAGCTTCCTCTTCAATACCCCCGTCTTACCAAAGAAAATTATGGTAACTGGGCTGTTAGAATGAAAGCTCTACTCGGCGCCTACGGTGTGTGGGAACTTGTTAACACTGGCTATGATGAGCCAAAGGATGAAGCCACGTTAAACCAAAACCAGAGGAATGCCTTGGAGAAGGTTCGATCGAAAGATCAATATGCCCTGTCAATCATCTATCAAGCGTTAGATGATTCTATGTTTGAAAAAGTTTCGAACGCCACTACCGCCAAAGAAGCATGGGAGATTCTTCAAAACACACATCAAGGAGTTCAGAAAGTTAAGAAGATTCGTCTTCAAACCTTGAGAGGCGAATTCGAGGTAATTCATATGAAAGAATTTGAATCGATTGCTGATTATTTCACGAGAATTTTGGCAATTGTTAATCAGATGAAAAGAAACGGAGAAGATGTTTCCGATGTTCATGTTGTTGAGAAAATACTTCGGTCCTTAGACAAGAAGTATAATCATATTGCGGTTGCAATTGAAGAATCCAAAGACTTGGATGCCATGACGGTTGATGAACTTATGGGTTCATTACAAGCCCATGAAGAAAGGTTTAGAAAGAAAAAGATTGAACCGATGGAGGAAGTTCTCCAAACGCAATTGACCATTCGAGATGAAAAGGAGCAAAGAAGAGATCCTGTACAAAATCGCGGGACAAGTCAAGATCGTGATCGAGGTCGTGGCCGAGGTCACTTTCGAGGAAGAGGTCGTGGATGAAGCAGAGGAGATCCTGCTCGAAGTGATGGAGGATACCAATATCAAAGAGGTGCTCGTGGAAGAGGAAGGAACTCGACAAGCCAATGGTATGATAAATCTAAAATCCGATGTTATCATTGCAATAAACTTGGCCATTATGCTTCTAACTGCTGGAACAAAGAAAGTAGCAGAGCAGAAGAAAATGCGAACTTGGTGAATGATGCTGATCAAGTTCTTTTATTGGCATTCAAAGAATATGAAGAAGGTCAAAGTGATATGTGGTATTTGGATACTGGCACAAGCAATCACATGTGCGGGAGAAAGGAGATGTTTACCGAGTTAGATGAGACAATTAAAGGGACTGTCTCATTCGGTGATAACTCTAAAATTCTTGTTGAAGGAAAAGGTACAATTTTGATTCGCTTAAAGAATGGTGCACGTCAGTTTATTACCAATGTTAGTTATGTTCCAAAAATGTCAAGTAATATCTTGAGTTTGGGACAACTTCTAGAGAAAGGTTATACTGTTCATATGAGAGATCTTAATCTTATGTTGAGAGATCGAAATAATAAATTGATTGTAAATGTGAAGATGTCGAAGAACAGGATGTTTATTCTCAATATAAAGAGTGAGATGTCTCGATGTCTAAATGCGTGCGTAGATGATCCTTCATGGTTGTGGCATTTGAGGTTCGGCCATCTCAATTTTGGCGGACTCAATTTGCTTTCTTGCAAGAAGATGGTTTATGGCTTACCACGTATTAATCATCCCGATCAATTATGTGAAGGGTGTGTTATCGGCAAGCATTCCAGATCTAGCTTTCCAAAGGAGGCGACTTATCGAGCAAAAAAGCCACTTGAATTGATTCATTCTGATTTATGTGGCCCGATCAATCCTCACTCATATGGTAATCATCGATATTTTGTTACTTTTATTGATGATTTTACTCGGAAAACTTGGGTATATTTTTTAAAAGAAAAGACAGAAGTATTTGATACTTTCAAAAAATTCAAGAACCTGGTTGAAAAGGAAAGCGGCTATTTTATCAAGGCTTTAAGGACTGATCGTGGTGGAAAATTTACCTCAGCCTTATTTAATAAATTCTGTGAAAATCATGGTATTCGGTGTTTCTTGACGGCCCCGTATTCACCTCAGCAAAACGGTGTGGCTGAACGGAAAAATAGAACTATTCTTGATATGGTTCGAAGCATGTTGAAGAGCAAAAATTTGTCCAAAAAACTTTGGGCTGAAGCTGTTTCGTGTGCCGTCTATCTTCAAAATAGATGTCCCACATATGGACTTGAAGGCGTAACTCCACAAGAGGCATGGACCGGGAGAATACCAAGTGTTTTACACTTAAGAATTTTCGGGAGCATTGCCTATGCTCATGTCCCGGACCAAAAAAGATCAAAACTTGAAGACAAGAGCAAAAAGCTCATCTTTATCGGGTATGACTCATCATCCAAAGCCTATCGATTATTTGACCCTAACACTTTGAAAGTGTATGTAAGTAGAGATGTCAAGTTCGATGAAGATGGAATGTGGGAAGAAAATCTAAAAGAAGAAGCGAATGTTCGTGGTGATTCCAATCAAACGGAGTTGAAGGATCAACCTTCACCTTCTTCTCCAACATCTTCCTCAAGTTCATCAACACCATCCCTTTCAAATAATGTCGATGAACCGTTAGTGCCAAGATCAAGAAGATTGTCTGAAATTTACGAAGCTACCGAAGAGCTTCATCTTATATGTCTTCTTGCAGATTATGAACCACTTACTTATGATGATGCGGCCAAAGGAGAAAAGTGGAAAAAAGCCATGAATGAAGAAATTGAAGCCATCGAGAAAAATCAAACATGGGAGCTTGCTAATCTTCCGAAGGACAAGAAATCAATTGGTGTTAAATGGGTGTACAAGGCCAAGAAGAATGAGAAAGGTGAAGTGACAAGGTACAAAGCTAGATTAGTCGCGAAAGGATACAAGCAAAAAGCTGGAATCGATTATGATGAAGTTTTTGCCCCTGTCATCCGCATGGAAACTATTAGATTGATTATTTCCATTGCTGCTCAAAATAATTGGCGGATTTATCAAATGGATGTCAAATCAGCATTCTTGAATGGCATCCTTGAAGAAGAAATTTATGTTGAACAACCCAAGGGGTTTGTAGTGAAAGGTCATGAAGACAAAGTATTGAGGTTGAAGAAAGCTCTATATGGGCTTAAACAAGCACCGAGAGCATGGAATTCCAGAATTGATGCATATTTCAAGGCGAATAAATTCTCTCAATGTCCATACGAGCATGCACTCTATTTGAAGCAAGAAAAAGGTGATATTTTGCTCGCCTGTTTATACGTTGATGATCTTGTTTTTACAGGAAATAATTCAGCGATGATTGATGCTTTTAAGGCATCAATGGTGAAAGAATTTGAGATGACTGATAATGGTCTCATGAATTATTTTCTTGGTATTGAAGTAAAGCAAAGTGTTGATGGGATTTTTATTTCCCAAAAAGGATATGCAGAAAATATCCTTGAAAAATTCAACATGAAAAATTGTATGCCGGTCAATACACCAATGGAGTGCGGAACCAAGCTTTCGAAGTTTGATGATGGTGCCGATGTTGATTCGACATATTATAGAAGCTTAATTGGGAGTTTGAGATACTTGACATGCACGAGACCGGATATTATGTATAGTGTTGGAATTGTGAGTCGATACATGGAGAAACCAAAATCATCTCATCTTAAAGCTGCAAAGAGAATACTTCGGTACATCAAAGGTACTATTTCTCATGGCTTACACTATTATTGCTCTGAATCTTTCAAACTTAGAGCTTATTCGGATAGTGATTATGGTGGAGATATCGACGATCGAAAAAGCACCACGGGATTTGTATTTTTCTTGTGCGACACTGCTTTCACATGGTCATCAAAGAAGCAATCAAGTGTTACTCTGTCGACATGTGAAGCTGAATATGTAGCTGCATCTTCATGTGTTTGTCATGCAATATGGTTGAGAAAACTACTCAAAGATATTCTTATGGAGCAGAAGAAAGCAACGGAGATTTTTGTTGATAATGTTTCTGCTATTGCTTTGGCGAAAAATCCAGTTTTTCATGAACGAAGTAAACATATCGATGTTCGATATCACTTCATCCGAGAACAGGTTAAAGAGAATAAAGTTGAAGTGTTGCATGTGAAGACCGGAGATCAAGTAGCAGATATTTTTACTAAACCTCTCAAGATCGATGCTTTTCGAAAGTTCAAGAGCCTGCTTGGAATGATCGATGGAAGAGAATTTGGTTTAAGGGGGAGTGTTAGAAATTAAACCAAATTTGTTGATACTTGTTTCCTTTTTTGAGTCTGTTCGTATTTTCATATTTTGATTTTTCATAGATATTGTGAGATATTGTTTCTAGTTATATTTTAGGAAAGTTTCCTAAGTCAAGTAGGTTTCCTAATTAGAATAGGTTTCCTAGAAAGAAGTTTCCTATTTCGAATCAAACTATGGTCTATATATAGTCTATTTCTCTTGTAATTATGACATGCAATACAAAGGCGCAAATTGCGATTGTTTCATCCTCAAAAAATTTCTTCCATCAAATCAAGTTGTTGCCGCGTCTCTGACGCTCAACAAACAGAAAGTAGACATATGCTTCGGATTGATCGACATGGAGAATAAGGACAGAGTAAGATGCATGTCGGGAAAGAAAATACACGAGGAACATAAGGTTTTAATCAAACAGGACAAATAACAACCACCAACAGTAGCGGTGAGGCACGAGAATGTATTCATGCAGAAGAAGAAGAATCAAAGCAGGCGAAGATAGTAAGGCGTCAAGGGCCTCAAGACGGTGGGAGCTTTGGACTCAATGAAGGCCACCTGAGACCGGGAGAGGTGGAGGTAGACCACCCAGTCGCCGTTGGAGAGCGGGCTCGGCATGGGCATAACGTACCCGGTTTCCCCTCCCCACGGGAAGTGGTAGGATCCCAGCACTGGCTTCCCCCACCCGAAGTCAATCTCGGTCACCGGGAACCTCTGCCCCGATGACATCACAAACGCCGTTGACCCTTCCTCCTCCTCCTCGCTCCCCAGCTTGCAGTATATCCTTGTCACCCCTGGTGCCGGCCGGTGCTCTTCCACCCAGTCTATCAGGTCCAGGAAGTGCTCCCTGGTCGCCGCCCTCTCCACAAACTCATGCACCGCCTCTGCCACCCAGCTCAGCGGCTTCTCCACCACCTCCCTCGCCCTCTTCTCTCCAAATGCTATCGACAGCACGTTCCCAAAGTAGGACGCAATGGGTAAGGGCTTGTCGTCCCCGCCCTGACTCATCAACCTACACCTGCCGTCTACCACAATCCCCATCCTCGATATCGCCTTGCTGTCCTGGTTATTAGCAGCCAAGGAGGATTCGGCCACCATCTTCCAAAGGAAAGCGCTGAACGACTCCAACTTAGACCTCTTGCTTCCGTTGGAGCTGGCCATCTGCTGCAACTCGCTTAGCAGGGTGGCCGTCACATAGTAGATGCGGCTTACCAGACGGTTGTTGTCCCTCGATGACTTTGGCTCAAATTCACCATCCGCCTGCTGCTTGTGCTGGGGAGGTGGGGGCAATGTGGAGATGGGCACGTACATGCGGTCTAGAGAAGGGTCAATGCAGAGCGGACGCCTTGGGTTGAGAAGAGAGCGGCGGAAAGAAGGAGGGAGCGAGATCGGGGCATCGGAGCGAGCCGTCTCTGCCCAAAACACCATGAACATGTTGGCCGAGTGGGCGTCAGCTATCCGGTGGTCAAACTTACACGCCACCACTATTCCCCCACACTTTAGCTCCGTTGCCTGAATGTTTTCCATCGAGAAAATTTGTTCAAATCTTAGCCTATTAGCAACATATGCAGTGGACAGAATCAATCCCAACATAGAAATTATTTATGTCTTGATGAGATCTACTATTACACATATTATTGACATATATTTGGCAGCTTGATCTAGTAGACTTCGTCTAGACAGAAGACTTACTCATGCATCACCGAAAAGTTATCCTATGATGGACTTGATCTTCATAATCTATCGACCTTATTATATTTTTTCGGCAACAGCATAGTTTTCTCTTGCATTTCAATGAGGCAGTTTAATGTGTAAATTTTTTTTTAATCCTCCATTACTTTAACTAATCTCTTCGAGAAGCCTTTATCATATAGTTTACTAGCTTCTTCTTTCCTCGATGACAACGATAATTTCCATTATTTAATTATTTCGGACAAGACTAGCACTCTTGTTTCCCATTTGGCGCATTAATTAAATGCATGAAGTTGTAGTGAAAGAGAAATCCCACCCTTTCCATATAAATATGAATCTTTCGCGCTTGTGGTCGCTGTGAACCCTGCCATAATGGTGCGGTGTCTCATCAAGCTAATTATTAATTCTAAGATTCTTCCATTCATTCAATTCCATCCAAAATAGACAAAACGATAATCTCCTCCATTTATATTATTATCACTCATGCATCACTCTATTTTTATCTCACTAGTCTCAATGGACTCAATGAGCAAATGCATAATCTCAATGATCACATAAATAAATCAGTGAAGCTCGCACGAAGTGTCGGACTTTTCTTCCTTTGATCATTTAGCAATAATCTCGCTGCACTATTCTGTTTCGCGTATAGTTATTGATGTGACTTTGATTAGGACATCTTTGAATTATTACAAGGAAAATAGTAAACTATAAGAAATCCTTGATAACGTGCGATCACAGGCAATAATATCAGACATGTGAACAAAGTCCAAACATCATACTTCTGTATCAACAATGCCAAATAGTAGCAAATTTTGATTTGTAAAATCTGCATACTTAGTGACATGAACGAAAGGTTTTATTTCGACATTCGATGAAAGAACTTCATCATCGATGAATGAACCAACTTTGTGAACCATTTTCAGTAAAGTTGGAGAATCTGACCCACAGACTTACAGATAGATGGTACACTATTCCATTTGACGCTAGTTATACTTATACGCCCATGCATATACAAAAGATTTAAGAAAGAAAATTGTAGATTTAGGTTCCGTTTGTTTCGCAGAAAATAAATAATTTAGAAAACATTTTTTTCAAAAATAATAGCTCGTATTACTTGAAATAATTGACCATTTATATTTAAATATTTTTGTGGGCGATGAAAATATTTTTTATTCATTCATTCATTTTTATAAGTGATACAAGCAATAAGTTTTAGAAAATATTTTCTAAATCATTCATTTTTTTTGTGAAACAAATGGAGTCTTGGTGAAATGAAGATAAAATTGGGTGCATATACAGTGATCTAATCTCTTGAGATGGCTAAACGGTACATAGTAGGGCGAAATCTAATATCTATACCTGAACAGCAAGCACGCCTTGCTTCTTTGGAGGAACCAGTTTCCCTTCAATGGCTTCGTCGGGATTATACAGGTTGAGATGGCAGAGTTCTATGTCCGCGAAAGCTTCGACGAAGTCCACCCCACGGTTGTTGCACAGCAGCTCAGGCTCACCGACTGTGTTCTGGACCACCTCCCCGGCGAGAGCATAGTAGGAGACCAGAGCTTGGGCCAAGGCGGCTTTCAGAACCCCCACCATGGACCCATACTCAAGCCTCTGCAAGGTGGTGGTGGTTGTTGGGTTGGTGTAGCAGAAGAAGACGCCTACGTCAAGTGGCGGCAAGAGCAAGTCGAGATTGGAGAGGGGCAGCCAATGCTCTTGCATGGGCAGTGGCGCCGCCACCACTTCTCTCTTGCCCAACTTCACCATGAACTCTTCGCCTGCACCTGCAACTGTACCCATTTCGATGACTATGTATGGCGAGATCGAGAGGGATAGAGAGCGGAGAAGATGAGCGGGTATTTATAGGCCCAGGTGGTGATATTGATAATGACTCTCGTCGATGACGATTCCTCAACCATCGACCATCTTATCCTTGGACAATAATTACTCACAACAGACGCACTATATTATTCTTCGTCTGCACGGTACCTTCAGTCTCACTCCACTATAAAACATATGGCGGCTTCATGTGGTGTTTTTTTTTTTTTTTGGTCTAACTTCATGTGGTGTTTGGTTAATCATCATCTACTCTACCCTGGATTGATCCCCATTTATACTTCAAAACCCCAACGAGAATATTATTTCCTCTCAGAGATCCGAAGAGGTCAAGCGTGCATATATGCATGCTCTATGTTTCTCCGGGGAATTCAAGGCGAAGTAGTGAAAATCAAATGATGGTAAAAGAAAGAAGAAAATGGGACAAACGCATATCAACGATACCGTCTGGAAGAAATCCTTCCTTGTAATTAATCATAATCTGAAACGTTGTCCACTAAACTGAAATCTTTCCCTTTGGATTCGATATCTAGGCTCAAATGCCATTGTAGAACTAGTCTGCGTATTAAGAGAAGACGAATTACAATGGTCAAAAGACATGTCTTTGCAAGGGCTTTGAATAAATAAATAATCGACCAAAAAAAAGTACTAAACACATTCCTCACATTTCACCCAATGATCACTTACATATCTCAATTTTTTAAAAGTACTAAACAGATACCTGAATTTTACTTTTAGAAACCACTTTCCATCTTTGCATGAATTATTTTATCCAATTATCCTTATTTACAAAAGTGTCATCGTCTTCCAAGAACGCCCAAACCCTAAATCCTAAATATCTGCTCCCACTCAAATCATCCAAAACTAAATGAAAACAAAACCATTAAATCCGAGAAAAGATACTAAAATGAGTTTACAATAAGGACAATTTAGTCATTTCAACATGGGTTTTGATATAAATGTGAATTATATCTGCACAAATAAATATATATGTATATGAAATAAGATATGTTCTTGATATTTTTGCCTATATTTAGAAAATACCACAACAATGTCTTCTCAAGGACTTTGACTGCTTCAGGCGAGAAAAATACGACAACAATGTCCTTCTCAAGGACTTCTCCACACATCAGTTTTCTCAACGACTCTATTTTGTTTGTATCGTCGTTTTTTCTACGTGGTACTGTGGATCTTGGGAATTTCCTCTTACGTAATTGCTGAGCAATTGTGACCCCCCGGAAAAAACTGCCTGTAGAAAAAGACGGCACTTTTAGTTACCCTTAATGGAATTCTGTTATGTAGACTTAATTAGAAAATCTCGATTCCGAAGACATTGACTTATACACACGAAAGCACTTTTTTTGGTCCTCACTATCGAGCCCAGTAGATCTAATTCCATAGGTAAATAGACGCTGTTGATGTAATTGGTGGTATCTTATGATGTGAAAGTTAACAAAACAAACATTGGAGTTGGGAAAGATCCAAATTTTTTTTTCTCTTTTTGGCTTTTAATGTGCACAAAATTGTTATTATTAGGTATATTCGAGGTCTACAAAATTTAATATTATCATATATTGATGTATCGCCTTTGAATCAATTATTACATAAGTGCACCACCTATCGTATTTCAAATTATTCTCCGCATGCTACGCATTCATTCAGATTATATCACATCAGCTTGTGTATCGATTTCCGCATAATTTCGTGGGATCTCGCACATTACCTAAAAATTTAACACATGAAGTACACCAACAGAAACGAGAAGATCCAAAGCATACTTAAAACTTAATCAACCCTCACCTCCAAGTAGCCAAGTCCCGGATTGATAATGGAAATGGTGTTACTTCACTAAAAGTTTCATTTTACGAAACAAGTGAGAGTCATGTGCTGTTTCTTTCAGATAGGAAACTTTTGTCATGTCAACCTTGACTCTTGTTCATAGATTGCTTCGTCCAAGGATAACATGGGGATGCGCATTTTCCACCAGTTTTGCTTTCCATTTAGATCATCACTATATATTGATGGGAACTTTTTTGTACCGACAAAGTGTACCCGTAGAAAGATTTGTTGGAGTTTGATGCTCGAGAAATCATTATTGTCTAGAATTTTTGTTGTGAATACGATCGTGTTTTGTAGCCCAAATTTTATTTTTGCATAGGGTATACATTGATCGTATTCGTTATTTGGTGATGCAATTCGCATCAGAATAAGTGTGAACCAACCTAGAAAAAGATGAGATATGGAATGCAAAATTCGGAATGGGGTAACTTTATTCCAATGTGCTTGAACATAGGAATTTCATGAAAAAAAAGGTTATTAAAAAAACCAAAATATATACCTTAGTGTTACCATTAGAAACCACTTTACATCTTCAGATAGTTATCGTTTAGTCCTTATTACGAAAATGTCATTATCTTCCAAAAATGCCCACTCCAAAACGAACTGAAAAATAAAAAATCAAACCATCGGATCCTAAACAAATGCTAGAATGAGTTTTGCTTAGATGAATGTAAATACTATTTGCAAAACTAGAGGCACGTAAATGGCCATGGAATATAAAATAAGACATACGTTCTGATATTTCCCTGTATCTGAAAGATACCACAGCAATGTTTTCTAAGAAACACGTGCTAAACACATTCTAAGTAGAAATTTATTGCTGAAAAGAGCATCTAATGTCAATGATTTTCGATCTAAATTAGTCGAATGAATTGAATTGGTACAAATATAATGAAATTAAGATTAAATTAATCTAATGAAAATATTTATGACTAAATTAATATAAATGTAATAGATTTAAGATAATTTTTATATTTTTCCTTAATGCGAGAATCCGAAACCTCAAGTACCATGTTATTTTGTGGTGTTAGGGAACCAGTGAGTCAGTGACCCCACCCTCTTACCTGCACCGACACTGACGGTACAGCCATCATGAATCATCATCTCCTCCCGTCAATTCACACCCACAGAGGGTACAACATATATTCGATGGGTTGGTTGAAGTGGTTTCTGATTCTGCCAGGTATTATGCATGTCCATTGTCCATGCGAAGAGAAACGAGAAGGTTATGATGGATTACAAATAGGAGCTAGTGGATCAAACCCAGAAGAAGTAAAACTGTCCCAGCTACACGAGGCCCCACGCACGAGAGACCTTTCGTTTGGCTTGAATCTTCCACTGTGGAGTTACTTATATTTCATCACTTAGCACACCTCACCCTCGTCTCATCTGATGCTCATACGTATGTGTCAAAGAACAGGAATTAGTCGGAAGACCTTTTGCGTACGTGGGCTATTCAGAAGGAGCCTGGCAATGCTGGCATGTCACCGCGAGGGGACACCTATCGTACAACATCAAAACGCCATCCGATGATGAGTTGATCGGTTTGGTTTTTCGCAGAGTCGAGAGAGAATGACGCGAGGGAGAGCAAGGAGAAGCAGGGAGGATGAGGAGGATGGTGAGAAGGGACAGGGAGAGCTGTACGCCCCGGAACATGCGATCAAATTGACGACTAAAGATGAGAAGAAGAAGAGTAAGACTAAGGACGACAAGACAAAGGAGAGGGTCATGGAGAAGCTGAGGGCGACGGAGGGTGTCTTTGTCTCACCAGAGGCGGTGGAGAGGGTCGGTGCATTGGAGCCACTGCACCGACTGAAGCAGCTTTTGGTGGACATCTTCCCCATCCTCTCCCCTGCCGCCGCCTCTCGCCCGGTGGATGATGCTGCCGATAAGGTTGAGGCTCTATCCTCTCCCTCCTCCCCTCCCTCCAAGCTTTGATCACTGCCTACTTCCTTCCGGTCTTTTTACTTGCCATATATTCCCTTCTCTCTTTTTTATTCCTTTTCTTTTCCCTTTCCAAATGAAGGTTTATCTTATCTTCGTATCCCCTTTTATGGCTTCTTTGGTAACTTATCTTTTGCTTCATTCACATTACGACCATTGTTGTTAAATAGATTTTGTTTAGGGAATCGATAGTTTAAATCTATGAATGGATCGAGAATCGAATTATCCTAAAATTAATTCATAATTATGCACAATTTCTATTTGGTAACCTGTCTTTTGCTTCATTCACATTACGACCACGACCATTGTTGTTAAATGGATTTTGTTTAGGGAATCAATAGTTTAAATCTATGAATGGATCGAGAATTGAATTGTCCAAAATTAATTCATAATTATGCACAATTTTCTATTTGGTAACTTGTCTAGAACCTAGGAACCGGGCCATGGGAATCTTCCTTGTTCCAAGGTATGTAGGATATGTTGGAAATATGATTAGATATTGTTGGGGATATGATTTGATTCTGATTGTATTGCCGATCTCGATTACGCACTAATTGATCCAAAGGATCCGTAATTAGTTTGGTAAATAGGAAGTTGTGATCCTTGTATATTATTTCCTTTTTTTTTTCTCGTTTTTTGGATTATAAATAGATCAATGTACATGTATACAAATCATATCAATACAATACATTTTTTCTCCAATTTCCTTGCGGTTTCTGTCATGGTACCAGAGCCACTCTTCCTGACCTAGCTTCCGTGAACCCCACCCTTGAATTGCCTTCATTTTTTTTTATTTGTTATTACGAATTAGACCCTTGCAAAACAAATTAGCACCCTGATAGGAATTTAATTCGAAGATACCATGGCCAAGAACAAGAACACAGTTACTGGAGAAAATTCTTCAACGGAGGAAACTCCAAAGTCACCTCATAATAGAGTCTCGGATCACATTGATCAAACTGATGATCGACGATTCATAGCACAAGACCCTACTGATCTTGCTCTTGCTCCAGTTCATGTCTCCAACCCAGTCCACTGGCCACCAGTCCATTGGTTTCTACTTCAAGGTCCATGAGCTTTCGCGCCAAATCGGCCATGGGCTCAATACGGCACATCTGGAGAAGAAGCATCCTCAAATCTTAGAGCCCAACCCATTGAAGGTGGGCCAATTTCTTTCAACACAAGAGCCAACCCAAATGTAGGGATGGGCTGGATGGGTCCGGGCCATAGACCTGAATTCATCCACTGAGTTTAGGGACAAATCCCTACCCGAATCCGGGACCTGGTCTAATGCCCTATGCAACCGCCCCAAGCCCGGCAAACCCCTTTACACATCGCCGGCCGACGGCCCAGAATTGCACCTCATCAGCTTACAACTTGCTAGACTAACTTTCGGCAAGCCTTGGTTACTAAGGACAAGGACGGGTTCCTTGAAGGAACTGTGCCCTTCCCGTTTGACGATCGTTTGCGATGGCACTGGTGCAAATGCAACCAGCTCGTGCGTACATGGATCAGAAACTGCTTGGCTCTTGAGGTCGCCGTCGGACTCCCATCGACTGAAGACATGAAGACAATTTGGGACAATACTCATGAAATGTATGGAAATTAGACTGGGCCAAAATCTTCTCACTCACCTAGGCCTTGTCGGAGTTGAAGCAAGGGAACCTATCGGTTACCACCTACTTCAATTGGCTCTTGGCTCTATGGAACGAGCTCGAAGCAGCAAAAGAAAAGCTTGAAGGGCTCGGTAAAACGCTTCGACAATATAGAGCAATGCGAGAAAGGGAGAAAGCTACAAGGTTTCTTCTGATTTTAAATGAAAATTACTCACATTTTAGGTCACAAATGGATGGTTATGATCAATGTGTGGGATTGGACGGCTCTTATTTAGCCATCAAATCAGCCAAATCTAACGGCTATTAACAGGCCACGTCAGTGCCAGCTTTTAAGGGATCCTATGGCTCACGAATTGCCACGTCATCAGGGATGGTTAGTAAGCATAAATATAAATTCAAAAATAAATATTGTGAGTATTGCAAGCGTCCACACCATCCTATTGATACATGCTGTAAATTACATGGCAAGCCAAATGATAAAGACAAAAAAGAGAAGGAATTTTCTACTTATCAGGTTTCTGCACAAAGAATCGATAGGGCATGCCAAACAATTGCTCAAGATCAGTATCGGAATATTACGTAAATTCTGAGTCAACTGAAGAACAGTCACAAAAATGACCATACGACTGGCAAATTGATGGGCTTGGGTAATGTTGCACAAGGACTATATTTATGGACTGATTCTCTAAGAGATTTAGATTTATTGAATAAGGGCATTTCTTGTAATGCTACTATTCATAATAAAAATCTCCTTTTTCATCAACATTTGGGTCATAATGCGTGTTTTCCTCATCCAAAATGTCCAATATGTCCTTTAGCTAAACGGTCTCGAGTAACTTTCCGATTAGTACATCTTGAGCTAACGGTGCTTTTTCGTTACTTAATATGGACACCTGGGGTCCTTATCATACCTCTCATCGTGATGGATCCTGATTTTTTCTTATAATTGTGGATGATTATACACGTGCCACTTGGGTCTTCCTTCTGTAATCCAAAAGCCAAACCTTTTCTCATTTGTCGAATTTCCTTTTAATGATTAGAAATCAATTCGAAAAACCTATCCAAAAAATTCATACAAAGAGTGGGTGTGAATTCTTTACGTCTTATTGCATATCATTTTTATCTTTTCATGGGATACTTCATGAAAGTTCTTGCACCTATACTTCACAACAAAATAGAATTGTTGAGTGCAAGCATAGACATCTTTTAGAAGTAACCCGAGCATTAAAATACCAAGCTTCCATTCTGAAAAATTTTTGGGGAGATCGTGTGGTCACGGCAGCCTATTTGATTAATTGCATGTCAACTCGAATTCTTGAAGGCCAGACCCCTTTTGAGATGATTTTTAGGAAATAGCCAAAAATTGATCATCTTAAGGTATTTGGTTGTTTATGTTATGCAACGACTGTGGGCCATCTGGATAAAATGGATCCCCATGCCACTTAGTGTATTTTCATGAGATATCCTTCTCTTTAGAAAGGATACTAAGTTATGGAGATCTCTACAGGGCATTTCTTTATAAGCAGGGATGTTGTATTTCATAAGGATGTATTTTCTTTTCAGAAGAAGATATATTCATCCTCCTCATCATCCAATCACCGTCAATTTTTATCCGATGATGATTTATCCATGACTCCTCAATATGTTCTTGTCGCACCAAAACCGTCTATGCCAATTATGAGAGAATCTTTAACTCAAGCAGATGAATCACCAGTATTATCTGAGGATATTCATTCACCAATTGTGGCTTCATCTCCACCACAACTTTCTCAGGAATCCTCCTCAGTACCTGAACAAGTACCAACTAAGCAACCTCGACGTTCTGGATGCAATATTCGTCCACCTACATAGACCAAAGACTACATATGCTCTGCATTGAGTTCTCCAGGTACACAATATCCTCTATCTTTGTTTGTCTCATTTAGTCGACTCTCGTCAAAACATATATGTTGCATTAGTCGCATTTCAGAAGAATAGGAGCCATCTTCATATAATGAAGCAACACGTGATCTTCGATGGCAACATGCAATGGCAACTGAACTCAACGGCCTCATGGAAAATCACACTTGGGATATTGTTTCATTACACTCACATCGAAAGCCAATTGGCCGTAAATGGGTATACAAAATCAAATTCAAGGTGGATGGTTCTATTGAACGATACAAGGCTTGTTTTGTAGTTAAATGATTCATACAACGAGAAAGTTTTCATTATCATAAAACCTTTTCTCCTGTTGCCAAAGAGGTAACTGTTTGTTCTTTTTTGTCCATTGCCGTTATTCGTAATTGGCCATTGCATCTCATGGATGTGCACAATGCATTTCTTCATGGGGATCTAGATGAAGAAATTTATATAGAACTTCCGCAGGGTTTACTTAGGTAAGGGTAGTATCGAGTATGTCATCTCCGTAAATCCTTATATGGGCTTAAACAAGCTTTTAGGCAATGGTATGCCAAGTTCATTGCTACACTAACAAATGTAGGTTTTCAGCATTCCAAACATGATAATGTCTTATTCACATGGGCTGCAAGTACTTTATCAATTTATTTGCTGATATATATTGATGATATACTATCATGGGGAATAATGACTGTCATATTGCGAAATTCAAAGAATATTTGCATTCAACTTTCCACATTAAGGATTTGGGACCTCCCAAATATTTTATTGGGATTGAAATTGCCCGATTTGACAAAGGAATCAACCTTAGTCAGCGAAAATTCATCTTGGAAATTGTTTCAGAAACAGGAATGCCAGGATACAAACCAACTATTATACCAATTGAACAGAATGCCAAGCTGACGACACATGAATATGATATGAGTTCATCTTCGTCTATCAAGGATCCATTGGCATATCAACGGCTTGTTGGAAAATTAATATATCCTACCATGACAAGACCTGATATATGTTATGCCTCACATTTCCAATGATCACTTACATATCTCATTTTTTTAAAAGTACTAAACAGGTACTTTAATTTTACTTCTAGAAACCACTTTCCATCTTCATATGAATTATTTTATCCAATTATCCTTATTTACAAAAGTGTCATTGTCTTCCACGAATGCCCAAACCCTAAATCCTAAATATCTGCTCCAGCTCAAATCATCCAAAACTAAATGAAAACAAAAGATCTCCAGGGCATTTCTTTATAAGCAGGGACATTATATTTCATGAGGATGTATTCCCTTTTTAGAAAAAGATATATTCATCCTCCTCATCATTCGACCACCATCAATTTTTATCCGATGATGATTTATCGATAACTCCTCAATATGTTCTCGTCGCACCATAACCGTCTATGCCAATTATGAGAGAATCTTTGAGTCAAGCAAATGAATCACCATTATTATCTGAGGATATTCATTCACCAATTGTGGCTTCATCTCCACCACAACTTGCTCAGGAATCCTCCTCAGTACCTAAACAAATACCAAATGAGCAACCTCGACGTTCTGGATGTAATATTCGTCCTCCTACATAGACCAAAGACTACATTTGCTCTGCATTGAGTTTTCTAGGTACACAATATCCTCTATCTTTGTATGTCTCATTTAGTCAACTCTCGCCAAAACATATGTGTTGCATCAGTCGCATTTCAAAAGAACAGGAGCCATCTTCATATAATGAAGCAGCACGTGATCTTTGATGGCAACATGCAATGGCAGTTGAACTCAATGCCCTCATGGAAAATCACACTTGGGATATTGTTTCATTACCCCCACATTGGAAGCCGATTGGCTGTAAATGGGTGTACAAAATCAAATTCAAGGCGGATGGCTCTATTGAACGATACAAGGCTTGTTTAGTAGCTAAAGGATTCACACAACAAGAAGGTTTTAATTATCATGAAACCTTTTTTCCTGTTGCCAAAGAGGTAATTGTTTGTTCTTTCTTGTCCATTGCCACTATTCGTAATTGGCCATTGCATCTCATGGATGTGCACAATGCATTTCTTCATGGGGATCCAGATGAAGAAATTTATATGGAACTTTCGTAGGGTTTACGTAAGCAAGGGGAGTATCGAGTATGTCATCTCCGTAAATCCTTATATGGACTTAAACAGGCTTCTAGGCAATGGTATGTCAAGTTCATTGCTGCACTAACAATGCAGGTTTTCAGCATTCCAAACATGATTATGCCCTATTCACATGGACTGCAGGTACTTTATTAATTTATTTGATGATATACTATCATGGGGAATAATGACTCTCATGTTACGAAATTCAAAGAATATTTGCATTCAACTTTCTACATTAAGGATTTGGGACCTCCCAAATATTTTATTGGGATTAAAATTGCTCGATTTGACAACGGAATCAACCTTAGTTAGCGAAAATTCATCTTGGAAATTGTTTCAAAAGCAGGAATGTTAGGATGCAAACCAACTGTTATACCAATTGAACAAAATGCCAAGTTAACGGCACTTGAATATGATATGTGTTCATCTTTGTCTATCAAGGATCCATCGACATATCAGTGGCTTGTTGGAAAATTAATACATCCTACCATGACAAGACTTGACATATGTTATGTCGTGCAAATACTTAGCCAATTCATGCATAGCCCAAAACAATCCTATATGAATACAGCATTAAAGGTTGTAAAATATTTGAAGGGATGCCCAGGACTTGGCATGTTCTTGTCATGTGACTGTAACATGAAGATGTATCACGCCCCAAACCCCCGTCGAACCCGCAACATCCCGCCTTTGGTTGAAGAGTCTGATTTCCTAGGATATCGCCGATCTCAAACAAACATCAAAGATTTAATTTCGCAACGAAAACCATAAAACACCCTGACAAATGAAACTGGGGAGAATTGGGAAAATGTACACTTTCATTTCTTATCAAACTTGTACCACAATATTCACAATTTTACAACCTTAAAATACGAGTGCACACCTTTCAAAAACCATCAAAATAAAAAGGGATCGATGACCTGGCGTTCATCATCAAAAATGGTCCTCATCAAAAGCCTGGCTTTCCGACTGACACCCTAATCTTTATGCCCCTTACTCGGCGTCCATTCTGAGTCTAACTCCTCGTTCTCCGATTCTGAACTTTCTTGAACCGTTTGCTCCTTCGAGGACTCCGACTCTGTCTCGATCACAATCGGGTGATTGATGTCGCCCAATTCCGCTAGAACCTCATCCTGACCGTTCTCAGCCAGTACATCCCAAAAATAGAACTCAGGCTCAAAATTGGGATCCATGTACTGCTCAAACGGGAGTATATACTCCGGTTCTCCTTCCGGCTCCTCAGATTCAACAGGATTATTCTCAGGTTCAACCTCAGGTTCCACCTCTCCTGGTATCTCCTCAGGGATCGGTTTTAAATCTATATCCATCGGGTCAACTTCGGCTTGCAACGCTTCAGGTTCAGGTTCGTGTTTAGCCCCTGAAGATCCCTGTACTGTGAGGTCTGGATGCAGACCAGACTGGGCTAAGCAAACCTTGGTACTAGTTAATTCTCCGTCTATCGGGGGTACGGCAGCCGGATCCCAATCTCCAACTAAATCAAATGGGACATCGAAGCCTCTAACTGGACCGAACTCGTCCCCATCTGCATCCCGAAAATACCAAGCTGTGTATACATTAATCTCCCACAACAGCAATCCTACCTCTACATACACGGTCGTAGTATGTCTAATCCAAGTCATCTCGTCGCCCATTAGAAACTCTGCCACTTTATACTCTGTGTGCACTGGTAATCCAAAACGTACTGGTGGTGGTGGAGGGTTCATGACTCGGGTTAGGGTTCTGAAAATTTTTTGGTTGAAACAACCATGAGATTACATCTCAGCAAGTACACCCCTAAACCCAACTTAGGTTATCACGTACCTCCAGACAATTACAAACACAATCACACGTGCCAAATCATTACATAGCAGGCATTTCACACACGATTTCAGCATATGCAATTTCCCATGTCGTGCACTCATTCCGTTCTCATTTCCTCTTTCACATTCCTCGCCAGTAACCCACGTTGAAGTACGCGCCTCAGGCACACTGCGACCATTCATCACACCATTTCCAGCCCGCGTACCCGTACACGCCTCAAACCTCAACCGTGACTTGAGCATCACACGCCTCAGGCTCGACCCCAATACTCAGCTCACACCAAATGCGACAGGCCTACATGATCGAAACCCGAGCTTATAATACATCGGTCCAATCCCGGTCTCACCCGAGCTGATCATGCCTTGGACCGATTCTCATTCTTGCTTTTTCAATTTTCAGCCTGTGCCAAATGCAACAGACCTACGTGATCGCTACCCGAGCTTATGATACTTGGCCCAATCTCATTCTCACTCTTATACACCTTCGCATGAATTTCCGTGCACACATTTGCACTCACAACCACACAATTACACCCCAAACGTGCATTCACGCATAATTTCGCATTTTTCCGCACTCAAACGTTTTCAAATCAATCTCAGTCCTTTATGGGACTTTCACAAAATTTAAAGACAGACCTAACGGTACCACCACGCACCAAACAACCACTCATAGCACATCACAGAACACATCACAGTTGGCAAACAGTAATTTCCGCACTTCAAATCACAAAATCGCACTCCCGGCTCTTCACGACATTTTCTCACAATTAATTGCCGGTTCGAAAAATCCAACTTGCGTCCCGATCAACCTATCACAGCCCTATGAACAGTCTATCACAGCCCATTATCATCCTCAAAATTTCCACCAAAAATTTCAAAATTAATTCCTAAGGCCCGCCACGATATTCCAATCTTATTTCACCCAAATTCACACCCGCATAAACCCGAATTCACCCCAAAATAATCATCCTTCAATACCCAATGTCCTAAATCGGGTTTAGAACGCGACTTACCGAGTTCTAGACTAAATCGACTAGAACGGAAAGCGGTGGCTACCAATCGGGAACGGCGGGGACAGTGCCGAGCAGCGACGCGGCTGTCTTGGCCATGAGTCTCGGCCTTACAGTGAGAGAGGGAGAGAGGGAAACGGCGGTGAGGCTGGTGGCAGCGTGGACGACGAGGCGATGCGGCGGCCCGGCGTACGGCGGCGGTCCAGCGTGGGCTTCACAGTGGAGGGGAAAAATCGGGAGAGGGAGGGGAGATGAGACCGAGAGATGAGAGAGAGGTGAGGAGAGAGAGAAGAGAGTCTTGGACCAAATAGTGTCCAATTTTGACCAAAAGGTGAATTTACCATCTTGCCATTTACTCACAAACAAAATCAACAGTCCAAATTCGATCTTATCTTGAAACCGACGGCCAAGATCGAATCTCACCCAAAAATATCCAAGGGTATTCTTGTAATTTGCCAAAAATCTAAGGGTAAATTGTCCAATCAAAATTTTAAGGCAATATTACCAAAATGCCCTTTACCCTTAAAGCTTTCCCTTTAATAATTCTTAGGGGTATTTTGGTCACTTTCTCCATTTCTTGCCCAAATCGAATTTTCTTAAGGATTTGAGCACACCCAAAATTCGCATGTGTCCCCTGGAACGTCGTCCTAACTTTCCGTCGTGATTTCCTAATTTTCCGATGTCCAAATTGGGCTAAATTCAATAATTAAATTTTATTAAACGCAACTCAAGTGTTTCTCAAATTAACGGGCGGCTTGCTGGGGAATTTTGCAGAATCGACTCATAATTGATATTAAATCGAGTCACGTGCAAGTTCGTTCGATACGTGATGACCTCAATTGTCATTAAAATCGCGAAGATCAATCACTTGATCTAATGGGTACGATTGTTTGGTATAGGTTCAGGATCATTCGTCAAGTCATTTCGTGGTCCAGCAGAATCACTCGCGATCCACTACTGTGACAGTGGCGAACTGACCCCTAACTATCCTTGGATCGGCCAACAGTAGCTCAAAATATCACTTCAGCGATTTAATGGTCGAAAATCAATTCATGATTGAATTTTCTTTAGTCGCGCGAATTTAATTCCTCTATTAGCCTTTCCCTAATGGTTAGCATCCTAAGAATAATCAGTTCCGGGCGAGAATTTACTACGAGCACATTTCATAAAACTCAGTTATTTTATAAATTCCAACTGGTGGAATTTCGGAATGTCATAAGATGACAGCTTGCTATGACACAGATTATACTATTTGCCCAATGACTAGGAGATCAATCACTAGTTTTTGCATCAAATTGGGATGATCATTAATTTCATGGAAAACAAAGAAATAGTAAACAATATCAATATCATCAGCCGAATCAAAGTATCAAGTTATGGCAAAAACTGTTTGCAAAATAGTTTGGCTACCAAGACTACTGTCGAACCTTGGAATGCAAGTTGGTGGATCAAGTGAACTATTTTGTGACAAAGATGCCGCACTCAAACTAGCGGCAAATCGAGTCTTCCATGAGAGAACAAAATATACAAAAGTTGATTGTCATTTTGTTCGGAACAAGATTCGAGAAGGGATCCTTATGACAAAAGGAATTAGAACTGTAGAACAGCCTACAGGTATCTTCACTAAGCCACTTTGTTAAAGACAACATACATACCTACTGAGCAAGTTAGGTGTTCTCGACATATATAGGCCATCAGCTTGAGGGGAAGTGTTGGAAATATGATTTGATATTGTTGGAGATATGATTTGATTATGATTGTATCGCCGATCTCAATTATGGACTAATTGATCCAAAGGATCTGTAATTAGTTTGGTAAATAGGAAGTTGTGATCCTTGTATATTATTTCCAGTTTTTTTCTCATTTTTTTACATTATAAATGGAGCAATGTACATGTATACAAATCATATCAATACAATACATTTTTTTCTTCAATTTACGTTCGAATTCTGTCAAAATAGGTTCTAGGTTCCAAAAATTAGGAAACTTATTTCAACGAGCAAGTTCCAGATTCTACGTAGAGCCTATAACCCGGAACAAGTTTTTATGTTTTTCTTGGTGTGTTTCTTCACGTAATCCTAATGTATTCCATGGCTTCAGATGATAAGTGTATAATCTAGAATTACTAATCTGAGCTTCGATTTTATGACTGAGACTATTTCTTATGTGTCTAAATATGTTGTGATCAGTGGATTGCAGTAACAAGTGATGATCATAAAATCGATGTTTAACTATAATCATTCAATTAATAATATATGTGAAATCTAATAGACCCTAAAACCTATGACAGGGAAGTTTCTAGGTTCCAAAGTATGCAGAGTAGGTTTCATGTTCCAAAAAATGATAAACATGTTCCAATAAGTAGGTTTTAGGTTTTATATGGAACTTATACAAAACTTGAAATTGCTCACTCCTAACAACTATTGTTGTTAAATTGATTTTGTTTAGGGAATCAATAGTTTAAATCTATGAATGGATGGAGAATCGAATTGTCCTAAAATTAATTCATAATTATGTACAATTTCTATTTAAAGTAATATAAGTCATAAAAATTTTGCATCAGATATAAGTTTTTTTTTACCAAACCAAAATAAAAATTTTGCAATTTCTATGTACAATTTCTATTTAAAGTAATATAAGTCATAAAAATTTTGAATCTAATATAATTTTTTTCTCCTTACCAAAAAAAAATTTTGCATCAGAATTATAATTTAGGGAAAAGAAATTTCAGTTTCGAGTACACGTTCTCATTCTTATGCAGAAGAAAATATAATTTCATAAATATTTTTTTCATATGAAAATTACATTCAAATATCAATCATAAATATTTTATCTTTCCGGCCTCTTAAGGTAGAAGTTCTCCATGAGGCACAGAACAATAAGATTCTGGTTAGGATATAAATTAATCGGTTAAAAACTATATTTTTAGTGTTTTGTCTAGCTTGCTTGGCTTCTTTTAAGTTTTGATAAATACATCGTACACATAAAATATGATAAAGTGATATAATCCAATAGATAAACATAATAAAAAAATGAATCATTGATAGACACTTTTTAAATCATAGATTGGTTAGTGAATTTGCTTGCGAATTAGAATATTAAAAATGTGCGTAATTGATCTGTAGTGTTAAAGCCTCGAGTCAAATCAAATTGTACTATTATAGTAATTACAATTATCGTAGCACACCTTTCTGCTTCCTCAACCAGGCTAATGATTGGATTTTTTTTGAGATAATTGTTCAATAAGTCATAAAACTAATATACATCGATCAATTCAATCCTAGACTTTTCAATTTAATTAATTTAGTCCTAAATCTTTTTAACGAATTGCTAATATAGTTCTTTCGGCCAATTTACGTGGCGGTATAGTCTACACCAGCCGTCCTAGATGGCACAATTGTTGATTGTCCATATCACAAATCTAATCTAATCAGTTCTGTGCTACATATATATCGGGCTTGTCTTTAGAATATTAAATTTTAAACCCATCTATTGATTCATAATTGGAGGGTTCCACCCGCCAATTTATCGTTGGTCCTTTAATTTTCTTAGCAATTCCTATCAACATCAGTCCGGCCAATCCATGATTGAAATGGAATCTGGGGACTTGCATTAACATCACGTAAAAAGCATAAGTTAAATTAAACTCACCCGAATTTGGTGTCCACAAGTTCCGGCTATTCAGGATATGATAACTTTTGTCAATCGATACTCAATAACAAGTCCAATTGATTCACTCCACTTGAGTTACAAAACAAACCATGGCTAATGGGTGAAGTAGTCTACTTATTCTCACTGATACTTATTTAAATTTTTAGAGATGTTATTATGATGGAGTAAAACCGATATACCGAAAATCACTCCGCACTCTAGTAAAGTTTTATATTCAACAAGGATGACTGCTTTCATGCGACAATTAAAATCACAAGGAAATATTCAGCATGCATACACGGAACACGCGAAAAGCGAATAAAAAGAACAGATGATTTCACAATTTTACAATTGCGAAATGCCAAGGTTGGAGTTACCGACACTTTCAACATTTTGATTTTCGTGTTTACCAATAACATTGCATTTTTTTTTTCTTTTACGTGAGCTAATACATTAAATGAACTAATTGATCTCGTCCCCCAATTAATTAAAGTAGGTGGGGGAAATGCTTGCCCAATTATCAAGGAATAGTTAAAATCAACAATAGTTTAAACACTAACCCCTAACCCTAAACCCTAAAAAAACCCTAAACCCTAAAAAAACCCTAAACCCTATACGCTATACCCTATACCCTAAACTCCAAGCCCGAAACCCCAAACCCCGAACCCTCAACCCGCAACCCCAAACGCCAAATCCCAATCCTTTCAATCCTCAACCCTAAACCCCTAAGCCCTAAGCCGTAAGCCCTAACCCCTAAGGCCCAAACCCCAAATCCCAATACCCCAAAATCGAAAACCCCCAAACCATGAACCCTGAACCCTAAATCATGAACCTTGAATCCTAAAATCCTAAACCCAAAACCAACCCCAAAACCCCAAACCGTAAACCCCCAAACCCACAAAGCCCCAAGCCCCAAGCCATATGCCCCCCAGCCCCGAACCCCAAAATCTCAAAACCCCGAACCCAAAACCCCAACTCCCAACCCTCAACCCTAAATCCCAAAACCTATAAACCCTAAGCCCTAAGCCTAAGCCCTAGGCCCTAGGCCCAAGCCCTAGGCCCTAAACCTTAAGCTGCAAGCTTAGCCTTTAGTTTACTTCTTTATACTCTCCCTTTAGTGAGATCAACTTATTTGGGCTGTTTGTTTTTTTTTTTTTTTTTTTGGTAAGGTTATTTGGGCTGTTTGTTTTCACTTTCTAAATGCAAAAAATATACTTATCAACTTTCCTGCCAAGAGGAAAGAAATTAGATTAGATTTGATAAATTTGACATAAACTTGCATGATTGCAAACCCTTAGGCCCTGAGCCACAAACCCTAAACCTTAAAACCCTAAAACCCTGAATCCTAAACCCCAATCCCGAGATCCTAGACACTAAACCCAAGACCGCTAAACCCTAGATCCGAGACCCTAGATCCCTAAACCCCAAGCCCCAAGCCCCAATCCCCAAACCCCAAGCCCCGACCTCCAAGCCCCAAACCCCAAACCGTAAGCCCTAAACCCCACAGACTGACATCCCATTGGATGCGGCCGACAAGGTTGTTGAACTCCTTGCCCTCTCAGAGGCAGTAATCACCAAGCTCAGTGTGATTTGTGATCTTCTGCTTGGGGGGTTTTGGGCGGATTTCAAGAGCTTGAAGGTTAGGAATCGCGCTGGAGTTTCACATTGGATCACAAGACTCTGCAATATCACAAATTGCATGTCCTATTATCCATTGACACGATCAAAGTTTCGTCTTTCATCCAAAAAAGTTCCCCGAAACCATAGATAAATCATTAGATGCAATCCAGACAAGAGCATAAGGGAGAAGATGATGATCTTCAACTCTTTGTCAGAATTCGGTGTTTGGATTGAATCTCTCTCTCTCTCTCTCTCTCTCTCTCTCTCTCTCTCTCTCTCTCTCGCTCGCTCTCTCTCTCTCTCATGTTGTCCTCGTAGCTTGTCACTGTTGTCTGGGGTGCCATTGTTCATTTTACCTAGCAATTTCAGTTGTGACAGGTAGCACCTATGGCAACAGGTATTTTGTGAGTATAAATCATTCTATTGATGGAAAAACATGCAATACCCTGAAATGATAGATCCTCATTAGCTCAAAAAAAAACCAAAAACTAAAACTGGTTGATGCCAAATACACACCTTCGGAACTCATAACAAAGACTGCTCCTCCACATCCAGCATTTTTTATATAGGTAACACTCATTCTAAATGATCGGCAGGTGAGAAGAACCTCAAGAAGCCGCACAAGCATACATGCATGAAAATGATGAAGAAAGATCTCATATGAAGATGCTGAATATGCTTGTGTCCTACAAAGAACTGGCAAAGGCATCGTGTCGTAATAATTTCTTACCTAAGAATTTTCACTCACATGCCAAAGATACAATACTGGTTAGCTATTCCAGTTGTTTGTCTCAAGACTCATCAAATATCACGAGTATTCGCATTAATGTCAACGTAACAGCGTTCCAGAGGCAAAATAGAAAACCACAATGTACTATAAAAAAATGCAAAATAAAAAAATAAATATATTCTATTGATCAAAGCTGTAAAAAGTAAACTAGTCAGTTAAGTTCAAGCATTAGAAAGATGAATTAGTGGCATAGTTTCATTTACAGATACCTGAGATGCAGCAGAGTGATCAGGTGCACTCATTGGATCTGACCATGTGACACTAGGGCTATTGCCATCCAGCTTGAAATTAGAACTTGCCAATTTTTGCCTTGAATGGCCAGCACATACGTTATTGTAGTACAAAATGAAAGCAAATCCACGATTAAGACCAGAATTTTGAGGATCCTCTTCTCGATAAGAGAAGAAAAAACAGCATCGGCTTTAACATTCACATGATTATAGTTGAATGTCAACCACATAACAGGGCCCAGTAAATGGTTGGTGAAATGACACTAAGTCAGATTGCACCATTAGCTAGTGTTGCGGGATTGGATCTCCTATTCTAGGAAAAGAGATATTGTGAATATTGTATTTTTTATCTTACTACCTATTTAGGAGTGTTTTCCTATTTCAGGTTGCTTGTTACCTTTGTTGTAGCAACCTAATTCTATATAAAAAAAGGAATAATGGCAAAAGCAAGACTCGCGACAAAAAGGAGAGAAACACCGTGAGAGATTTGTCTGAGGACGTAAGCTTATTGCTGAACCTCGTTAATTCTTGTGTGTTATTTCTTTTGTGATTGTCTAAAATTCAACATTGTATCAGAGCAAGTTACATCCTACTGATTTTCTGGTGGCTTGTTCGTGCTATTGCTGCACACTGCTTCAACACAGATTGTTGCAATTTCCTGTTGGTTGTTGTTTTTTATTTGCTTTGAGTCATCGGTGATAAGAGCAAGCTATTGCGGAATCATCAAAGACCGTTGTGCAGGAGGCACACAGTTAGCGACTCACGTCCTTGTTGCTGAATGGGAGGAACTTTCTACCATGGTCCCGAGCTGTCATGATTGCCCTTGGTGGACGATCTCGATTGGGTCACATCACTGGTCGAACAAAAGTTCCTCAAGAGTCCGATCCCTCTTTTGAGGAATGGCAAGCCAATGATCACAATGTCATGACATGGCTTTTCAATTCTATGGAATCTCAAATATATGAGATCTTTGCCTATTCTGATACTGCTCAAGCTCTATGGGAATCTCTCAATGAGATGTATGGCCAAGCTAATAATTCTTCTCGAATTTTTGAATTGCAGCAAGGTTTGGCTTATTCCAAGCAAGGTGCGAATCAATCATTTACTAAACATCTGGGTCACATGAAAAAACAATGGGATGAACTCCGCCAATATCAACCTGCCACCCAAAAAATTGCTGATTATATCAAAAGAGAAGAGCAAGACAAAATTTTTCAGTTATTGGCAAGTCTTAAGCCTGAGTTTGAAGATACCAGGAAACAAATTTTATCAAGTCCCGTGCTTCCCTCCTTCAATTCGGTGTGCTCTACTGTACAAAATGAGGAGACCCGCATGAATTTGGCTTCACCTCCACTCACGGCCATGGGGGAAAACTTGGCCCATAATGCTACAATCACCACTAGTGCCACACAAAAAAATCAGCAAGGTGAGTGTAGTGCTTTGGTGTCCGGTGTGCATTTTGCCAAGGGAAAATCCAAGAAATCAGTTCGCTTTCATTGCGATCACTGTAATCGTGATGGGCACTCTAAAGACCGTTGTTGGGTTCTTTATCCACACCTTTGTCCCGCCAAAGACAGAGGTCCAAATGCTCATATTGCAGTGCATAGCAATGGGGTAGAATTTCAGACCCAGTTGGAATCTCTTGCACTTCAAGTCCAGCAATTACTTCAGACCCATGGTCAGGGAGAAGCTTCTTTAACCACCTCGAACACTGCAAATCTCATGGTCAGGGAGAAGCTTTTTTTACCACCTCGAACACTGCAAATCTTGCTAAGGCTTCGGGTAATGTGTATGCTAATTCTGCTCTTTCTCACACTCAGTTTATAATTGATTCTGGGGCCACAGACCACATGTGTCATTCTCCCTATGTATTATCAAATATTACTTCAAGTAGCTTACATCCTGCTATTACTATTGCTAATGGTGGGCAAGTTCCTACTATGGGGAGTGGACAGCTCCAACTTTTTTCAAAACAATATGAGGCTTTATTGGTCCCTACATTATCATCTAATTTGATGTCGGTCGGTAAGTGTACTAAACAGTGGAATTGCAATGTTATTTTTACTCCGCAAGAGGTGCTCTTCCAAGATTGCACTACCAAGAGGATGATTGGTGAAGGCACACTGAAGAATGGGTTGTACATGTTGGAATCTCATCTTGCAATTTCGATGGAAAGTAAGGCTGTTGCCGACACGTCTCGCTTATGACATTGGCGCATGGTCATCTCTCTGATCACGTACTCCGTATTCTTGACTTGTCCCTCAGTCATGATTCTAGCACTTGTGATCCCTATCACTTTGCTAAGCAGCATAGACTGCATTTTTCTCTTAGCACAAATAAATGTACTGAATTGTTTGGTTTAGTACATTCTGATGTTTGGAGTTCTCCTATTATTGCTAAGGAAGGTTTTCACTATTTTGTCACATTTATTGATGATAAATCTCAAGCTACTTGACTTTATATTCTTAAGTCAAAGACTGAAGTTCTTCGTGTCTTTCAAGAATTTTGCAGCATGGTAAAAAATCAGTTTAATACTGCTGTGAAAGTTCTCCGTACAGACAATGGCACTGAATATACTAATCAATAGTTTCAAAATTTTTTACACAACTCGGGAATCCTTCATCAGACCTCTTGTGTTGATACTCCTCAACAGAATGGCATTGCTGAACGAAAAAATCACCATATTCTTGAAGTTACTCGGGCTTTATTGTTCTCCGGTCACTTGCCAAAAACTTATTGGGCCAATGCTGTTCTCATGGCTTGTTACCTAATTAACCGACTTCCTAGTCGAGTTTTGGGCCACATGACCCCTATGGCAGTGTTACATGGTCGGAAATTCGACCTTTCTCATTTGAGGATATTTGAGTGCATTTGCTATGTTCATTCTCAAACCGATGGTAAACTTTATCCTCGTGCTAGGAAATGTGTGTTTATTGGGTATTCCTCCGTCAAGAAAGGCTACCGGTGTTACGACCTAAGTACCCACCGAAAATATATCTCTCATGATGTGTTTTTTGATGAAGCTCACATGTTCTTCTCTGATAGGAACCAAACTCAGGGGGAGTACACTAATGACTATAGAGAATTCTCTCTTGATTTTGTTCCTGTCCCAATACCGCCCGAGGAGATGCCACATGTCAGGAGTCCTACAGGTTCTGCAAGCTCATGCCCAAAAGTGGTTCATGACCACTCACGTGATTCTAATATCACCGCTAACAGTGATGCCTTCCCAGTTGCTAATCCAGAAGTTGTTCCTGAGGGTATAATGAATGAAAATGCAACAGAAGAGGTGCCAATAGCTATTTCACTTTGAAGGTCATCACGTGTTACTCAACCTTCAACACGTCTTCGGGATTTCTCTACTTATTACACTGTTCATCATCCTATCCAGAAATTTATTGGATATGACAAAATTTCTCATAACCAATTTAGTTTTTTATTTGCTATTGAGGAGCAACAGGAATCTACTAGCTACTTGGAAGCAAAGGATAAAGGTGTATTGATTGACGCCATGAAAGATGAACTTCAAGCCTTGGATCGTAACCACACTTGGGAGTTGGTACAATTGCCAAAGGAGAAAAACACTATTGGATGTCGATGGATTTATAGAATCAAGTATAATAGTGATGGTTCTATTGAGAGATATAAAGCTCGCCTTGTTGCCAAAGGATACACTCAGACATATGGGATAGACTACAAAGAGACCTTCGCACCAGTAGTAAAAATGAACACGGTAAGAGTGCTATTGTCTGTAGCTATTAATTGTGTATGGTCTTTGTTTCAGATAGATGTAAAAAATGCCTTCCTTCATGGAAATTTAGAAGAAGAAGTGTATATGGATCTTCCTCCAGGACATCCCTTGCAAAATAAGGATGGAGTTGTGTGTAGATTAAAGAAAGCATTATATGGACTTAAACAGTCGCCTAGAGCCTGGTATGATAAGCTTAGTTCAGCACTCATCAAGTTCGGCTTCAAAAGAAGTGTTGTAGACTCGTCGATGTTTACTAAAGCCGACAATCAAGGTATTGTTGTCATTCTGGTTTATGTCGATGACATTGTGATTACTGGTAGTAACTCATCTGGAATTGAAACACTCAAACTTCATTTGAGCGAGGAATTTGATATTAAAGATCTTGGCAAATTGAAGTATTTCTTGGGTATTGAAGTGGCAAGTTCTCACAGAGGAATATTCTTATCGCAAAGAAAATATGTTCTTGACTTGCTTAAGGAAACTGGCAAGCTTGGATTCAAACCGGCCAATATACCTATGGATTATAGTAGTAAGTTTGTTTCTAATAATATACCATTACAGGATATTGGGCAATTTCAGCGACTAGTAGGACGGCTAATTTACTTAACCATTACTAGGTCTGATATTGCTTATTCTATCAGTTATGTGAGTCAGTTTATGCAAAATCCAACACAGGGGCATATGGAATTGATAAACCACCTGCTTTGGTACTTAAAAGCTTCACCAGGAAGAGGAATATTGATGAAGAATAATGGTCACACAAAGATTGTTGGGTATACTGATGCAGACTGGGCTGAAAATCCTGTGGATAGGAAATCTACTATAGGTTTTTGCACATTTGTGGGTGGAAACATTGTTACTTGGAAAAGCAAAAAGCAAAATGTTGTTGCTCGTTCTAGTGCAGAGGCCGAGTACAGGGCCATGGTTACCACAACATCCGAAATTGTATAGCTACGATTATTACTTCAAGAATTGGGATGTGAGACTACAACTAAAGCTACAAAGTTGTTTTGTGACAACCAAGCATCAACACACATTGCCTCTAATCTTGTTTTTCACAAGAGGACTAAACACATAGAGATAGATTGTCACTTCAGGAGGGAGAAGATTCAAGATAAGACAATTGAGACTCCTTACATTCGTAGTGAAGATCAGCTTGTGGATATTTTCACCAAAGCTCTTCCCAAAGGAGCATTCCAAGATATGGTGAACAAGGTAACCTTTGACAATGTCTTCGCTCCAACTTGAGAGAGAGTGTTGCAGGATTGGATCTCCTATTCTAGGAAAAGAAATATTGTCAATATTGTATTTTTTATCTTACTACCTATTTAGGAGTGTTTTCCTATTTCAGGTTACTTGTTACCTTTGTTGTAGCAACCTAATTCTGTATAAAAAAAGGAATAATGGCAAAAGCAAGACTCGCGACAAAAAGGAGATAAACACCATGAGAGATTTGTCCGAGGACGTAAGCTTATTGCCGAACCTCGTTAATTCTTGTGTGTTATTTCTTTTGTGATTGTCTAAAATTCAACAGCTAGTGAAGTGATTGTTCTAGCAAAACAGAGATCATTGAATGGCCATTCACTGAGCAGGATCTAACCAAACATCTGGAGAAGACAGAGTAATGAAAGCACAATGGTGAAGCTACTAGATGCCTACAACTCATGCATTACATACGTTCATGATCAGACATGATACGCTATTGTATCAAAAGCGGATCCTTCATCAATGGAGAATCCAGAGCAATTAATAATTGCATATCCTCCACCGACAAACTCCACAACAGCGCCAAAAGGAAATCCAAATCAAGCTAGACAAATTAAGATGAGGTCAAAGCTAGACAAATAGTACAGATGAAGAAGGGGGGGAAAAGAAGCAGAAATCAAGTTTACAACATGTTCAACGGGCACGAGTCAAGAAAGTGGAAAATAAGAAGAGGAAGTAATCGGGGAAAGTTTCGTAAGGACGATTTTATGACCTTTAATGATGGCGAGGGTTAGGTAGCTTATAGCGACCTGACGAAGAAACAGGAAAATAACAATTTAAAGGATTCACGTAAAAATCACCACAAACGTAGGAAGTTTTTGAAGAACAGACAAGAAAACTGTAAAATTTGAAGGGGTTTTCAATTTGAGCGGCCCCTAGGTTGAAAATTAATTACAGAAGAGAAACTTAAAGTTTAGTTCTTCTTACAATTTAGTCCTATTGGTAGGTATCATACGACATCAACTTCTTTTCCCAAAGAGACATTGATGAGATGCGCAAAATTATGAGGATGTGCATGTTATGTGGATTTGCATGCTCGCTTAGAACGTCGTGTCACTTGTTTAATGATCAAAGTGAGGCTTATTTGTAGAAATTGGACAGAATTTACAATTCAACATTTTAAGAGGCACAAAAAACAAAGTATTTTATCTCCAAAAAAAAAGTATTTTAAGTAAGGACGTTCTACAATTAGGCTACGTCTACTCAGGTCATAAAGAAAGTAGGCTTTTCTTGAACCGGATTTGGAAGCTGATTTGATGCTCACATGCATAAATTAAACTAGCATTTGTCGAGAAGTGGGGCTCAATTGCAATAATTGTGTAACTCGTCGACTTCTTTGTAATGTTTCAACGTTTATGGTCTAAAAATCATAGTCAAAGTTCATTCAAACTGGAAAAAAAAATTTTGCCGGTAATTTTTCGGTGTACCTGAAATAGTAATAAAAAATAGTAGAAATATTTCACTTGTTAATATTTTTGGGTACGGATCAGTAATTGCTACTCGGACACCACAAGTTATGCTCAAATGTTAAGAGTATAATAAGAATTGGACACATGCAAATAGCTAATGAGTAATAATTCATCTGTGAGGTTATTACCAATAAAGGATATTTTTAAGAATTAAACTTCAAATAGATAGACAATTAACCAGGATATGGCCATATTTTACTAATTTATCAATCCTACGTGGCTCATCGGCGTACCCAGTCAACATATAATCCCTAAATGTCGTCGTCTAAAAGTTGTAAATAATTATCGTTTGAGTGCCAAATTTTATTTAAAGTGATCATTTCAATGACAATCGTTGTTAAAAAACAATCACTTCAGTGTCACTCGGATTGTGCGACGTTTTGGATGTCCACGTGGACTAAATTTTTAAAAAATATGCCCAAGTCATATTAATATTTTTAATTTCAAATGCCACGTAATCAATTTGGCCGGAATTAACACTTTCATGATCATTTTTTCTTCGATTTTGGCACCTAAGTTAACTGAAAAAACAAATCGGCACTAACGTAAACACCATACATAACATTTGACACTTCTAATGTTCTTTTCCCAAATCCAAAGATTCAGGTTCATTGCACGATAAAATTTTGGTACTAAAATATGCACCGTATATAACTTTTGACACTTAATAGTGTTTTCTCCCGAATCCAAAGATTCAGATTCATTGCACGACAATTTCTCCACGTTGTAAGCCACATCGAGGGCAACGAGTAATACTCACGATAGGGAAGAAATGGAAAGCTTTACCAGTGGCTAGCTTCTCATGATTTTCACGCTGCTTTTTCCTCACCACCGTGCAACCCATGATTAAAAAACTCGCCAAAAATGCGAGTAATCAGGTCATATCTTCCAAACTGACGGATGCACACAAAGTGAAGATACAAGGTGAGGATATTGTTCGTGGGTGTACGTGCTAGCGCTTGTATCAAACATATAAAACTAATGGAAGGATTGCATTGTACAAATTAGAAACACCAAAATTTAGATCATATTAGCGTCAATTTCCGTAAAAGAGTAATTCAGAGTTACCGCAACTTAGTATTTATGTGGGAAAAAGAAAAACAGAGAGAAGAAATATAAAATAGATTGATCAATGGTCCCAGGTGGGCGACCCTAGGCCCTTTAGCTCCCGGATGCAGGGTAAGGACCCCAATCTGTCTGGCGTTGACCGATGGACATGATCGAAATTGGACCGAGGGGAGAAATTGCCCCCATCATCCCAGTGACAACGTTGTACGAGAATGGCGACGCTTCTCCTTCGAGGCAAGTGTCCCGGCGTGACGGCGCTGGTGCTGCCACGCGTTGGTCTCTGTCTCTCCCTATTCTGGTGTTGCAGCGGTGCTGTGTCGGTCGTTCCCCACCACGACCGGTTTCAGAACCCCATTACTCCTCCTTGTCTCACCTGCTCAACTCCATCGCCATCCCTCCGACTTTTAGCTGCCCTGACGTCCTTGGACATGGTATGCTGCCCCCTTTTTCACTTGGCGGATTGAATGTTGATTTGCAAGCTATGATAAGGATGGTGGTACTGGACCTCTCCTTTATTAGCAAACTTGTTGGAAGATATGCTTGAATCAATCTAGATAATGATTGATACATTGAAATCATTATGATATTATAGTTGATGGAATGAATCAATTTAGGATTAGGATTGATTACATTTAAATCATTCTGATATTCTTTCGTCTTATTGCACATATCTTGTATTATATATTAAGCATTATACATGTAAATCAAGAAGTAACAGAAATACAATTCTTTCTTTGTTCTCATTTCTCTTCTTTCCCCTTTCGTGACATAGTATCAGAGCTCACATTCCTGGTTTAGCTTCCGCAAAAATTCTCCTTTTTGATTGCCTTCCGGTTTCTTCTTTTCTATCCTTGTTGTTGCGGAAGACACTAATCTGCAAAATAAGGTTAGCACTCCGGTGTAGGAATCAGTTCTTTGAGCAATTCAATAAAAAAAAAAAACCATCTTGCCGATACCATGTCAAAGAACCCTTCCAGTTCAGAAGACCAGATTCCAAGTGGAAATCTGGAGGATACTCATGTGGAATCAACAGTGGAGAATCCGACTTGAATCACATCAAGCCAATCGTCCACCGAACAAATCCAACCTATTCAGCAAGGCTCTGTTCAAGCCCAACCAAACCAGAGGCAACCCAATTTGGGCCAACCCATCTAGTGGCTGCCCATCCAGGGCCCATTCAACTCATTCTAGTATGGATCAACCCATTCGAATCCGTGGTACAATTTTCAGGGACCAACAAATCAGGCCCAAAATTCCCTGGGCCACAGGGAACATGACCAGACCAAAGAGAGCCCACCAACCAATATTGGGGCAAGCCCAAATCCTCGGCTCGGAATGCATTATGCGGGTCAGGCATCCGAATCCGGTATATCGGGTCAGGGAACGAATCCTTACCTGGTTGTTCAACCTGAGTGGGTGCCATTCTCGCTTCCTGCTACCAGTGGTCGCCCGGAGCCTAGCGACCCACTATATACTTCCACCGCCAATGGACCGGAGTTACGTCTTGTTAGCCAACAACTGACCTGCCCGGAAAATTATTCCCGATGGTCTCAAGAGTTCCGACGAACACTAGTAACAAAGGACAAGGACGGCTTTCTTGACGGAGCCGTCCCAATCCCCTCTGATGAACGTCTGGCGCGACACTGGAGGAAATGTAACCACCTCATCTAAACATGGATTGGCAATTGCATTTCTCCAGAGATTGTGGCCAGACTTCCCCCGACAGAGGACTCAAAGTGCATGTGGGAAAATATCGGTGAAATGCATGGCATGCTTGATTGTGCGAAAATTTTCTCTCTTACCCAGGCACTCAACAAATTAAAACAAGGGAATATGACGGTCACAGCTTGTTTCAACAAGCTTTCAGCGCTTTGGAATGAATTAGAAGCTGCTGAAGAAAAACTTGAGGGGCCAAAATCAACGTTGCAACAGTACAAATCCATGAAGGATACGAAGAAGGCGACTCGATTTCTCTTGATTTTGAACGAAACATACTTACCTTTTCGTTCTCAGATTCTGGCGATGGATCCGGTGCCGTCACTAGGCCAAATTTACCAGCTCACCGTCCAGGAGGAAAGCCAATGACTGGCTTCGTCAGAGCACATAAAGGTCGGGGAATCGATACCCCTCATGGCTCAGACAAAAGCTCACCCGAGAGGAATAGCCACAGAAAAGGCAGGAGCATAATGGAGATCTGCGGCCGCATCACTAGGGTTTCACGAAAAAGAGAAGGGCTCCATATACATAATGGACAATCTAGATCGAAACCCAAAATCCGACGGCTCATGAGTGAAGAACCAAGCCCTCGAATCGGATGGCCCCTATGAAGCCGCATCAGCATCGATTTTTAACTCAGGCGATCCATCTTCAGCCCTGTATAAAAAGGGAAACGGCCAAAATTTATAAGGAAAATTATTTTGTGATTATTGCAAAAGGCCACATCATACCATAGATACTTGCTGGAAATTGCATGGAAAACCCGGAGATAAAGGGAAGAAAGAAAAGGAATTCTCAGTTCATCAGGTCATTGGGCCAAGTGCTGACAAATTCAATCAGCAAATTACTCATGATGAATATCAGCAGCTGATGAAAGCTCTAAAAAAACTAGAGAATTCTAATAAAGTGGCAACTTTCTCAGGTACATCTTATTGTTCGAGCACCATTTCAAATAATGCATGGATAATTGATTCGGGTGTTAGTGACCATATTATATGCAGTAAAAGTCTTTTCTCACATATCGATGAAGATCTCAATTCGCCTATTTCAATATGTCTTCCAAATGGAAACGTTACATATGTTACAAAAATTGGCACCGTAATCCTTAGTCCTCTCATCACTCTTCGAAAAGTCCTATATGTCCCTAATTTCCATTTCAATCTCATTTTTGTTTCAAGAGTTTGTGAGGATAATCCCCATGGAGTTTTCTTCAATTCTGATAATTGTTTCTTCCAGGCCCTTTCGACTGGCAAACTAATGGGCTTGGGTAGTATCTCACAAGAGCTATATTTCTGGACCAGCTTTCCCAAAAATTTTGATTTATCATGCTTTCCATTGAATAATCAATCGTTGTGTAATGCCAGTACCAATGATAAAAATATTCTTTCTCATCAGCGATTAGGTCACAGTGCTTCTTTTCCACATCCTCAATGTCAAATTTGCCCTTTAGCAAAGCAATCTCGTGCACCCTTTCCCACTTGCAAATCTCGCGCCACAAGTATTTTTTCGCTGATTCATGCTGATGTTTGGGGACCTTACAATACACAAAATCATGATGGATCTCGATTTTTCCTTACTATTGTGGATGACTACTCACGTGCTACATGGGTCTTTCTTATGCAATCCAAGAGTCAAGTGCATTCTCATTTGAAGTTTTTCCTTTCTCTCTCAAAAAGTCAATTTGGAAAAACTGTTCGGCATATTCGGACTAACAATGGGAAGGAATTCTTTAACAATGAATGTACAATACTTTTTTCTTCTCGAGGAATTCTGCATGAAAGCACATGCACATACACCACACAACAAAATGGGATTGTTGAGCGTAAGCACCGCCATCTTTTAGAAGTTGCACAAGCCCTTAAGTTCCAATCTTCTATTCTAGAAAATTTTTGGGGTGATTGTATAGTCACAGCAACTTACTTAATCAATCGCATGCCATCTCGGATTCTTGATGGACGAACTGCATTTGAATTATTTTTTGGGAAGAAACCAGAAACTCATCATCTGAGAGTTTTTGGTTGTTTGTGTTATGCCACTACATTGGGTCCTAAGGACAAAATGGGTCCCCGCGCCCGACGATGCATTTTCATGGGATATCCAACTCTTAAAAAGGGCTATCATGTTTTTGAACCATCCACAAGAAATTTCTTTATAAGCAGAGATGTTATTTTCCATGAAGACATATTTCCTTTCCAAAATGAAGCATCTTCGACTGAACATTCTGGACCGATTCTGGATCATCGTCAATTCTTATCTGAAGAAGACTTGTCTTCTCGACAGCAATATGTTCTTGTTCCATTGTCAAATTATCCAGATACTAGCCTAGAAATAGACAACATTGGAGATTCTTCAAATCCATAACATTTGACGGAAGAATATGGAAAAAATTTTGAAAAGAATCCTGCCACCTCTTCCACAGAAGAAGCTGATACCCGGAATCAATCTAAGCAAATACAACCTGATCCACCTCGACGGTCCGGTCGTGCTACTCGACCACCTACATGGACCAAGGACTACGTATGTGCTGCTTCACCAAGTATTCACTATCCAGTTTCCTCCTCTGTTTCTTTTCATTGGCTGTCATCGGACCACACATGTTGTATTAGCTGAATTTCAGAAGAAAGAGAACCTTCCACATATGAAGAAGCAGCTACTGACCCACGTTGGCAAAAAGCAATGGAGGCAGAATTACATGCCCTAATGGAAAATAAAACTTGGGAAATCGTACCATTGCCACCACATCGTAAACCAATTGGTTGCAAATGGGTTTACAAAATAAAATACAAAGCGGATGGATCAATTGAAAGATATAAAGCTCGATTAGTAGCCAAAGGCTTCACACAAAGAGAGGGATTCGACTACCATGAAACTTTTTCTCCTGTAGCGAAAGACGTCACAGGTCGCTCTTTTCTATCGATTGCTGCTTTTCGTGATTGGCCACTACATCAAATGGATGTTCACAATGCTTTCCTCTATGGTGATCTGAATGAAGAAATTTATATGAATCTTCCACAGGGATTAAGGAGACAGGGGGAATCTAAAGTATGTCATCTCCATAAATCCCTTTTATGGTCTCAAACAAACTTCTCGACAGTGGTATGCTAAATTTACTACTGCGCTTATGACAACTGGTTTCAGTCAGTCTCAACATAATTATGCTCTATTTACATGGATGAGAGGTACGTCATCTATTTATCTAATGATATATGTCGATGACATACTGATTATGGGGAACAATAATTTTGCTATCAAAAGTCTAAAAGATTATATGCATTCCACTTTTCATATTAAAGACTTAGAATTACCCAAATATTTCTTTGGAATTGAAATTATCCGATCAGACTAGGGAATCTCTCTTAGCCAACGGAAATTTGTTTTGGAAATTATATCAGAAGTAGGTCTATCAGGATGCAAACCAACTGTTATCCCTATCAAGCAGAACATCAAATTGACTACAACCGAATATGATATGGGATCATTAGATAATGACCCATTACTCAAGGATCCATCAAGTTATCAAAGACTCGTTGGGAAACTCATCTACCTCACCATGACCAGACCTGATATAGTTCAGACACTCAGTCAGTTCATGCATAGTCCGAAACAATCCCACATGTATGCAGCCTTGAAAGTCGTGCAATACTTAAAGGGATGCCCAGGACTTGAAATTCTTCTTTCCATAAAATGTAACATGGAAATGACAGCCTATTGTGACACGGATTATGCCACCCGTCTTATGAGCCGAAGGTCTATCACTGGATTATGCATCAAAATAGGAGAATCATTGCTTTCATGGAAGATAAAGAAACATTCTACCGTATCCTTATCATCAGCTGAGGCAGAATATCCAGCTATGGCCAAGGCTGTATGTGAAATAATATGGATACGAGGCCTTCTTTTGGACCTTGGGTTAAAGTAAAAGGACCAACATTGTTGTTCTGCGACAATGATGTAGCACTCAAGCTTGCGGCAAATCCAATAGTGAATGAGAGAACAAAGCATATCGAAGTGGATTGTCACTTCACTCAAGACAAGATCCAAGAAGGGATAATCAAAACAAGAGGGATTAGAACCACATAACAACCTGCAGATATCTTCACCAAACCTTTATGCCAAAGACAACACGCATATTTACTGAGCAAGCTAAGTGTCTAGGACATATATAAGCCACCAGCTTGAGGGAGAGTGTTGGAATATATGCATGAATCAATCCAGATAATGATTGATACATTTAAATCATTCCGATATTATAGTTGATTGAATGAATCAATCTAGGATTAGGATTGATTATATAAAAGATATTCTTTCCTCTTATTGCACATATCTTGTATTATATATTAAGCATTGTACATGTAAACCAAGAAGTAACAGAAATACAATTCTTTCTTTGTTCTCATTTCTCTTCCTTCCCCTTTCGTGACAAAACTGATTCGCCTCTTGTCCGTTATGTTATGCCTTGTCTATGCATGATCTTCTGAATTCCTCATAACTTCCAAGTTGAATTACTTGCAGTTTAGATCCTAACCCATGATCTCGATTCTTATTATGCTTTCTTTTCGCGCTACAAGTACCCTCAAGTTCTTTGTCGTGAGTACTTCTGTGTGCATTTCACACGTGTGAAATGAGAATGCCAGATAATAATACCTCTCTCAATGCCTTTTGACTATAGTTGCCCATTTATCAATCACAGTTCACAATATGTATGGGTTTTTGCACTTCAGACGCACTGTTATTTACTAGCTATCCAGAAGAGCGTACCCTAACATCTTTAAAGCAGGTGAGAACCTGTAAATTAATCTAGAAAATGTTTTGTCATAAAGTTTGGATTCCTATTGATACCTTTTGCTTTTAGGTAACTCTCATTAAGGACCATGTATAAGCAGTTCATTCTATGGAATCCACTCAATTCTCGACTATAATGAGCTCCTCCTTATTTACTTGATCAGGAGAGTAAAATAAGTCAATGTCCTCAACAGAACAGTGAAGTTTCATAGCTTAGGCATGTGTCACGGATCGGTCGATTCACAACGATCCCACATCCGCATAATCTTAAGATCACTCTCAAGTCAGCCTTACGCACACACACACACACTCGATTCACAAGAATGAAGAGAAAGCAGCGTAGTTGTATTTCTTACAAAATGAGCATGTACAAATGAAGAAGGAGGGTCCCCTATATATAAGTGTGGGTCTAATCTGATCCGTTGATCTTCTCATGATCCAACGGTAGTGTTTGAACCGATACAATTATTACAAATCTATACAAGAAGTTCCAGAGGCCTTAAGGGCATGGAGGAGCTCAAGGGATGCCTGCCAACAGATGCTGCAGGGACGTGTGTCAGAGGAAATTGAAAGGTCACGGACGGTGCTTGAGCTTGGTCACGGATAGGCCACATCCCATGCACAAATGGGCCACATCCTATGCACAGAAGAGCCACAGCTAATAGGGCGACGCCCTTGTTTGAACTAGCTCAGAGCCCTTCGCTCCTTTAAGCCGTGTTATTCTCCTCCACCTAATAGGACGACGCCCTTGTCGTGTCTTCGGCATGAAATGCTTTCGGAACTTCCAAAGAGCTTCAGAGGTTTCCCAGCTTGCTTCACTCTCCGGAAGACCTCTCCATAGAACCAAGTATTCTCGCCTTAGCACTCAATACTTCTTTTGTATGATCCGATCAACCATGACGCACTCGACATCTCAATCATATGAGGCTTTTGCCCCAAGTGGTGCCCGCTGTGATTCCCCTCGGTACAGATCTCCCTCGGTACAGATCTCCCTAATCCACATGGAAAGGCTTGAGTATACTTACATGGAATACCAAGTGTAGCTTGAGCTTCGATGGCAAATCTAGTTTGTACGCAACATTCTCAACCTGTTTGAGCACTCGAAAGGGCACTTTGTAGCGACGAATCAAGCCTTTGTGCACGTGCTAGTATCGGAAGATTGCGTGTACCTTGGCCAACATTAGGTCCCCAACCTGGAATTCCATGTGCTGTCACTTTTTGTCGACCCATTTCTTCATGCGTTTGGAGGCCTTGTGTAGGCATGCCCGCGCTAAGTCCGCTTGCTCATGCCACTCTTTGGTGAAATTGTACGCGGATGGACTATTCCCCCGATAGCCTGAGGCAACTGTACTCGGAGTGAGCGGCTGCTACCCCATCACGATCCTGAATGGGCTCTGGTTTGTGGACTGGATCCACTGAAAGTTGTACAAGAACTGAGCTACATTGATTAGTCTTGCCCAATTTGCTTGAGTTGTGCTCACATAGTGCTGGAAATATATTTCAAGAAGTGTATTCACTCTCTCCATTTGCCCGTCAGTTTGGGGATGTAAACTCATGGAGAAGTTGAGGTTCGACCCTAACAACTTAAAGAGCTCGGTCCAAAACTGCCTGGTGAATCGAGGATCGCAATCGCTCACGATCGTTTGTGGAACTCCCCAGTATTTGACTACGTGTTTAACAAATAATTTGGCTGCTTCCTCGGCCGAACAATTCTTTATTGCAGGCACAAATATCGTGTACTTAGAGAACCGATCCACTACGACTATGAGGGTTCGATCCTTCGAACTTGGGTAAATTCATAATAAAGTCTACGGAGACACTTTCCCATGGATGTTCCGGGACGGGAAGTGGCTCGAGGAGCCCCGATAGCGAATGTTACTCGAACTTATCTTGTTGGCACACAAGACATGTTTTCACGTATACCTCGATGTTGTTTGCATGTGAGGCTAATAGTATTGGTCCTCAACGAGTGCCATGGTAGGGTGAATTCCCGGATGTCCCACCCATTTGGAATCATGGCACTCTCGCAACACTTCCTTCCTTAGTTTCCCGTAGAGTGGCACATATAGTCGTTGTCCCTTGGTGTAGAGGAGATCATCTTCCTACCAGAATTGCTAGGTTTTGCCTTCCCATGTGTACTCAATGAGTTGTCGAGCCGTTGAATTATGCTTGAGCCCCTCCTTCATACAGTCGATCTATGAGCAACTGGGTCGATTTGTGAGGTTAACGAACTCCATCTTTCAGCTCAAGGCATCGGCCATTGAATTGGCCTTTCCTAGTTTATACTCCAGCTCGTAGTCAAACTCGGCCAGGAAGTTCCGCCACCGAGCTTGTTTCGGACTCAGCTTCTTTTGGGTTTGAAAGTAGCTCGTGGCCATGTTATTCATCCGCACGACGAACTTCAATCCTAGGAGATAGTGCCTCCACGTACGAAGGCAGTGCACCACCGCGGTTATCTTCTTTTCTTGGACCATGTAATATCGCTCAGTCTCATTCAGCTTCTGAGACTCAAACGCCATCAGGTGTCCATCCTACATGAAAACACCACCTATCGCAAAATCGAAAGCGTCAGTCTCTACCTCGTATGGCTTGGCATGATCAGGCAGCACAAGCACTAGCTCCTCAATCATGGCCCACTTCAGCCAATCGAACACTTCTTGGCATTAATCCGTCCACTCCGACAACCTTTCTTTCTTCAACATGTCAGTGAGTGGCACAGTGATGCTTGAATATCTTTGAACAAAGCATCAATAGTAATTTGTGAGACTGAGAAAAGACCTCAGCTTAGTCACCTTGGTCAGGGGCTCCCATTCGACAATGGTACGGATCTTGGCCACATCCATCCGTACTTGTCCATCCCCAACGAGATGCCCTAAGAACGGTACCTCCCATTGGGCAAAGGCACATTTCTCACATTTAACGAACAAGCTGTTCTCATGCAAGACCCGGAAGACTCGCCTCAAATGCTCAATGTGTTCCTCAAGAGTCCAGCTATAAACAACAATGTCATCAAAGTAAACCACAACGAACTGATCAAGGAACGAGTGAAGTACCTTGTTCATTACGGTGCAGGATGCGGCTGGTGCATTGGTCAAGCTAAATGGCATGATGTGGAACTCATAGGACCCGTATTGTATTACGCATGCAGTCTTCGGCTTGCCCACTTCGGCGATCCGTGCTTGGTAATAACCTGACCAAAAATCAAGTTTGGTGAACTATCGGACTTCCCTAAGCTGATCGAATAAGTCTGTAATGAGGGAGATCGAATACTTGTTCTTTATGGTGAGCTTGTTTAACGCCTGGTAATCAATGCACATACGGAGAGACCCGTCATGCTTCTTTTGAAATAGGACTGAGGCGTCAAATGGAGCTTTGGACGGCCAAATGTACCCCGCATCGAGCAGCTCCTTGAGTTGCTTCCGTAGCTCCTCCAACTCGGGCGACGCTAAGCGATAGGGCGCCATGGCCAGTGGTTAAGTGTTGGGCACCAGCTCGATCTTATGATCCATCTTTCTTCGAAGTACCAGCTTCTTCGGCAGCTCGGGTGGCATCACATCTTAGAATGAATCAAGGCTGTGGGCCACTTCGGTTGGAACTTCACTCTCTTTGCCCTTGCCCTTATCATCCTCGACCTTCAAGGTTTCCAAGAAGGTCACATCGCCTTTGTTCGCTCCCTTCTCAAGCTACATATCCTAGAGCATCTTCCAATCTCATCCTGACTCGCAATGGATTGGGGCCACGCTGTTAACACCTAAATTACAACCGACCATTTAATAATAATTTGCATAGAAAATTAGAGATTAAATTTTAACCCCTAAACAAAAATATTAAAATTGCATAGCATATAGTTTAAGTTCATATAGGTTAGTTGCATTCCGCATTGGACCGGCGGTGGCGAGAAAGTTGAAAATTTATCGTATAAACCGAGCTCGAGTATTCAACTCACTCAAGGGATTGGGGGCCAAAATTCACAAGTCTAAAAGGTTTTGGTTGTTTTAATTTGAGCTTAAATCAGCTTGAATTAATTTAGCCCATTTGGAATTAAAATGAAATTAAATGATAAAGCCTAAGTCTAAGCCCATTAGGACTAGGAAGCCCGGTTAATTAACCTAGGGTTGCGATATAAATACGTCGTTATGCGTCATAATCAAGGGGGACTCTCACGATTTTCAAAGGCCTAAACCCTAAACCAAGGGGGCCTCTCCCTCTCTTAGAGTACGAGGCCATACAATTTCATACATGGCCATGACAAAGCGAGAGAGAAAAATAGAGAGGGAGGTCGGCCATTAGAGAAGTTATTTGTGTCGCATCTCACATTGTTGGTCTAGGCGTCTTCACCAGAAAATTCACGATTGGTACGCCATCACTTCGCAAGAGACAATCCGGAGAAAGAAAGAGAGCAACCAAAAGCACAAAAAAAAGGAGAAGACTTTGAAGCGGTGGTCTTTGTCTGAAGTGGTCCAAGCCGAGAGAGAGGCAGAGGAAGCTTTCACCAAAGAAAAAAAAGAAGCTTTTCTTTGTCCATCTCCCCTTGTTGCACGAAGGAGTCTCTCTTTCCCACGTCTTTGTCCACAAGGGATTTTTCTTCCTCTGCAAAGAGAAGGCGTTCACAAGAGAAAACGCCAGAGAGAAGAAGCTCCGCCCTCAACGCACGAGACACCCGACGCTGAGCAAGTAACGCACAAAGCGTTCTCTCTCATCTCCGAGTTCATCAATGCCGCCCTACTTCCAGTCGATTCCAAGCATTCTTGCAGCTATTCCGGTGGACTTCAAGCGGATATTAGCATCCCATAGTCCATAGTCACCGACGATAGCCTCCACGACGGCTAGTAATTCCCTGTATCGACGAAGCCAGCATTCCCAAGTTGGTCTCAGCGAAGTTCCCTATGGTAGCTCCGCAATGGACGCCGCAATCCTTGCCGCGTTAGACTAGCCCTCAACAGCTATATTGCAAGTTCTAACCCGGTTAAGCCCTTGTTGCTACATCTCCCTTCAGTACTGCAGGTTTCCAAAGTAGTAGCAAAACATTATCGTGGAAGCCATCGAGCTCAATCCTCACGGCCAAACCGCACTAAGACCACCGTGCACCATTGCCAGCGAGTCACCACGAGCCGAGCTGCTCCTTACCGTCCACACTGGAGCGCCGCTGCCGGTCCGCCACCATCAGCCGTCCTGATTTCAACCATGAGATACAATACTCGTTAGCACGGAAAATTTTTATCATGTCCATAACTAATTGGATACGATAGTAAATTTTATTTTGTTCCCAAATTCAAACGAATAGCCTTCCATCAATATCCATAATCACATGGATATGATTGCCAGTTTATATCGTTTCCCTAATTCAAAGATAATAAAACAAATCTTGCATATCACATGGATTGATTTTGATCGTTGTGGTTATCTGTCTGTTTGATTTATTTCCTTTAAAAAGAAAATTCAAAAAAAGATTAGTTAGGATTTGAACTTATCTTATTAGAAGATAATGATGCATGTTTAGGATAGGCTTAGAATAACTTTCTTTAAATAAGTCGATAGGATAACTTTTTAATTTAAATTAGGAAGTAGAGTAATTTATTTCCTAGTTTAATTTAGATATTATCCTGATCTCGATGATTCATTTTAGAGTAATTATTGATTTCCAATTTTCATTAAAATACCAAAAAGGAATCACTTTAGGATAGATCAAGTCATTTTCTCTATGATAGATTGCATGTTAATTTGAGTAATTTTTAATTCCGAATTTCATTTTAAATTACCAAAAATAAATCATTTATCCGTCATTAGAATTATGTCACGTCACCACATGACATATAGTTTACATGTTAGGCTGCATTAATCGCATATTATTTTTTGCACGTCATTACATGTAGGTTAGCTTTCATTTAAATAAGTGAAAAGAAAAAAAAATATTGAGTGAACTTCTTGTTAATTAGAAATCATATTAGGATTGCTAATGTGATTTTCTAGCTAACAATACAGATACTTACGTTGCTTTAAGGTAAGTAATTCTCCCAATCTTGCAATTTATTTAATGTTTTGATTGTTGGGTGTTACTTTGGTGGTTTACGCGCCCGTATAATCACCTCACATGCTAGTGACTAAGTTAAAATGAATCCAAACTATTTGCCAAAACATTTTTTTGAAAAGAAAAGGTACCGAAAGGGCGTTAGACTAAATCTAGCTTAATCAAATCCCCGAGTTTAGAATCTCTGATTCGTAGAAATAAAACATATCTCCATATATTTTATTTAGGTTTCTAATCGACCATTTACAAATAGATTAGTGGCGACTCCAAGCATGAAAACATTTGCACGTTAAAAACTTAAATCCTAAGTTGCGAATTGGTAGGGTTTAGGAGAGCCTGAGTTAAGCTTAATCTTATTAATCCATTAGCCTGAAAAAATTTTAGGTCGCGATAGCTTGGCGACTCCGCTGGGGAGTTGAGTTAGAACTCTTAGTGGACTTAGGCCAGTTTTTCTTTTCAAAAAAAATATTTTTGCTGGCAATGAGGATCCCAGGTACGTCCCTAACATTTTAGGTATTAAATGTTTTGCAAAATGGGAGGTGTAAGGGGAGGAGTGATTATTAACCTTTGTTTTGCACGGAGGTGTTTGGATGTATGATTTATTTTATGCACGAAGCGCTGTATGATATAACCTGTTGTGCATGCCTTGCATTTACACTACACCGCACACACTACCCGCTGCCGGACTTGAGTGGCACAGGTTTAGGATGGTACTGAGACAACGGACTCCCCGACCACACCCGTGTAGTACGAGTCGCCCTCCTTAGTCTGATAGTTCTTTCATGGTATCATTGAGTGCCCACTACGGTTGCACCATTTACAACCCGGGTTAGCTTCTTGACTAAGCCAGAATCAGAGGAATCCCAGCCTAACCACCACCATGACTGGTTTAGCTCAGTAATCCCCGCATCTCCACTTTGCAAGTCAGAGTCTAGATAGAAATCGAGCCTCACATTTCATGTACATGTCTATATGATTGCCATGGTCTTACCTGGTAAAGTAAGTCTTCTGAACTTTTGTCTTGTAGTTTACTTATTTTCCCGTTTTTTTTAGGTCGATCCATGATGGGTCTAGGTCGGTTTTTAATTTAAAAGTAATAATCATTGAGTCCTTTTTTTAAAAAAAAAAAAAAAAGAAAGCTTTTTTAGAGAATTTATTTTCAATCTATGTCTTCATTTTCCTGGATGTGTCATAGGTAATTATTTCCCTAAGAAGTTTGCCGTTGTCTTTTTTTTCTTACAAAAAAAAGCATAAGAAAATGGCATGAAAAAAAAAAAGCTTTAGAGAATTCATTTTTAGTTTCTAGGGAGTCTTAATTTTTGGTTTTCCTAGTTTTATGATTATGGAATTCAATGCGTCTATTTCCTAGGTTATGTCTAGAGTATTATTTATATTTCTTTGCTTAGAGCACTTTCCCATAAAGTCCCATTCATATACGAGTATTTTTATGAATAAATGAAGAATGAAAAAGACTAGAAAGCGTGTCATGGACCAACCATGTCTTGACCATGTGCTTATTTAGTTCATTTCTCTTGAATTAGGTGACTACGGATCATCCACAATTATCGATCCATCGCTTGAGCCTCGCCAAGGGGCAACCTTGCCGAGTTCCTTCGTTGTTGCTCCTCTGCCACTGTGAGCTCACCTCCCAACATAAACCGCAGCTCCATCCACCACTTGCCGTTCTCGCAGCGACTGCGGCTTCTCTGCATAAATTCTATCCTTATCTTTGTTTCTCAAAGCCCCATACGTCGGCCAATCGCCAAGCCGAAACGCCCCTAGCTGTGAGCCACCACCACGAGGAAGTTGATACTCAAGCTAAATGATTATGGATCGTCGACCACCAGCCGTTCCCACCTGGCCATGAGAGAAAGTGCTCAGAGTGAAGTGTCAAACCGCCTCACTAATATCAAGAAGGACCTAAACAGGCCTCTGTCATTCTCCAACAACTCTCGAGGCAAACAACATATTTGTCAGACTGCTTGAAACAACTCACCATGACCCGTCCCTTTCCTTAAGAGCCAAGGGTGATGATTCAAACAAAGCCCTTCAGCACCAACTCGAATGACAAAGCAGTCATACCTGGCAATACTATTGAATTCCCTGATCCTAGGGAGTTGAGCACCTTACGTTCAAAGTTCGTAAAGCAGGAACAAGGTGATTGGGATCCACTCATTCCAACATTGTGGCCCCAGCAAAGCAAAGCACGACTACTCCCTGGATGTCAAGACAGCCCACCAAGACACCCGTTCTCTAATCGACGACAAGGCGCTAGAAGACAATTCACTCCTCTCTCCGGGTCTCTATCCCAAGTATTGACAATCCTTTGGGAAAAGGGCTTACTTTCCACTAAGCCGAAACGGCCTAATCCTGAGTGATTCTCCAACTACAACCCATCCAAAAAGTGTGACTATCACCTGGGAGAAGTCGGTCACTCCACTGATGACTGTTATGTTCTAAAGTACAAGGTTCAGGACCTCTTAGATACCGAGGCATTCACATTCTATGCTTCGTGGCTTTACCAAGGCCGAGATGATCTTCTCATAGTTTCAAACATCCGAACTACACCCCCGAATCCTGCAAGAACGATACATGAAGAGAAGGAGGTGATCAACACTTTGGGGCAACCGAGCAGCAAGTTCAATTATTATGTGAAATACTCGGCGCCCCCGAGCTTCTATGTTGACCCATGTGACATTGTCTCAGATGGATGGGGAGGTATAAATGATTCAACACCTCTAGTGACAGAAGATCCTGATGATGCAATGGAGGAAATCACTACCCTGTTCGATGATTTCTTTATTGAAGCTATCGAAGAATGACCGTTTGAGGGAATGGGCACTGGCCCGCAAGAGTAACACTTTTACTTTTTTCGCACACTCCTCTGCGTGGGAATTTCTACTGCTTTCTAGGACTTGCCCCGTCTTGGGAGCTGCTTTTTAGGATTTTTCATTTCTAGAACTTTATTGTCCAAGTTTCCATTCCAATAAATGTAATTCATTCGGTGATGATCAATGAAATTACAAATTGTTTTCATTTTTTGAGGGCATGTTGAAGTAAATCAAACCAGCCCGATAATGATATTCAACCGATAAAAGAAAAATATAGTCCAAGGAGGATTCTGAGGGCTGGACTTCTTCATGCTTGCTTGTGTTAAAACTTTTTTTGAAAAGAATTTCGAAAAAAAAAAAGAGTAAAAAAAATTCAAAATCAAAAATACACTGTTTAACCCTGTTTGTCCTTCTAAACCCCCCACTTTATGTTTCAGGGGCAATCTTGTGACACGTGAGGGTATGAGAACAATCCAATCTGATGGATTGTGTGCTGTCGAGCCTAATCTCGATGACACCGAAGAACTCGAAGATTCCTCAGAAATGATATGTGGCCTAGAACGATATGAAAGGTTCAAAGTCTCGCGTCAGACCAAACTGTCATTATTAACTTGGGTGATGCGAAGGAAACCAGAGAAGTGAAAAGAGGGGCAAATCCCCCTGAGAGTGAGACGAAACGCCCGATCCAGTTGCCGCATGAGGAGGTAAGTTTTTCAACCAAAAAGTACGTCAAAGACACTCCGAGTTAAATGATCTAGTCCTAAAGAAGGTATTGCTAATCTTTCCTATTCCTGGGAGTAAACTTGCCCCAAACTACATCGGTCCATATGTGGTTAAAAAGACGCTCCTCGGAAGTGCCCTGATTCTCGTAAAAATGGACGGTCGTGAGTTTCTCACGCCTATTAATTCTGATGTTGTGAAGATGTATTACTCCTGATAAAATCTAACATTTTGCAGCAAAAGTTTTGAAGTGTTTGGTTTTATATTCTGAATCGCAAACATTTCACTGATGAATAAATGGTATCAATCAATTTCGAGTTAAGATGTTTGCTTTGGCTTTAAATTCTGCATGGTTATTTTGTCGGTCTACATCATTGACTCTAAAAGGGAAATCTCTTTGGACAATCCGATAACTCATGTAGAAAGAATTGAATGTGTTGAATGAAGTATATCGGGATGATGAAAGGCAAGCCCTACCTATATATAGTCTCATGCACTAATCCCCAGTGAGTTAAGTGGAAAAATTCTATGTCTGCTAGGTAAAAAGTTATCTTGCAAAAGGTACGCCAACCAAAGTGACGAAAGGCAATTCATTTCTCTATCCCAAATACTAAAATTTATCCATTGTTTCGCCATTTTGAGCCTAAATGCTTGGAGAAATCCTTTCCAATTACCCCTGTCAAGAACCACCCTACATTTGGGCAAACTGGAGATAAGTCAGCACATAAGGTGAAAAATGAATAGAGATTATCTTGCTCTCACTTGCATCAATCTTCAAGTGTTGCTTTTTTAAATGAATTCACACGAAATTCAAGTGCCTTAAGATGAGGAAGAGCATTTCTTTCTCTATCTTATATACACTTTATCCTTTGCAAAGCCCAATTGAGCCTATGATTTTATTTCATATGAACCCAGTTGGTGATCATCCCCCACACTGGGGTAAGGCAAAAGTTATCATTGTTCAAGCAGCGTATTCGGAGCGCCGATAAAAGATGAAAACCCCTGAGAGTCCAAATGTCAAGTAATTTGATAAAAACAAGCCAAAGTGTGGTTGGCCGATATATGCAATGTAGACAGTGTGTGTCAAAAGCAAAAAAAAAAAAAAAGAAGGGCAAGAAAAAGCAATGTGCCTGGTAAAAGTAAGGCCAATGCACCAAAAAAAAGTCAAAAAAAAAGAGAGAACTTTAAAGAAAAAATGTCAAGATATGACATGTCAAAGTCATGAATCCCAGCAGAGCAGTAGTTCTACAAGTCTCAAAGGAATCAAGTGACGAACTCTCGAAGCCAATGGAACATCTACCGAGAAGACAATCCCTGGTGAAGAAGAAGACTGGTGATAATGCTGAGATGATCACCAACTTATTCACCCCAATTATACACATTTTGAGCATAATGATCCATTCATTTCTCAACCCATGAGCCTAGCCTACATTACGTCCCTTACAAAATCTCTTCAAATTATGGCACTTGAACTGACGTAGGATTCAGATGTTTATAAGCTTAGCTCGAAGAAATGCAAGCAAGTCCATTTTTATCTCATTTTGCAAAATTCTTGACTTGTAAACCCGGAGACAATTGCGAAGTATTTTCTTTCAATAGCCTCGACTCGAAGAGTCCCCTTTTGCTAAGCCATTGAACAAGCCCACGTTATTGTCCTGACAAAGACCTCTCAGATTGGTAAGGTTGTACCGCTTGCGAGAATACTTGGACCCTTGTCCACATGATGAATATGAGATAGAGTGATTCTCATAAAATAGCCACTTTTCAATGAAGATGAGAGAAAGCCCTTTCAGACTGGAAGTCCCTCATTCGACATTTTCAAGATATCCACTTGTGAATCTGGATTGTCCTGTCATGGTTCTCCCAAGTGAAATTTTGTAATGCCAACTAGATAAAATCGTCATGCATGAAAGCCAGTCGAATTTATAATGCATGAATATATGCGTCCTTGATTACCCACAAATGCATATTACTTGTTGTCTATAACCGTGTCTAGCAAGAGACACGCACTCAAGAGTCAGAGATATCAACAGGTAAGTATGTCTCTACCCCTTCAGGTGCCTGTGTTTATCCAAGTATTCATTAACTTGTTCGAGCAATCGACAAGCCCCCAATCTTTAATCAGTTGTGTTGCAGTCGTTCGACATCTTTGACAACGTCCAGATATCTATTGATCAAGCATTTTCAAGTACCTCTGATGATATCCAGGTACTTTGTCAAGAAACCCCTAAACATTCGGGCTAGCCCCTTATTCAACCAATCATTAAGTACCTACGACGATATCCAGGTATTTATCGATCAAGTCCTTTCAAATATCTTAGATGATAACTAGATATTTTGTTAGGCATAATCTCGGAAAGTTCCCCCACGTTGTACCTATGACGATAACTAGGTGCAGTGGCCAAATCTTTACAAGTGCCTATGGCAATGTATAGGCATCTCGTAAAAATCGAAATGTTCTCTCAATCCCAGATGTTCCCCTGCAACTCACCTATGAGGAAGGTATAGGTGAAGCAGTCAAATCTTTACGAATACCTATGGCGATGTATAGGTATCTTGTAAAGGTCGAAATATCCTCATGATATTTGAAAGTTCCCCCATGTTGCATCTACGATGATAATTAGGTGCAACGGCCAAATCTTTACGAATACCTATGGCGATATATAAGTAGTTCATAAAGGTCGGAACATTTTTCATTTCGTTAAATCATTCTCTCGGACACCCCAGACGATAACTGGTGCCTCGAACTTTCTTCGTATCTTGACTGAATTGCAGGTCGCTAAAGTCCATCAACGTTCATCAAGCAACATCTTTGGAACAAAGCCCAAGTGATTGTCAAATTGTACAGAATCAGAATCATGCCTCGATTTACTTTACCACTCCTACAAGGTAAGTAACTTCAGGTACATCTACTAATTATTCTTCATTGTTTCTCTTTTCGTGTTCATTCAATGGAATAGGAGACATTATCTCTCTCATATGTTCACCAAGTGGAATAAGTGACATATCTCTTTGTGTTACCCAATGGAATAGACAGCACACCCTATTTTATGTTTGCCCAGTGGAACAAGCGGCATAGTTTCTCATTCCGTGTTCACCCAGTGGAATAGATGGCACAACTAACCTCATGCTCACCCAATGGAACATATGACATGATCCTTTTCGTGATTACCCAGTGGCATAGGTAGCACGTCCCTTTTAATTCTTTCTTCATCTCATGCGTTATTTCGCATCTATAAGAAACTACAAGTAACAGATAGGCAATCATGTACCTTGAGAACCTTACTTCCAACGGACTAGAAGTTTGGAGATCGAGAGAATTCACAGCATTATAAAACTTTCCCTCACTTGGGCGCTTTTTGTGCGATTCGTATGTAAGGCTCTTTTACCGCTCTTCATGAAGTGAGAAACCTTAGCATACGTTCCTTATTGTTTGCATATCATGCATCATTGCATTTGAAAAATTGGAATTAAAACTCCCACAAACAAAAAAGGGAAGAAGAAGATCATTCATCATTTCGCATGGTTTAAATTTAAGTATCATTTAGTCTTTGAATGCAACCTCTTCGAGCTCACTTTCAAAGAGGGACAACTGTCGACACCTAAATTACAACCAACCATTTAATAATAATTTGCATAGAAAATTAGGGATTAAATTTTAACCCCTAAACAAAAATATTAAAATTGCATAGCATATAGTTTAAGTTCATATAGGTTAGTTGCATTCCGCATCGGACCGGTGGTGGCGAGAAAGTTGAAAATTTATCGTATAAACCGAGCTCGAGTACTCAGCTCACTCAAGGGATTGGGGGCCAAAATTCATAAGTCTAAAAGGTTTTGGTTGTTTTAATTTGAGCTTAAATCAGCCCGAATTAATTTAGCCCATTTGGAATTAAAATGAAATTAAATGATAAAGCCTAAGTCTAAGCCCATTAGGACTAGGAAGCCCGGTTAATTAACCTAGGGTTGCGATATAAATACGTCATTATGCGTCATAATCAAGGGGGACTCTCACGATTTTCAAAGGCATAATCTCTTAGAGTACGAGGCCATACAATTTCATACACGGCCATGACAAAGCGAGAGAGAAAAATAGAGAGGGAGGTCGGCCATTAGAGAAGTTATTTGTGTTGCATCTCACATTGCTGGTCTAGGCGTCTTCACCAGAAAATTCATGATTGGTACGCCATCACTTCGCAAGAGACAATCCGGAGAAAGAAAGAGAGCAACCAAAAGCACAAAAAAAAGGAGAAGACTTTGAAGCGGTGGTCTTTGTCTGGAGTGGTCCAAGCCGAGAGAGAGGCAGAGGAAGCTTTCACCAAAGAAAAAAAAGAAGCTTTTCTTTGTCCATCTCCCCTTGTTGCACGAAGGAGTCTCTCTTTCCCACGTCTTTGTCCACAGGGGATTTTTCTTCCTCTGCAAAGAGAAGGCATTCACAAGAGAAAACGCCAGAGAGAAGAAGCTCCGCCCTCAACGCACGAGACACCCGACGCTGAGCAAGTAACGCACAAAGCGTTCTCTCTCATCTCCGAGTTCATCGATGCCGTGCAACTTCCAGTCGATTCCAAGCATTCCTGCAGCTATTCCGGTGGACTTCAAGCGGATATTAGCATCCCATAGTCTATAGTCACCGACGATAGCCTCCACGACGGCTAGTAATTCCCTGTATCGACGAAGCCAGCATTCCCGAGTTGGTCTCAGCGAAGTTCCCTGTGGTAGCTCCGCAATGGACGCCGCAATCCTTGCCGCGTTAGACTAGCCCTCAACAGCTATATTGCAGGTTCTAGCCCGGTTAAGCCCTTGTTGCTACATCTCCCTTCGGTACTGCAGGTTTCCAAAGTAGTAGCAAAACACTATCGTGGAAGCCATCGAGCTCGATCCTCACGGCCAAACCGCACTGAGACCACCGTGCACCATTGCCAGCGAATCACCACAAGCCGAGCTGCTCCTTGTCGTCCACACTGGAGCGCCGCTGCCGGTCCGCCACCATCGGCCGTCCCGTGATTCATAAACCCGATCCGGCATCAAGCTCGAATTTGGAAGTTATCCGTAAATTAGGTAAGAAACTTTATCCGATATCGTTTCAAATATTTAAATTCCTAATTCGAGTGATTTTGTTGTCTTTAGTTGGTTAGTAGATATATTTAAATAATGCATGGCATATTCGCAAGATTCCAAAAAATACACTAAGTCAGGAAATTCCTAACTTAACAACGTGTCGGGACGACTATCCAATTTCAACCATGAGATATGATACTCGTTAGCACGGAAAATCTTTATTCTATCCATAACTATTTGGATACGATAATAGATTTTATTTTGTTCCCAAATTCAAACGAATAGCCTTCCATCAATATCTATAACCACATGGATATGATCGCCGGTTTATATCATTTCCCTAATTCAAAGATAATAAAACAAATCTTGCAAATCGCGTGGATTGATTTTGATCGTGGTAGTTATCTATCTGTTTGATTTGTTTCATTTAAAAAGAAAATTCAAAAAAAGATTAGTTAGGATTTGAACTTATCTTATTAGAAGATAATGATGCATGTTTAGGATAGGTTTAGAATAACTTTCTTTAAATAAGTCGATAGGATAACTTTTTAATTTAAATTAGGAAGTAGAGTAATTTATTTCCTAGTTTAATTTAGATATTATCCTAATCTCAATGATTCATTTTAGGGTAATTATTAATTTCCAATTTTCATAAAAATACCAAAAAGGAATCACTTTAGGATAGATCAAATCATTTTCTCTAGGATAGATTGCATATTAATTTGAGTAATTTTTAATTCCGAATTTCATTTTAAATTACCAAAAATAAATTCATTTGTCCGTTATTAGAATTATGTCATGTCGTCGCATGACATATAGTTTGCATGTTAGGCTGCATTAATCGCATGTTACTTTTTGCACGTCATTACATATAGATTAGCTTTCATTTAAAAAAATGAAAATAAAAAAAATATTGAGTGAACTTCTTGTTAATTAGAAATCATATTAGGATTGCTGATGTGATTTTCTAGTTAACAATGCAGATGTTTACATTGCTTCAAGGTAAGTAATTCTCTCAATCTTGCAATTTATTTAATATTTTGATTATTGGATGTTAATTTGGTGGTTTGCGCACCCGTATGATCACCTCACATGCTGGCAACTAAGTTAAAATGAATCCAAACTGTTTGTCAAAACATTTTTTATAAAAAGAAAAGGTACCGAAAGGGCGTTAAACTAAATATAGCGTAACCAAGTTCCCGAGTTTAGAATCTCTAGTTCGTAAAAATAAAACATATGTCCATATGTTTTATTTAGGTTTCTAATCGACCTACCGCAAATAGATTAGTGGCGACTCCAGGCATGAAAACATTTGCAAATTGATAGGGCTTGGGAGGGCCTGAGTTAAGCTTAATCTTAATAATCCATTAGCCTGAGAAAATTTTAAGTCGCGACACACACATTGGCATCTCGTGTCCAAAATATATATACAATCCACAAAGGGCATTACGCCCATATTTATACGGTCAAGGAATCCCAGACTCAGCACAAGATCATAATCATCAAGGGCGATTACCTCGATGTCTTCCTTGCTAGTCCATGGACCAAGATGAAACTCCACGTCCCTAGCCACGTCGCTAGTCGGGACCTCCTAGGAATTCATTGGTTTGAGCCAATCGGCTCCTCCTTTCTGAACCCAAAGATTCAGTTTCTTCGCGGCATCTTGGGATATGAAGAAGTCATATGCACTAATATCCACGAGCGCACTCATCGTGATACTCTCATTCTTCACGTCTACGAACATCATTCCTTTAAACTCCTTAGCCTTCTTGGCCTTAATAGAACTAAGGATTTACAGCAAACCCAACCGCAACTCCTCTCGCAACTCATCTTCTTTGCATAGGGCCACCAACTTGCCTCTCTTAGGACACTCCCAAGCTATGTGTGACCCATCGCAAAAGAAGCACTTAAAGTTCTGTACCTTCTATTGTCCCTAACCACTCGATTCCAGTTAAGCCCTAGGTGGCACTGGTGTTGGCTTGTCTCCATTGGGGCATTTGCATTTGTTTCGGTCTCCCCCACCATTGGCCCTATCCCTCGGACGAAAGTCGAGTTTAGCTGCGAACGAAGCTTTAGGTTCTTCTAGGGACTCTGCCATGGAAGTGGCCATCGGGAGATATTTCACATTGCACCGTTTGAGCTCTTGTTTAGCCCACAGCTTGAGGCCACTCATGAACTGGTGGTACACCTCCGTGTCATTCATTGATGGGATCTGGAGTAGCAACTCCGAGAATCGCTTCTCATGCTCTCAGACGGTGCCCTTTTGTTCAAGGCGCTTGAGTTCGTCGCAAGTTTCTTCCTTCGCATGGACGGGATAACAGTTCCGCCAAAATTCCTCGCCGAACTTGACCCAGATCGTGATAGGATCGCCACTCCTATCGTCTAACCTGCAACACCACAACAGCAAAGCATTATCAGCTAAATACATCGCTGCTGTGTTTACCCGGGTTGTGTCATCGTTCATCCTCATGGCCTAGAAGTACCGCTCTATGTACCACAGGAAGTTGTTCACATCTTTGGCCACCTGCAAGTCTTTGAACTATCTCGGCTTAGGTGCGTCCATACGTAGATGCACGGTGATCACCCCATTCACGTGTGCTGCTTTTACCTCCGCGAGCTTCCCCTTGAGCTCAGCGATCTCAACGCGCATGGCCGCCATCGCGGCCTTCCAGGTCTCATCCTGTTGCTGCAGCTCGTGAGTCACGAGCCTCAACACCTCATCATAGAGTTCTCCCATGCTGGCTTTGAGCTCTTGTATCTCGGCCAAAAGCTCCTCCCTTCCGGCCTCCACTCCTTCGACGGTCTGTTGTAGGTCATCAACCATCCCTTGGATGTCCATGACGGTTCCCTCTAGTGTCGTCATTTGACTTTTCAAGTCACCCGTTGGATCCCTTGAGCTGGAGGCAACACGACTCCTCCTGGTTTGGATGCCAACTCTCTCAATCGCCCTTCCACGATCCTCGCAGTCCTCACCTTGGACATTCACGGCACTAGAATATGGGTCAGCCATTGCACTAAGAACGAAGGCTCTGTACCACTTGTCACGGATCAGTCGATTCACAACGATCCCACACTTGTGCAGCCTTGGGGTCATTCGCAATTCAGCCTTACACACACACTTGATTCACAAGAATCGAGATAAAGCAGCGTAGTTGTATTTCTTGCAAAATGAGCATGTATAAATGAAGAAGGAGGGTCCCTTATATATACAAGTGCAAGTTTAATCTGATCCATTGATCCCCTCATAATCCAACGGCGGTGTTTAATCGATGCAATCATTACATAGCTATACAAGAAGTTCCAGAGGCCTTAGGGGCATGAGCGAGCTCAAGGGACGCCTGCCAAGGGAAGCTGCAAAGTCATGTGTCAGAAAGAACTGAAGGGTCGCGGACGGTGCTTGAGCTTGGTCATGGATGGATCATGTCCCATGCACGAATGGGCCACGTCCTATGCATGGAAGGGCCACAACCCATCCATGGCCCTTGTTCGAACTGGCTCGAAGCCTTTTGCTTCTTTGGGCCATGTCACATGCATTTAAATTATTGGACGCAGATTTCTTGGCAGACGATAAGGCACTTATTTATGGTAATTAGATTAATGCCTCTTCTTTGACTTTGAGGATTAACAATCTCTGGCCAAGCCACATTTGCATTCTACTTATCATACTCTCCATAAGATTCTAGGGGTCGCAAAGGGTGCAGAAGAGTTCAATATTCCCATAATGAGGGCCAACAGAAAATCTGTGGCTTCTGTTGATGGAGGTTTGCAGAATCCCTCTTGTTTAATTTTTTATCCCAACTGGGGCTCTGAACAGCCGGATGACATAAATAGAAGATTTACACGTCCTGTGCCATCTGATATACAAAGACCAGGAAGCGACGAAGATGTTGCCTTCATGAGTGTAGGTTTTGTTGAGCAAACTCAGTATTACAAATCAAGACAAAGTCTGCGATCGAATTTGCTGATAGCTTTCTTGGGTGCTATGTAGGTTCTTTGTCGACACCTAAATTTTGGTGATCCATTTGAGTACATATTGCATAGGAAAATTTTGAGTCAATCCCATCACCTAGCAAAAATAATAGTTAAACTGCATTTAGAATTTAGGAGCATTAGTAGCAATAGGGTCATATAGTTGCATTTAGACCGTCGGCGGATAGACTCGAGTGAATAGTTCTGTGCTTAATCAAGCTAATTGAACTAAGCCCGCGAGAACTAGAAAGGTTGGCAAAAAGCCCATGCTATGACCGAAAGTTTGATGGACTTAGAAAATCCTTCCCCACGGCATGGTCAAATAAATGAAAGGAAAGAATAGCATGCAGGGCACGTATCGTCTTCACACGTATCTTTGATTTACGGGCACAAGTGGATGAATGATGCAAAGAATAAAAGAAATATTTGGCTGAGCTAGTGCTGCGTGAACAAAGGGAATAAAAAAGAAGGCAAGAAAAGATTTTTAGCATTATTCACATATAATAAATATTGAATAAGACCACCCGCCTGGGTGGCGCTGCTGGAGCGCGCACTCTTCCTCTCGTAAAAGGTTGAGTGTTCGAATCCCGGGCGCCGCAGGGTGACTTAACCGGTGGCACGTGTGTGGTGGCTAGCACGTGTCGCCTCCAGGGTTTACTCCCCGGCTGTCGGCCGTGCGGAGGTTCCCTGGGTTATCAAAAAAATAAATAAATAAATAAATAAATATTGAATAAGAGGTAATATTGCGCGTGGGACATATAGTTGATCTTAAGCAATATATCTTTTTGATAATATTTGTTATACCCAAAGAAGGTAGTCGATAGGTGGCTTTTCATATATTCGTATTTCCTCTTTTGAAGAACAAAGGAAGACATTATAAAAGAAACCCAAAAAAAAGCGAGAGGAGGGGGCTTTTTCTTTTTGATCTGATCAAACACAAGAAACACAGGGAGATAAACGAGGGAAAAGGTAAGAGAAAGAAAAAAATCATGATCAGTGGGGGTTTTGACCATATAGAAGACGCAGCCAAAAAGGTGAAAGAGGGAGTGAAAGAGAGTCGTCTTTTTCCTCCCAATTCCATGACCAGAGAGTGTTCTTACCATTTGCACCGACAACGCTGCTTGGTTGCTTCGTTCCATCACAAGCTGCCTTTCTTGTCATGTCGCTATTGATCCAGTTCGTCTCGACACTACCATGACCAGCCAATGACTATGTCCAGTCCTAGCCACTCGTTGACGTCTCTGCACCAGTAATCAGTCAGGAACCCGCTGCTCCGCTCCGCAACAGTTTGAGTCGACGGTGACGAATTTGCTGTGCCACGAAGCCATTGAGCATCACCCGCTGCACCCAAGCTGTTGTTCTACACCTTCGCAGTGTTTGCAACGCTATGTTTCATCGTGTACAGCTCCGAGTGATACTCTACCAAACCCGGGACAAATTCTTTGAATTCCTTGGTAAATTATTTGCAGGTTGACCAATGAAGTCAGCAATTTGGTGTGAACTAGAGCAACGTCCATCGAATTCGCAAGTGTCCTCGCAGTGAAAGGGGGCCCACTCTCCATCAATTCTCATCTTCATACCTCAGTGTGATTCACGTAGAAGACCACCACGAAAACTGCTTCGCTCAACACCGCAAGCCACCATCCGTCGAGTCCTGCGATCCACAATCCAGATCCGTCACTAGTCTGAACTTGGAAAGCAAATATTCAAATTAGGTAAAGATCTCATCTAATTTGACTTTCAAGTATATTGTTTCCTTGTTTGAAATATTACAATTTTGTGTGAATCTTTAAACGATATTATCGTATCTATTAAATTCCCAAATAGCCTTTAAATTAGAAATTATTTCCTAATTTCACAACGTGCATATGATTGACAGTCCGATTTCATGCCCGAAATATGACTCACGATCGCACGGAAAAACGTCAATTCGATCTCCCGTCTGAGATATGATTCGTGATTGCATGAAAAAAATTTGGCCAATCCGATCCTCATGCCCGGGATACGATTTGTCAATCTATTGTTTCTAAATTTAAATGGATGTCGGTAATATTTTGTCATATTGTGTCGTTTGATTGCTATTTCTTTCTATCTTTGTTTTGATTTGATCAGATAGGATCAAGGTAAGTTTTTTTCTTTAAATAGATTGCATGCTTTTATATGGTTTATCTAGTTAGGATAACATTCCGATTTAACTTAGGATTTGGCCTAGTTTAATTCCTAAAATGAATTGGATAATATCTTGCACTAGATAATAAATTTTCATTATTTTCTAATTCCGAATTTCATAAAAAAATACCAAAAATAAATATGTGCTTGTCATGCTAGAATAATTGCATATTAATCTTGGCCCGTCATTAGAAACCGCATGTTCAGGTCATTTAATTAGGAATTGCATTACATGCATTGCATATAGGTTAGTTTTCAATGCATTGATGCATTGATGCATTGCATTACATGTGTTGGGGATAATAATGCAACCTAGAAAGGATGAATAAATTGTTTGAGTACTAGGAAACACTTTTGTGGAATATTACAAGTTAAACTTCAACAATAGTAAAAAAGATAAAAAAATATATATATCAGGTGCGATGCTATTGATGAACAGATATTGATAATAATGAACATATAGTGCTATTAGTGAAGAGATAGAAGATATTGCAAGCAGATATATATTGGTTCTGCTTTATCCCTTAACCTACGCCCACTCTCAACAATAACAGCCATAATAAGGCCGGAATCCACTAGTAATCTTCAAGACACGTAACAATTAGCACGTACTACTCCTATCAACTAATATCTCACACTGTCAGGACGAAAGTACTCTTATCACTCTTGTAAACTTGCTCTTATCATGATTAAAAATAGTAGGAACACTATACAAAGAATAATAAGCAACACCTAGCTATTCTTTGACAGTGGCAATTTCCCAAAACAGTCATTATGCTCTTGTTGGAGTCTGTCTAATTAGGACGTGCTCGTTATCATTAGTCTGTCGGTGTTGTCCATAGTCAAACTGTACAGAATGACTTGCAATCAATCATATAAGAAAATGTTCGACAATGAGGTGTTATCCAACCCATCAAAACAGCATGAAGGTGAGGAGTTACTAACTCACAATTGCTGAACAAATCTGCTATGGTTGCAGAATCAAGCTCTAAGATGACTTTCTTGTATTGTAAGCCCCATGCTCGGTACTGAACCAGTGACACAAACCATAGTTCCACTCTCGTATGCCAATAAAAAATGGGTAAAGCTATCCAAGAATCTTCCTGTTTGATATCAAACAGGGCACTTGCACTTGCACCTGCAATACTAATACTAATATTAGAGCAGGCAAAATGGGTCGCAAATCCATTTAATGGGCCCTGCAGAATGGATAACTCATTTGACAACATAGCGGGCTAAAATGGGTTAACTAAAAAACAAAGCCTGGTAAAATGTGTCAAGACGGGTTGTTTAAAGGACCCATGTGGGCTGGGCGAGATATATACATCTGCGTGGATGATCATGCCACAAGTAGGCCCAAACAACTGGCCCCTCCTTCCACGCTTCACTTTTCAATTATTACCCCCAAGACCACATGACTAGGTTGGGCCTCAATTTTATAGGGCTTATGTAAGCACTTATATACCCTCCTCCCTAGAGCCCCAAATGAAAGATAATGGATTTGGATCATTGGAATAATAAATTTTAATTATGAATTTGATCTCTCAATTTGAGTACTATTCATAGCGTCGCTCTCGACTCTCCGGTGCTTCCACAAAATTTATTGACTCCAGTTCCTCTTCACACAGAGAAATTTTTTGTTAACACTACCAATTAAAGATTTTGCTAGAAGTTATTATTTATCAAACAAGTTATCGATTTTTTTTTATAATTAGGTGTGTGTTAATTAATGGTTGTCCGAGAAATGCACTTACGGGATTAAAATGGAACCTGTTTTCAAATAAAAAGGTAATATTTGTCAAGAAAAAACTCAGGAATTATATTGGGAAAATGAGTGAAAGACGAAATAGAGACTTAAAACTTTTAACATTCAATAAGTTGCTTGCAGATTACTTAGTCACATTGCTTGTTTGTGGGACTTGTGTGTTCTCTATGTCTACGGCAAGTGACAACTTTTTATTTTGTTAATTCACTTTTTAAATTTTGATATAAAATGTTATCCAAGAAATACATTTACATGAAGTACTTAAAATGAGTTAAATGTGCGGATATGAGTTTTTAAAGATCATGTTATATATTGAAATGATTTAGAAATATTGAGTTGGGTCGAGTCCCAATTCACCAATTTGACGGGTCTATACTATACTTGCTTCTTCATTATGTGCACTAAGTGTCATCCAATATTATAGCAGTGAATGATAATTGTTCTTCTGGTTTGATGAACTAGTTTGATGATTAAAACAACTCAAGCAAGTATTGTGCAATTATAACTTAACATTGAAAAAATAAAAATACTAAGACATTGGGTTAAATATAGAATAATTGAAGGATATATTGAATAAATTAAAAGTAAAATATTGGGTTACAAATGCCAACTTTTAGATGATACTAGGGTCAACTTCCCTAAACGAGTAATCCAGAGTAGCCGCGACTTGGTATATATGTGGGAAAAAGAAAAACAGAGAGAAGAAATATAAATACTAAATAGATTGAGCAATGGTCCCAGGTGGGGGACCCAACCCAAGGCCCTTTTGCCTTCCGGATGCGGCGTAAGAACCCCAATTTGTCCGGCGTTGACCTACGGACATGATCGAAATTGGAGAGAGGACGGGGAGAAATTGCACCTGTTCATCATCACAGTGACAGCGTTGTACGAGAATGGCGACGCTTCTCCTTCGAGGCAAGTGTCCCGGCGTGACGGCGCTGGTGCTGCCACGCGTTGGTTTCTGTCTCTCCCTATTCTTGTGTTGCGGCGGTGCTGTGTCGGTCGTTCCCCACACCGACCAGTTTCAGAACCCCATTACTCCTCCCTGCCTCACCTGCTCAACTCCGTCGCCATCCCTCCGACTTTTAGCTGCCCTGACATCCTTGGACATGGTATGCTACCCCTTTTTCATTTGGCGGATTGATTGTTGATTTGCAAGCAACGATAAGGATGGTGGTACTGGACCTCTCTTTCATTAGCAAGATTCGCTTCTTGTCCGTTATGTTATGCCTTGTCTATGCATGTACCCGGGGTTGGTCAATCTTCTGAATTCCTCACAACTTGCAAGTTGAATGACTTGCAGTTTAGATCCTAACTCATGATCTCGATTCTTATTGTGCTTTCTTTCCGCCCTACAAGTACCCTCAAGTTCTTTGTCGTGAGTACTTCTGCTTGCATTTCACACGCGTGAAATGAGAATGCCAGATAATAATAACTGCCTGCATGCCTATAGTTGCCCATTCATCAATCACACTTCACAATATGTATGGGCTCTGCACTTCAGAAACATTGTTATTTACTAGCTATTCAGAAGAGCCTACCCTGATATCTTTTCGGATTCCTATTGATACCTTTTGCTTTCAGGTAATTCTCATTAAGGACCATGTATAAGCAGTCCATTCTATCGAATCCACTTAGTTCTCGACTATAATTTGCTCCTTCTTATTTCCTTGATCAGGAGAGTAAAATAAGCCAATGTCCTCAACAGAACAGTGAAGTTTCATCGCTAAGGCATGCATTTAAATTATTGGACGCAGATTTCTTCACCGATAATAAGGTACTTCTCTATGGTAATTAGATTAATACCTCTTCTTTGACTTTGAGGATTAACAATCTCTGGCCAAGCCACATTTGCATTCTACTTATTATACTCTCCATAAGGTTCTGGAGGTCGCAAAAGGTGCAGAAGAGTTCAATATTCCCATAATCAGGGCCAACAGAAATTCTGTGGCTTCTGTTGATGGAGGTTTGCAGAATCCCTCTTGTTTGGTTTTTGATCCCAGCTGGGGCTCTGAACAGCCAGATGGCATAAATAGAAGATTTACACATCCTATGCCATCTGATATACAAAGACCAGGAGGCGACGAAGATATTGCCTTCATGAGTGTAGGTTTTGTTGAGCAAACTCAATATTACAAATCAAGACAAAGTCTGCGATTGAATTTGGTGATAGCTTTCTTGGGTGCTATGCAGGTTCTTGAACTTGGGGAACTTATTAGGACAAGACAAATTACTTCTAAGGAGCTTACTGGACTTTTCCTCGAGAGATTGAGAAGGTAATCCAGTATATATTATTTTGAGGATGCCTGCTGGAGTTATGTGATGTTTTCTTTTTAAAAATGCCATCAGGTATAATGGCATTCTTGAAGCTGTGGTGTCTTACACTGAAGAATTAGCATATGCACAAGCAAAAAGGGCTGATGAGTTACTTTCTTAGGGAGTATATTTGGGTATTTTTCTTGATGGAGTACCTTTTATATTTGCTTCTCTACTTCAATATCTGAGAGATGGGACACAGTATCAAAATCGTTCTTCTGTCACAGCATCAACATATATGTGATCATGTGCATTGTAGGTCCTCTCCATGGGATTCCTTATGGTTTGAAGGACATAATTGCTGTGCCAGGATACCACACCACTTGGGGTTCAACAAGTTTTAAGGATCAGGTTCTTAATATTGATGCATGGGTCTATAAGAGGTACTTAAGGTGCTCGAGTTATCCAGTGCTGTTGTATGGTAAATCGTAACAGATGTTATGGGGTGAATCTGCTGAAATAGGTTGAAGTCAGCTGGGGCAGTTCTAGTTGCAAAGCTTGTTTCTGGCTCTCTGGCATATGATGATATTTGGTTTGGTGGAAGGACAAGAAATCCGTGGAACATCGAAGAGTTTACAACTGGCTCATCAGCTGGGCCTGCTGCTTGCACTTCAGCAGGTTCATTTTCACTTCTCTCTTAGTTGTTCCTGTTCAGCAAGGATTTCCCATTTCCTTTTCTGCCACAGTACCACTATGTAGATCCCTGCACGTTATGTTCACTTGATTGTGGCTATTGGGCAAAAGATAAATTTAACAAAGCTATAGAAAGTTTGGTTGACATAAATGAAGATTCTTTTGACATTGACTGTCTTTTCTTCAACAGGAATGGTCCCTTTTGCTATTGGTTCCGAGACAGCTGGATCCATTACCTATCCAGCTGCCCGTTGTGGTGTGACAGCATTACGCCCAACATTTGGTACTGTTGGACGAAGCTGTGTCATGAGCATATCTGAAAGCTTGGTAACTTCTTATTGTCCTCCTGGATTGTTCTTATGTGACGTTAACAATGATGACAATCTAATTCATGGCAGGATAAGCTCGGTCCATTATGTAGGAGTGCTGCAGACTGCACCATTATTCTTGATGCTATTCGAGGAAGGGATCCAGATGATCCCTCGTCCAGAGACATTCCCCTTGATAGTCCATTCACAGTAGATATAACAAAGCTTACTGTTGGATACCTAGATGATGCTGAGATGGAGGTCATTTTTTTCTTGGTTTCTTTAGGGACTTGATATTTCTCAGTTAAAATGATGCCCAAGCTATAATCCACCCCCCCCCTCCCTCTTCCCTCCTCATTTCTCTCTCATTTCAGGTCGTTCATGTTCTTTCCTCAAAGGGAGTTACTATGGTTCCCTTCAGATTAAATTACACTGTTGATTCTGTTCAAGGCATCTTGAACTTCACAATGGATGTGGATATGTTGGCTCACTTTGATGAGTGGCAACGTTTGGGAAAGGATGATCAATATGAAGCTCAAGAACAATGGCCCGTTGAACTGCGCCGTGCACGCGTGGTTCCTGCTGTGGACTATGTGCAGGTTTGCCGCTTGTTTTTATTGCTGATTGTATTACTAATCTAAGCTCAAGCATTTACTTTGTTCAAGAGTTTGGTTCCAAATATAGCAAATACATACCCGAGTGAATAAACCAGTTACTGTAATTAGTCTGATGATCGAATTTTTCAAGCTGAACTGTTCTAATTTCTGATTTGGTAGTTATTTTAAATCGTAATGATGCCTTGTCAGAGGTCCCGGTGGCCTACAGAGCAGGCTTTGTTTTGTAAAAATAGGTTATAACTGATGATCTTTTTAGTGTGATATATTGGATAATGATCATGAAATGATTGGGTCAAGTATCCATACTTGATTACTTGGATAATGTTCTATGATGCCAAGCATTTTTTCAATGGAAGATGATGTGATGGGTTTTTTCTGTGGGATCTGCCAACGGGATGTGGGATAAGCTTTAGGTAGACAAATGTAGAACACTTGAAAGCTGATGATTTATGTTTTTGGTCAAATCAAGCACCATGCTTGAAGTATAATTGGGAGTCTTATTTTGCTGGACTTCAAATTGTGTTGGTTGGGTGGGGTTTAGTGGGTAATTTCCATTGGGTAAAGATATCTTGATCTATACTCAATCAAAGCAAACCAGATTTACCCTTTCTGACTTGTTTTCTTGGACAAGCGAATGCTTAAAATATAACCATTTTTTGCTAGAAAATTAGATTCTGTATGTTTGATAGGATGGTTGGGAGTGTTCCTAGACACCGCCAAGATTCAGGCACGATACCACCAACTGTTTTGGCATCATGAGTGTGGCTCCCTTGAGTGTAGCTTGTGTATGTGCAAATTATAAGCTGCATTATTAGCTTGGTCCAATTCAAAGCAAGAAACAACCCACTCACAGCATATAAAAATGCCATACAATGAAGCCTCAATTTTGAGTGAGCAATACGAACTACTTATGGTAAGGTAGTATACCATGTCCTGTGTGGAATCATGTGCTTTTAGTGCCGTTTGACAAATTAAATTGATTATGCAGGCTTGCGTCAGTTAAATAGCTTCCCACATGCTTGATATTTTTCGGTTTCAGGGTGAATGATGTTTGAACAATGAGGTATATACAACCATGACAAAGTTAATTCCTGGAGTCCCATCCTCTTTCTTGATTAGATCTTGCTGTAGTATTCTTCATCTAGCACTCAGCAAACAACATGTAGTGCAGATGTTTTTCATTGTCCAGTATTGATTGATTGGGTGGTTGTCGTGTTAGAATGAACTAAGCATTATGCTATGTTACTACATTGAAATGACCTACTTTAATCACAGTAAATCTAAATTTGTATTGTCCAATTCCTTCGTGTTTAAAGGTGAGCCAATCTCTCCTCAGGCACAAAGAGCTAGAGGAAAGTTGATTAGGGAAGTAAGAGAAAGCTTCAATGTTGATGCTTTCATCGGAAATGCAACGGACTGGGAAAAAGTTTGTCTGGGAAATCTGGTGGGAATGCCTGTAATTGTTGTTCCAACTGGGTATGCTAACATATCTGCTTCACCTCCTAGTGGCACGAGACGACGAAGGACCGTCACGACTGGCATATATGCTCCTCCTCAAAAGGATCATATTGTAAGCTTTCTTTGGCTTGATTTTTCATTAGGCATCCTGAGAATGTTTCAGGTGGATATTCTGTTTTTTTTTTTTAGGTTTAGTGAGCTAGTAAAGTTAGCTCCTCAATGAGGTTTTGATGCTCCTACGAGGACCATTTGAGGTGAAAGTTAAAAATCTCATCAAGTATTTGATATGTATATTTTTTTTAAAAATTGCTGTGCATCTATTCATGAGAATTAGACTGGATGGCACTGAATTCAGGTTCATCAAGATATTGTTGAACATTCAAAGAAGTCAAGGATCATTGGAACAAAAACTAGAGTTGCATTGTTATTGCTGGGTACTCACAATATGTTGAATTCTTTTGTAGGCTTTAGCACTGGCAATAGCTTATCAGTCAGCCACTGATCATCACAAGCAGCGACCACCTATAAACGATCTGGCACCAAATGATTGGACTCCAAATGCACAATCAAAAAGATACCCTCCAAGGCAGCTGCATCTGTGAGTTTCCTCATGCCTGCGAATTGAACATCTTGGTACAAATGCCTGTTGTGACCATGAAGAAATGTGTTCTTTCTCAGCTACTTCAATAAAAAAACTGATGGCGTCTCCTATGGGAAATGATTGTCTGGTAAATCTTTTGGGGCGGGAACCTCTCCATTTGACTGAACTTGTGGTTGTTAAAGTATCTTGATCACTTTCCTTTGTATAATATAGTTTTGTTATTCATGAGTGAACTATCAACTAGCTGAATTTAGTATGATTTTCCCCCGTATTCAGCCCATGTCAAGTTCAAAGGACGGTAGTCCAGTCGCTTTCCTTCTTTAAGATTGTGTTAGTAAATTTGCACTCTATTTTCCTTCCTAAGGTGCAAAATGTGAGCATCAGTTAGACCAATTGGCATGACCTAAAACTTGAACTGAGCTCATTTATCTTAGCATATCGGATTCATGATAGTAAGCTGCACGAAGTACATAGCTCCGCTCAGCTAATTGAACAGGTAACTAATCAACTGAATTAGATAGTGATTCTTTCCCATGAGCTTGTCTCCCATCTCGCTTCCATCAATGAGGCGAGAGCTTTTTGGAAGTTTTTGCAACATGCCAAATTTATATTCAAATAGCAAGATCTCTTTCAAAACGGACCTAAGCACTTTCTCGCTTTCTAACTCTTCAGCCCATGCTTGAGTTGAAGTGTTGACGGCATCAAGGTTTGTAACTCTTGCTTGGGAGGGTTGTAACTCTTGCTTGGGCAACTGTCATCTTTTGGCACAGCCTATGCGCTTGGTTGATCCAAGAATGAATCGCTCGCTCACCTGAATCGTAGAAGAAAAGGTGTTTAGAAAAAGAGGCTCTCTCGAAGCACCAAGAGAAAATGCATTCTATTGCTCAATCATTTGGATGGTTATAAGTGAGGACAGGGCACTTTATTTATACAAGAGTCCCTCTCATTACAACCGTTATTCATCTCCTCATTTATCAATTATCGGCATTTATGTCGAGATCACTCTAGAACTCGATACATTTATCGTAGCGCATGTCCCTGAAAATGTTCCAAAGGAATCCAGAAATCCTATGCAACTTGGTCGGTCTTCTTGGATCGAACACAATCCTTTGTTCATGGAAAGCCTCAAGATTGTAAAACTTACATGGCAGATTCCCATGGATATGAAAGAGCTTAAGAATGGCAAAGAATATTACCACATCAATCCTAATTTATAATATAGATACAAACTTTCAATTCTATCAATGTAGTTCTAAATTTTTACATAAAATTTCAATATAATCTTTCTAGCTAGCTGATGTAATATGGCTAGCATATGTTGCAATCATGTTCACATATTTTCTCGAATTTTCTGAACTTTTTTCCTTTTTATTCTTTATTCTTTGTTCTTTTCTTTCTTTCTTTTTCTCCTTTTGTGGTTAATCTTGCTTTCTGGCCCTTATATTATACGTCAAATGTTCAATTCATATGATCTTCAATCCGTTGAAAACTCGTGTCGAGAACCTTCTTTGTGTTTTTTTTTTTCTGATGGGGTGTCGAGAGACATCTTACAAGCATAGTTTTTATAGGGTTATTCGAATAGATTACTGACCCAAGATTTTGGCCGAAATTGGGCAATAGACTTGGTGCTATAAATTGGATAATAAATTGGCATTTCAACCATCGAAAATCATTATTTATCGTAGTTAAGAAATTTGCGAAGTTTCGTTCGATTCTGAGGTTGCCAAGTACGTTTTTAGATATTGGCTGATTAATCGGGTCTTAGGGAAATTATAAAACGATTTCTTCCCCCTGTTCAATCGACTCTAATTTGGGTTGCCTCTAATTTCATTGGAACACCGAGACGTGGATGAAAGGATTTGAAGAGTTAGAGGAGGAGAGCATTCCTTAAGTCCAAGTCGGGTTTCGAAATCGATTGATCATCATCATCGGTCAGCTCGTATTGGATTTATTGAAATTTTGTTAAAAATTCGAGAGTGGTGTCAACGTGCAATAAGACAAGACAACTGGAATGAATATCAGATTCGGAGGAAATAAGGGCAATGGCAGTGGGATTGAGTTTAAAAACGTGTCGAACGTTATTTATCGTGTGCGTAACGGAGGGGAAGGGGTTGTTCTTGATTGAGCATATGATCTAAATCCGGAACTGAAGCTGGGGGGTGGCACATTTTAGAAAATTTGTCGGAAAATGAGGGCATGTTATATATATATAAATATGGAAGGTTGCTCCCATTCATATCCTCCTTATTTAAGGGGACTGTTGTGCTCTTCTCTCCTCTCTCTCTCTCTCTCTCTCTCTTATTTTGCATCGCGATCGTCCCCGCCGTCCGAGTGTGAAGCAGCAGCAGGAGGAACATTCCGAGGGAGAAACCCCTCTCCTCCTCAACTAGAGTGGATCTACGAGCAGTAGGTATTCACCAGGAACGCTTGGTTTCGCCGATCTCTTTGCTTCGAATTGCGGATCTGATTTTGATTGCCCCCGACCCGGCTTCTTCATCCAGCACCTCTCTGAATTGTCTACCTCGATCCATCGACAGATCGCGGCGCGATTCGGTCTTTTGAATTGTTTATCTGGATCGGAAAGACGGATCCTCGCGCGATCTCTTGGTTGCATGTGATCGATCGGGATGCGTGTCGTTTGTAGTTGAGTCTCTGTCGCCCGATCTAGAGAGTTGTTTGTCCGTGGGTTCGTTGGATCCTCGGATTCCCCTCTTCCTTGGTGTTGTTTGCACCACAGCGTCTGAAAATTCGACGTCCCGATCATTTTTAGGACTTATACGCCGGATTGCTTTGCGAAATTGCGGAACTTTGATGCAATGGTCTCTGTTTCCTCTTGCGTCAGATCGAGTTTAGATCGTGATTGCGGCGATGGCGTCAGCAAAAGCTGGGTCCACTGGATGGTTCAGAGGTAGAGTGAAGGCTGTTACATCGGGGGACTGCTTGGTAATTATGGCCATGACCAACAGCAACACCGGCATCCCTCCTGAAAAGACTATTACTCTCTCTTCTCTTATTGCTCCCAGACTGGTAATTTCACCTGCGCAACCAAACCCCCACCTCTCTCTCTCTCGCTCACAAATGTCCTTCTCACTCTTTCGTTTCATGATGCTGCATTTCTTTATCACAATCCTCTTCGGTGAATGCCAACATTATGAGTTCGGATTAATCATGCGCCCATACTGAACTTCTCGCTTTTACTGGGGTCTTTTACACTTGTAGCCAACATTCACAAGTTTTGACATTCTGTTTCTTATTTTCAAAGGCCCGCAAAGGTGGTGTAGATGAGCCGTTTGCATGGGACAGCAGAGAGTATCTGAGGAAGTTGTGCATTGGAAAGGTTCTCATTCCTTCCGTTCTGTGTAATTACTTGCTGATCACTCTGGCATCTTTTGGGTCATATTCATGTATAACTGTTGTGGTGGCACAGGAGGTCACTTTCAAAGTGGATTACACCGTTCCATCCATCGGCAGAGAGTTTGGCTCCGTTTTTCTTGGTGACAAAAATGTGGCTATGCTGGTGGTTGCTGAAGGCTGGGCAAAGGTGATATACTCATATTTCCAGCATGCAGCATGGTGTACATATATATTCGGGTCAGCTTTCTCATGTGAATCATGGTAATCTGCCTTTTGCAGGTCAGGGAACAAGGTCAACAGAAAGGGGAGGCAAGCCCCTTTCTGGCAGAATTGCTACGACTTGAAGAGCAAGCTAAGCAAGATGGTCTTGGTCGATGGAGCCAGGTGGCTTTTGATTTTAATTCTGTGTGTTGGTGCAAATATGTGATCATATGCACACCCTTTTCTTTTCAAATTCCTTAGTTTCTGTCTTGATCAACCACGTGATGAGGGTGAAACCTTAGTATCCTACTCGCTATATCTCTACTCGCTGGCCTTTTCATCATGCACTCTCCTCTCTCTTCTGCGACTTCCTCTTTCGTCTAAGTATGATTAGATGTGGTTTAATGAATTTAGTATTCTGATGCATGTGATAGATTTATCTATTGTTCTGAGAAGATAAAGTAAAATCATTTTTAAAGTGAAAGCGCTAGGAGTTAACCCTTTAAATATTTAGTAATCATGTTGATTTATAAACCGACTCTTGGAAATTTGTTGATGATTATTTCTTATGTGGTGACTCAAGTCTAAACTTTACATGTTTTTATCCAGTTCCATTTACCTTATCAGCTGGAAAGTGACTTTTAATACAATAGACAAAAAAAGTGTCTGCTTTTTTATCTTATTCTCTTCAAGGCACTGTATGCTGCAATTGATAGTTTCTTATAATACAAAGAAGTGATGTCCCTCTTAATTTCTAGGCACCTGGTGCTGCAGAGGCTTCCATCAGACACCTCCCTCCTTCTTCAATTGGCAATGCTAGCAACTTGGATGCCATGGGTCTACTCGCTGCAAATAAAGGCAGGCCCATGCAAGGCATTGTTGAGCAGATTCGTGATGGCAGTACTCTCAGGGTGTACTTACTTCCAGAATTTCAGTTCGTCCAAGTATTTGTTGCCGGAATTCAGGTATCTGGAGCATTTATTGGGGTGGTTTGGAATACTGTCTCATGTCTGGGTTAACTAATTTAGGAGAATTTGAATTGAACTTCGAAAGGAATTTTCAATGAACAATAGCTTAGGAAGAGTAGATTCCTTTATCATCGCACCTAAGGCATCCTAAGGATCACAATTAGGCTTCCTTAAGCTTCGCACGAACTTCATAAATGACTTAGGTGGAAGAGCGACAACCATATATATATAGTCTCTTTTAAACTCCTACCCCTGGGTAACTTGTGTATCCCAATTCAAGGGAAGATAAAGAATCTAAAATCCTAATGGACTCTCAATTAAATAATAATAAGACTGCTAAATGAATTAGGAAAAAAATCTATGATCCTAGTAGGATTCTTATTTGATCTGTCGATTGATAGACGGTCTATTGTTGTTTGATTTGTAACCTGAAACATAGTTAAATCAACCGCTCTTTTTAAATCATCAAGGGCATGTGCTATCAATATGCACCACACTTGAAGCTTGACATGCAACATGTTAGCTCTTTATGCTGATTATAGCAAAATGGTGTAACGAATATGTGAAGCCTATTCAACGTGGTGAGAACATGATTCGGTGTTGTATCTTAAAATCGTTGCGCTGTGACCATTTGTTGCTGTTGCTTTTCTAACTACAGCTAGGACTTTTTAGACCGTCACCCACTTTTTGTTGGGGGACATTCTTATAGTTGTGGTACCCTTCCTCCATTTCTCTATCTATGATAGAAATCATTCAGTGGGCTTTTATGTTCTAATAGTGGGCTTTATAAAGGTATGGAATGCTGTTTATGAATATTAAAATTTGTCTAATTTTTCCCATCAATGAATAAATCAGATCCTTAGAAGTTAATAAGGCTTTATTCGTTTCACGGAAAATGTTTTCTAGAAAAACATTTTCCGGGTTTTCCAGTGTTCGGGGGCGGAAAATAAACTAACTCGGAAAACATTTTCCCTCAATGAGTGAAAACATGAAGAAAAGTAAGGAAAATGTTTTCCTCTTTTGAAAAGCGGAAAACATTTTTCGCCAGCCTCCTTCTTTCCTTGCCGGCCATTGGGGCCACCGCCGCCGCCACCACTGCCGGCTGGCTGTCGCCGAACACCGGAAAATGTTTTCCAGGAAAATGACTTCCTGGAAAACATTTTCCAAAAATGTCATATTTTCCACCGAACAAACGGAGCCTAAGTATAAAAATATTTGTTAGTACAGTTGTGGGTTAGTGGGCTCCCCTAAACTACGATATGGAAAATATGCTAGCAACTCAGTTGTTTGATTTGGCTCTCTAAGTGAATTTTAACTAAGTTGCCTGCCAATATTTCACTTCTCGCAGGCGCCTTCCATGGGAAGGAGGACTGCATCCGAACCTGTTACTGAAGCAGAAGTATCTGATGAACTGAATGGAGTTGCTTCTACTGAACCAAGGGCCCCTTTAACATCTGCACAGAGACTTGCAATTTCTGCTGCCTCAGCTGCTGATGTTTCACCTGATCCCTTTGGTTTGGAAGCCAAACATTTCACGGAGATTCGTGTTTTAAATAGAGATGTAAGAACCTTTTGTTGCTTTCTGATCTCAAGAAAATCTATAAGCACTGTTCTTCACGTATCTAAGGAGTTTTTTTATAGGTCCGTATTGTCCTGGAAGGTGTTGACAAGTTCAGTAACCTTATAGGGTCAGTGTTCTATTCTGATTCAGACTCAGCGAAGGATCTGGCATTGGAGCTTTTGGAAAATGTATGTTGCTCCAATTGTGCATTTGCATTAGATTAATTGCTTTGTCCTTTGTGAATGGTAATGAGGTTCTGTAAGATCCTCATTCCTTTTATATCGCCGCTGTGAGATATGTCTTCATTGCGATAGATTGTGGAGTGATTGGTCTTCTTTGACCTGGATACTGGAAAATGTTTCCTGTTCAGAGATGTGCATAAATTTGCTTTACTTTGTGTGACTCATGCTATGTGAAGCAAGGTTGCAGATGGAATGGGTCTGTTCATGGATGCTGAAATTTGTTCTTCACTTGCCTTGAACGTGATACTAGGTTATATTCATTTGGACTTGTTGGGTAATAAATGGTTGATATATGTCATGGCTCTGCTTGGTAGCTTAAGTTTTTGGAACACATTGTGACCTCCATCATTATTGAAGTTAGATACTGAGCTATGTCCCACAGAAAAACCATGTTCTGTATTTGATCAGTAAAATGGACATCTTTTCCAGTCCAAAGGAAATGTGGATTGTTTTGTGATACTTATTTTGGAGAAGTAGTGATACTTATTTTGGTAAACTTTCCATTTACATATTTGTATTTTGATTAACGTCAAACTAATTATCTTTGGTAAAAGTCAAATTGACAGACTACTCTTCATTTAAGAATGATGTTTTTTTTTCAAAGAAGAGGGCTTTTCCCTTGATTAGATTGGTCTACCTGAGCGATGTGACTTTTACTAGTTGACCAGAAAACAGTACAAAACTTGAGAATTAGAGTGCCAATAACTCTGCATAAACAGTCATGAGTATTTGCAAGTTGCTTCTCACAGCTTGTCAATTTTCTTTAGCTTTTAACTGAATGCATGTTTGTTTGTTTGCTACCACTAGCCACATTTTGTGCTTCTTTTTTAACATAGCTTGTGTTACTCAATCTCCTTCCTCTCGTGTCTCCTTGGCAGGGTTTGGCTAAATATGTCGAATGGAGTGCAAACATGATGGAAGAAGAAGCTAAGAGACGGCTGAAGGCTGCAGAACTCCAGGCCAAGAAAAGTCGTTTAAGATTTTGGACAAACTATGTTCCTCCTCCTAGTAATTCAAAGGCAATCTGTGATCAAAACTTCAGTGGGACGGTATCATCCTAGCTTTGCTCAAGTCCACATGCTTGTGCTTATGTCTGTTAGAATTTCTACCTACCTTTTGGTTTCTTCCAGGTGGTGGAAGTTGTGAGTGGTGACTGCATTGTTGTAGCTGATGATGCTGCCCCATACGGCAGTTCAATGGCAGAGCGACGTGTGAATTTGTCCAGTATAAGATGCCCCAAACTGGGGAATCCTCGGAAAGATGAAAAGCCTGCACCATTTGCCCGGGAAGCAAGGGATTTTTTGAGAACACGGCTTATTGGGAAACAAGTGTGAAAACGTTTTTTCTTTTGTTTAAGACTCATTCGCATGATAGTTTGAATCATTACCTATTGTTCTTATTCAATCAGGTGAAAGTTTTGATGGAGTACTCTAGGAAGGTCGGCTTGGCAGATGGAGCTTCAACAGCAGCTGATGCAAGAGTGATGGACTTTGGTTCAGTCTTCCTGGTATCTCCGCTCAATGTTGATGGTGATGATGCAGCCTCAGGGGTTTCATCTACACTTGACAAACAGCCACTGGGGCTAAATTTGGCAGAGTTGGTGGTTGCACGTGGTTTTGGGACTGTGATTAGGCATCGTGATTTTGAAGAAAGATCAAACTACTATGATTGCCTTCTTGCAGCAGAAGCTCGGGCCATCGCCGGAAGAAAAGGGATGCATTCTTCTAAGGATCCTCCAATCATGCACATAACAGATTTGGTTACGGTTAGGCATCCTTGTTATAATCGATTCTTTATTCGTGACAGATTGTTCATAAGTAGTATCTATTTTAATGTTTTCCAGGCATCAGCAAAGAAAGCCAGGGACTTTTTGCCATTCCTGCAGCGGAGCAGGAGGGTTCCTGCCATCGTGGAGTATGTGCTCAGCGGTCATCGGTTTAAACTTTTGATACCAAAAGAAACATGCAGCATTGCTTTCTCCTTCTCTGGTGTGAGGTGCCCAGGTCGGGATGAGCCCTTTTCAGATGAAGCAATTGCCTTGATGAGACGGAAAATAATGCAGAGAGATGTGGAGGTTATGTGGTTCTGCTTTACTCTAGTACTCAGTTAGCTTATTTATCCTTTGTGTTGATTAGCGATTGTTTCATTTGTACAGATTGAAGTAGAAACTGTCGATAGAACAGGGACCTTTTTGGGATCACTATGGGAGTCCAAGAAAAATGTGGCAATAACACTTCTTGAAGCTGGTCTGGCAAAGCTTCAAACTTCCTTCGGTGGTGACAGGATCCCAGATGCTCATCTACTTCAACAGGCTGAACAAGTAGCCAAAAGGCAGAAATTGAAAGTATGAAATAGAACATTGTGATCTTAGTGCTCTCATTCTTTAGGTATTGCATCTAATATGGTTCATTGTTGCAGATATGGGAAAATTATGTGGAAGGGCAGGAAGTGTCAAATGGTTCTGCAGTTGAAAGCAAACAAAAAGAAGTGCTCAAGGTATTTTGGAAGAATATATTGATGCTGACAACATACTTATTGGAAAACCAGTGCTGACTTCCTTTTTAACCTTTTCAGGTGGCAGTAACAGAAGTCCTGGGTGGTGGTAAATTTTATGTCCAAACTGTGGGAGATCAGAAAGTGTTATCCATTCAGAGGCAAGTTGCCTCATTGAATCTTCAAGACACTCCTCTAGTTGGTGCATTCAATCCAAGAAAGGGTGATACTGTACTTGCTCAATTTAGTGCAGATAATTCTTGGAATAGAGCAATGGTATGTGGGATATGCTTTTACCAAGAAATTTTTGGTGATAAACATATGTTGTTAGTCTCTATACATTCATTTGTAAGTTTCTCAAGCTCAGAGTAGTTGTTTCTACCCTGATTGCTCTCGTAGGGATGCCCATCTCATGCTGACTAGAGATAAGGCTATATTTAACTATGAGTACTCATACAATGTTGGGAATCGTATAAGACTGGTAAATACGTAAAGAGGATAGAACTGATGGAACGTTACATGGTGACTGTCATTTTGTGAGGGTATTTAGTTAAATAGGGGAAATGAATACAGTCACTGTAAATGCTACCTGAATGGGTAACTGAATTGCTATGAAAAGAATTTTAAGTCACATGAGAAGATATATCCAAGTGCATGTTTTTATATACTTCTTTAAGTCCTGTCAGATTTTTTATGCTGAATAAAAACGAAAGAACCATCTTTACATGTTCCTGCTGCCTAGATGAGAGTCTCTTATAGGATCTATTGCTTGCTTTTTGGGTGGCCAGTTCATTTTGATTTGGATTTTATTAATGAGTGCCCCTTTTGGCATTTGTTAAGCTGGATTAAATATGATTTGGAAATGTAAAATATTTCATTCGAAGTAAGTAACTTTTTTTAAACTGTGTACCTCAATTTTCAAAGCCTCTCAAAAAGTGCCTTTCTGATTTCAGTGTATTTGACTGGTGCGCTTGGTCTTGTTAACAGGTGCCCCCAACAAGACCCTTTTGTCTTTTACTTTTTCTCTTGTTTGATATCTCAAATTATTTCTAGTAGTTTATAGTCTGCCTTTCCATAGGGAAGAAAATAGAATCAATATTTGTTCTTTTCTGCTTTTGCTTTTGGGTGAGAACATGTTCAGTGTACTGAGTGGATGCAGTCTTGTGGTTTTTTCCATGATAATGTCTTGTGAAAGCTTTTATGACCCAAGTTCTTATTTAAATGTGAAGATTGTCAATGCTCCTCGAGGAAATGTTGAATCTGTAAACGACAAGTTTGAAGTGTTCTACATTGACTATGGGAATCAAGAAGTTGTTCCTTACAGTCGTTTACGGCCTCTTGATCCTTCATTAGCCTCTTCACCTGGTCTTGCTCAGCTGTGCAGCCTGGCATTTGTCAAGGTTCCAACCTTAGATGAGGATTTTGGTCAGGAAGCAGCAGTTTATTTGAGTGAACTGACGCTAAGCAGTTCAGAAGAATTTAAGGCGACTGTAGAGGAAAGGGATACTTCAGGAGGAAAAGTCAAAGGTCAGGGAACTGGAACAGTTACCATGGTAACTCTTTGTGCGGCTGATTCTGATCTAAGTATAAATGCAGCGATGGTGAAGGTACAGACGCTGCCCTCTTGTAGGATATAAAATCTTAGCCTCTGATTATGTCAATTTGTTTGTGTTGGTATTCTACAATAAATCAATTGCCACGTTTACTGCTTAATAAGGAGTTGTTACTCAATACTGTGCTAGTACATGCCTTATAATATCTGACGATTATGTAGGTCAGTAGTTTTTGCCTTTGTTCCAGTTTTTGGGATTCATTGCTTAATACAACTGGTCTGAAGATAGATTTGCTACATGAAATGTAATAGCAGGATAAAACATAATGTGCTACCTGACCATTTTCATTAAAAACAAAAACTCCTCCAATGTCTGTTGGAATGATCAATGTGTAGGTTTGTCCATTGCGTTTTATTTGGCCCAGCTCTCCACTTGTCATGGTTGCTGACATCAAATTGTTTTTACTTTTCTGTGGTTTTTCCTGCTTAAAAAGTACCTGATGAGTAGCAGAATGCCTCTCTAGTTGTGCTTCTATGTTCTTCAGCTGAGTGGTCTAATTCTAACTTTGGAATTTCAGGAGGGGTTGGCTAGGATGGAAAAGAGGAAGAAGTGGGATTCCAAGCAGCGGCAAATGGCCCTTGATAACTTGGAAAAGTACCAGGCAGAAGCACGGACTGACAGGCTAAATATGTGGCAGTATGGAGATATCGAGTCGGATGATGAGGATGTCAGCCTGCCTCTGAGAAAGGGTGGTGGTGGTGGCCGGTAATATTTTAGTGTTTTGACTGATAAATTATATTGGAGAAAGTACTGAGCCAGAAGGTACCAGGAAGTTTCAAGTCAGAGGCAAGATAATCTGTCAAATGGGCGAGGGAGAAAATTGCGTTAGAACTTGCTATAAAGTTTTGCTCTTCTGAGGTTTTTCTTTTCTGTTTGTAAACTCATTCATAGCTTGAGGTGAAGATTCGGTTTTAATTTCGTTGCAATAAGGCAAGCTCCGGACAGTCTGTTTTCCATTTTGTAGCAGAGACCAGTTTTCACAGACACATCTTGTAGCATAAACCGGCTTTCGCTGTGTCACATTTTCTTGTAGCAGTAAGTGATTATTACTGGTTCTTTCAAGAGGGTATTAGATTTTTTGTTACTAGGGACAGGGAATGAACCCGCCCTCTGCGCGGGACTCAGATTGCATGGTTTGAACTCCTGCAATTATGCTTTTGTTTATTGGCATGAAAATTCCAGCTCAATTTATTAATGTCGGACTGGTGAAAAAACAGAAGGGAAACAAACAGGACATCTGAAGTGAGATCGGGATGAAAAGCACAAGGAAGAATACCTTTTTCTCAGTAATTTTCAGGCCAACATTGGACTACTGGATAGCGCTGTCCCCATAGTTCATGCACACTGACTTAGTTTTGTTCTTACGCGAAGCTGCACCAAATAAGGAGGATACTTGGACGAAGAACCAGAGGACTCGACGAAGAAGAAGTGGACTCCGCGAACAAGGACACTCGGACGAAGAGGAGCAGGAATCGATGAAGTGGACGAAGAAGTGATGTGGAAATTACGTTCAGTTCAATTAAAGCTTGGAAATTTGGGGCAATCTTTAAAGGATCTCCGTTTTGCGCATGGACTGTTTTTATTTAAGCTCTATGCCAACCTACAAGAGAGAAACGAATGAAAAAAAACCACGTCATCAATTAAATAGGGTTAACAAAGAGACTCACCAACTTGACATATTTAAGTATTCAATTGCACTTTTTGGTAAATTAAGACTTAATTGCACTTTTGCGATAAGTTTTAGGATTTTTACTGCATTGGTCAAGCACTGCACCTTTATCATATATCTAATTGAGTTTTCATCTTTGATAGAAAAGTACAATTAAGGATGTGTTCGTTTCACTGAAAATTTCATGATAAAGGAAAATATTTTTCATGAAAATCATTTTTAGACAAAATGGTTAGTTTTCATTTGTTTTGTAGTTTAGAGAAAGTGATTTCCTTTCTACCAAAATGAGAAGTTGTTTTCCTCCCAATATAAACTTCTAGTTTTTAGTCTATGGAAAGCGTTTTCCTTTTCCGTTATCTAAATACCAGAAAGTCATAAAACAGTTTTCTACAAACAGACTTTTTTCAAACAAGCTGACCCTTGATCTTAAAACATAATATAAATTAAGGACGCAACGTAGGCATCCTTAATTTATTCATCTTAGGAAAAAGATTTAAAACTTAATTAAACAATCTGAAATTAGGACATGGTTGCATATCTTAGTTTTAGAATGTCTGGTGCACTTTTCTATTTCAACGGAATGGGGAGAATGTGAACTAAAAGATATTTGAATGAAACAAATAGTTCCATAATTTGACCGAATAGAGCTTGATTACACAAGGGAAAAGAAAAAATAATAATGAACATTTCAACATAATGTATGGTTCTAATTATGCTTGGCTTACCTGACATTGTTCTGATCTGCTTTAAGACAACGAGAAGAAATAGACGTGAAATGTCTCGAAGATGTATAGGGATTGGTCAGATTTAACCGAATGTGATATAATCTATAGTTTGCTTCCTTAATAAAACTACATCTTATATATAAACTTTAAGCTAATCTGGTGACGGGGCGGCGGAGTTCTCTTAGATATTGTAGACATCTGATCTCTATGGATAGTCAGTGAAGTTATGCTCCCCATCCGCAAGTATAGATTGCATCAACCTTATTTGGATTAGAATCCCCCCTCTAAATATGAGGAGTCAATTTATACCATTTATCTCGTTACGCCTAATGTAGCCTATGCATTCCCATCAGCGAGAGATTAATTTCTAATTATACCACCCAAAAATGGTGGCAAATTTGTGGATACTGTTGAGCTAAACTGAGAAGACCCAAATCGTTTTCATTTTTGCTTTGGTTCCTAATGAAGGTGATCAATGGTCATAATAAAAGGATTTGTAAAAGCAAAATGAAAAGGGAAATATAAAATACATGAAAGTATCGGGTACAGAATAAAGAGAGGCTAGTAGTTTATTGTCAACGTACAACCTTGGCAGAAACGGCATTCCGCAGAATATAAAACTCATGCTCTTTTAAGTTTTTTAAATTATGTGAGTTATGTTATTAACGATATCAATACAGTCAACTATGTCTTTCTTACAAGTTGGTTAGCTACTGAAAATATTCAACCGAAAGAAAATTTAGAGTAAGGAGAACTATTCGTTAATTGATAAATTCATGCTGTGCATGTAAATATAGTATACATCACAAATTTTTATACACGCTATGTATTTAACCATATCGTAGCATCCTAAAAAATCTCTACAAGCCGTTGGCCAAAAAAAAAAGACTAAAACCTTGACAAGCGGATTTTGAAATCCATGTTACGGACATGTATTCAACTAGTTACTGAATCTGGTACCAAACAATTTTACCAGAAATGGAATGGAACATTTAGGATGCACATGGTAACAATTATGTACTTGGAAACTAATTCTGTTTAGAAATGATTTTTTTTAATTCTGTGTTTGGGAACAATTTTTAAGCATTTAAAAGCGTTTGGTAATTGCCCAAAATTTCTATTCTTAGAATAGAAAAGAACATAAATATGTTTGGTAACTACACAAAATTTCTTTTTATTAATAATATTTTAAATTTTTTAATATTTCTTTCTTTTTATTTCCTTTTTTTTTTCTTTTCTTCCCTTCCTTGGCCATGGTCGATTGTCGGCGCCGGCGACTGGCTACAGGCCAGGGCCAGCGAGGGCGTCGTGGCCCTTGCCGCCGCCATTGCTGGGCAAGGCCTCACCGTCGCAACCGCAAGCCGCTCTTGTCGGCCCTGGCCTTTGGCCGGTCACTAGTGACCGGCGGTAGGCAAAGAACAACAAACCTAGAGGGAAGAAGAAAACCAAGAAAAATTAGAAATAAAAAATTTGTTTCAAGAATCAAGAAACTTTTGTTTTTTGCTTCTTGATTCTGTTCTAAACTGATTCTGGGAATAATTTTTTGTAAATTTGTGCCCATGCACAAAATTTTAACAAATAGATTTCTATTCCCAAACTGATTTTAAGAATGAAAAAACAGAAATTTTCACTATTTGGCAACTTGTCAAACGGGCCCTTAATCGCCCCTTTGGAAGTGTAGACAATGGTGATTTTGCTGACACCCGTCCATCCACTGTCCTGATGATCTTGAGACATAAATTCATCTTCCCGCCTAAATGAGGCCACAGTCCCTCACAGTTTTTCCATGGAAGAAGAGGAAGGCAAACAGACGAAGACAGCGGCAGCAACAACGGCAACGCCTGTTGGAAGTTGGAACATCGCGGTGAAATAGGTAATTTATACAAGAGGCAGAGGGAAGGTAAAGCCTTTGCTCAGGTTTTGTTATCACGTCCTTTGTTTGAACCAAAACAACGCATTTCCTACCGTTTTTGCAATGCTGGCTCCTGAAGCTTCATTTATCTCTGAGAGGATGATCGCGTCGAATCGTCCCTAGTGTCCTATCCTTCACCATCCTGTCGCGTTGTACGATGCAGCTCTCTTTTAGCATTTCCTGAATAAGAAGCTGCTTACACTCGTTTCATGTTCGCATGACTCTTATTAAGGTCTTTGCTAGGGGCTTCTATAATCCCTCGAGTAACCTTCCATCGGGGGATTGGTAGCAGCTGAATTCAATAAAAATAAAACCCACATGTTAATTGTAAACTTTTCAAGTTTTTGTATGTTAAATGACACAGAGTTGAGACGATAAAACACATTTATACAGTGGGTCGCGACTAGAGGATCCTTCTGTTACACATCTTGATCGGACCAATGGAAACTTTGTGAACCTGTATTACAAGGCTGCTACCCTTTTACCAATTGGTTGTGTTTGTCGATTCCACCAGCCAATTCGGCTTCTTACACTAATGATCCAAACATCACTTAGACAATTTCCAACCCAGCTTCAGCCCAAATCTCTGTCAATATAAATTCCTTTCTTAGTTAGCGAGGACGAGAAGAAGGAAAGACTTGTTTTATTTTGTGGTTGATACATGGTTGGTACACGCGCTTTAAAAGCAAAGTAACTGCTAACTCCAGTAAATAAGTCCAAGTACAGTTCACAAGTACGTAACATTACTGATAGAGATACAAAATACATAGCTTAGCTCACTTAAACACGTTCATGTCATAAGGGACTCATAACCCTCCTCTCTTTGTTTTCTACACTTCAAGGAGATTCCAACAGTGATAGCAATTACCACTCCAAGAAGAGCTAGTATTGCTCCTCCAAAGTAACGTTTCGCTGCATCTGCAAAAACCACAATTACATGAGTATCACCCTTCATGTCAGATATCAACTGTTAATGGCAGAATTTGCTTTTCTCATTCCCAAATAAATATAGTTGATTGACTACTCAATGACAACCCCACAACCAACCTTATCCCGCAACATTAATAAATTCACGATCCTAACAGTAACAGAGACAAGCTCCCCAGCGACTGCTACCCCATCAGCTGCTTCAGTATTTGAAACCTTGGAAATCATTTCACTCAATAAGGCACCCTTAGACAGCAACCTTACCTGGACAGCGAAAGGCAAGTCAGGTATGGACTTTGGCAACTCCCTTGCTACCAAAAGATAGAAAAGCCCCATAACGCCAGTGTGGTTTTGTGATCTGCTATAATTGGACTCCAGAAGCAGAATTTCCCCATCATTGATTTTAACCGAACCAGGTTGAGGATAGCATGTCGACATCCCTACGATGTAGCCAGCTTCATTTCCTGCTTCCTTCCCTGTACCGTAAGCTGGCACTGAAGAACATATAACGTGTCCATCCTAATAATGATGCACAAGAAAAAGGTTATAATAGAGGACAATCTGCAATGGACAGAAATATCTGTAAGGTCAGATGCAGGATACAAAGGTGTTAATACCCCAAAATTTAAGAATTATACCAACTAATGCTTTTCTTAGCTTGCATGTAACAAAGAACTGTTATGCTTCCCCAGAAGAAATCTGAAAGGCCAGTGTTGGGGATTATTTGAAAGCCAGTGATCTTCACACGTCGGAGATGTATAGGCATCACATATCAGAACGACACTTTATGAGACCATAGCTGGTCTCAAGCCCACATAAACACTATCGGTTATGTATGTCAAATGCTATTGTACTATCATTCAAATAATCACAGAGTGCCAAGGCTGTTTCCCTTACAGGCAAGCAGTACCACAACTTTGGACTGGGAATGTACAAAAGTCAATAAAGAGTATAACCATTTCTTAGTCTAATGAATTATTGACAATGGAGCCTTGATGAATGCAGATAGGAACAATTTCAACAACTTAACAAAACAGAGGAGCAATAAAGAATTATGTACGTGGTGTAATTTCAACTTTAAAGTGCATATATGGCAGCATGTTCCAGGAGAGAATGATATAAATGAGATGGAATCAATTAGAAATTAGTGGAAGTCATGTACTCTTTCAAATTTTGGTATGAGTGAACATTGAGCCAGTAACTTATGAATATAGAATCAGGAAGCAATGGGCGCAGGGGATCACAAAAGATAACTACCAATGCTTCAGGGGTAAAAGCTGTAGACGGCACCAAAATCCTGCCACGAATTTATAACTGTGGGTAGACTATTTAAACATGGATAATGGGAAATTGAGAGAGGTCACCACTGCTGAATTGGTTATTGATTGGACAGAGGGTAAAAAAAACTTTAGGATGACCAACTAAATAAAGATAACCAGGATCTACAAAGTGATGTGTGCAACGGTTCTGAGAGTGCTCGAGCAATGTAAGCTGGCGCTTTTTCTGTGAAATTTGATTTCTTAAGAACAATCAGCATGGGGGTCCTTTGGGAATCCTCATGAGGGAATTAAGAATTTGTTGTGCAAATTGAGGCCAAACAAGAACTGATACAACCCTTAATGTCAATGGGTTGGCTAGTTAAACCGATCTCCAGAAAACTTTCCAATCTTACCATGCATAATCTCAAAAAAAAAAAAAAATTTCAAATAATTAAACATCAAAATAATTCCGGAGCCAAGCTTATTTCAGTTAGGTATCTGATTAGGCGATAAACCGATAAATCTTTCCATGGAAAGTTATATAGGTTTATCCAAGAATTTCCAAATGACCCAGCAATAGAGATATATAAAGTGAGGAAAGAAGGCATGTGCATTTCAAAATCACCTCTCCATAAAGATTGGAACCAAGACCCCCTGAATGCTGATGGGCAACACCATACACCAGATAACCACCAGAAGGCAGGGCAAGGCTTGTCCTTTTGCTGTCGATGCACAGGTCATCAGCTTCAGTAGCTTGATTGCAAGACTCTACTTCGTATTCAACCTGCATCGAGCACATCCTAGCTGATCACCTCAGAAGAAGGATTAACAAAAAAAACAAAGAAAGAAAAAAAGAAACAGGGGTGTCAAGAATGTACTTTCAAAAGTTATGGGAGAGCCAAGTGTAAAAAATACCTCACCCTGTATAGGTGCTCCAACCATGTTTGTAATGATAATTCATATAGCACAAAGAAGTGAATATCCCCATGCTACCTCAGTCAATACAAACAGTACTAGGATTTAGGACCTCGCGAGCATCGTGAGAGAGAGTAACTCACTTGGCAATGATGTTGTGCACCTTGTTCGGCTGAATTATCAAGGGCAGTCCAGGTATCAGTGACATCGAGTATGTAAATGTCGACAGGGAGGATGGATGTATCCCAGTCGAACCAGACCACGGTGTACCTCAAGTAGAGGCTTCTACGAGGGCCTTGAAAGCCCGGTCGGAGCCTGCACTGTGTCTGGTCATAGCAGCAGTACAAACCGCCTCTGTAGTCAGGCCTGAGAGGCCTGCCATACTCATCTTGAGTGACGTTGTAGAGATCACACCGGCACTCGGTGCAGCCCAAGCTATCCTCCACGCCACGCGTGTCGATAGCGTGGACATTGAGCATCCACTTCTCCTCGAACCCAGCAGGGATGTCAACGGGATTACCGATTTCGATTCCATAAGGATCGGGAACAAATGTGGCGGTCTTGCGTGTTTCCGAGCCCAGGCCGAAGTATTGTCCAACGGAATTCCCCTGGCATATTCCAGAGTTCCTGACCATCACGTAGTCAGCTGGGGATTGGGGATGGCGAGGGCGGGAGTAGTATCTGGCAACGACCCAGTGGTGGAGATAAGTATGGTGAAGAGGGACGGGGATGCCATCCTCGTCGACGACTTGAGCATCGAAACTCTTGAGGGCAACATGGCCTCTGGGGAAATCGATATCGTAGTAGTACTTGTTCTCCACAGAACCGGGTCCCAGCACGAACTTGGGCGACAAGAAAGTGGCCGACTTGGGCTTCCCGTTCGCAACCCCAGCCGCACATGGCTCCATCAACACGACCCATATCACAAAACTCACGCCCACAATCTTTTGGAGCATCCCACTCCCGCGATACAGGCGCATCCTTTCCTTCCTTCTTTCTTTCTTTCTTTCTTTTTCCTTAGCGCCAGTGAAATTACTCACTTTCCCTAGTCAAAAAAAAGTAAGAAACAGAGGAAAATATGAGGAAACCCCCAATCAAGTATGAACAGATTCAGACAGCGTCATCATGTGTATCCATGAGACTCAATCGGTCCCTCGCCGTCGGAGTTGCTCCAACGAGAAAGAAAGGAATAGCGGAATCGGCGAAGAGAAGTTGTGGAGATCCTCCACGCCTTCCGAACGAACACACACCGAGAGAGAGAGAGAGAGAGAGGAAAGAAACCAACCCCGAAGAACAACAGTAAGAAATCCGATACGAGAACCAAGAGAAAGGAAGGCACAGGCGGGACTGATTATTGGGGTGTCTTTTAGTTCGCATTTACCTCGCCCGAGGGGTTGGCGGAAGTAGACTCTCTGGGGGAAGCCAATTCCGCGCTTGCGCTGACATATTCATCCACTGCATCCTGCGGTTGGATTTATGGGTGGCATCGGAGGCTTGGGAATGGTCGCTTCCACGAGGTGCCGCTGCGAATGCTGAGGCCATGGCTTACGCAAATGGCATTTTGACCTGCGACTTTGCATCTTCGTTGGATTTTTCTCGAGCCGCCCGATAAGACGGATGAAAATAATTGCGAATGGTGCGGGCCCCATCCTATCAATATTGTACTAGTTTGTCGTCGAGGTGATTAATATATGCCCCGGTCTTTATCCCCGTTTACGTGTGTGCGAGGGTGAAGTTCGAGTAATTTACTTCTGCTTTTTCTTGCGATACTTTCTAACTTTTTTCTGTATGCCGTTCTCCATCACCCTTGTCATCGTCGAACGTCGTATAACCCCCACGTTCACGTGCGTAGCCCCTAGACATTGCCGAGGAATCTGTACCAAAACATGCTTCTGCATGCATGCATGTATGGCTCCACCATTTATGATGCATCTATGAGTGGACTGGACTCAACATAAGCACACTCTCGCTTCCTCATGTGTCTTATCGATGGTCCTTAGCCTTACATTTCCCTTTTTTTTCCCTTCATAGCCCATAACACTAGGATAAATCCTAAAAGCATAAGTGCTGTTAGTTCAAGGATTTGAAGGACAGAGATGAAGGGCATGTCGAGGTCCATGGCATGGCCAGTAAGGAGGGAGGTGTATACCTCACCTTCTGCAAACCCTAGCATATGTGCGGTATCACCTGCACACACCCAAGCGACCCGAGTCTATACCAACCTAGTTTGCTAGGTGATAAACGATTGGCTGAGCAATGAGGATTTGAATAAAGAGCGGCTCTTATAAAGTTTTTAAAATGGTGAAGATTGTGTATCAAATATAGGAAGAGCAGTCCTAGATTATACATATGAAATGAAAATTAACTCGCAAATGCATATTTTGACATGAGGATGATATTTGACATTGGAACTCTGGTATTAAATGTTTAGCGTTGGAATGTATGACTTGTGAAATTACTTAATTGCATGAGAGAGGACAAAAAAGTGTGACTTGATATTAGACGGATAGAAGAGGACAATTTTATCGGATGTCTCCGAGGAGACAGAAGAGGACAATTCATCGGCCTTAGTTTGGTGTAGTTTCGGGTGATGTTTATTTTGGGAATATTATCTTTGTTATATTGCTAATAGCTGCTATCCTTAAAGACAAAAATACATTTAGCACTTAAATATTATGTGTCTCGTCAAAATAATAGGTTTGGTCTTAAATAGTGTGGATAAACACTTCTCGTTTGTTCCAATTTTGCATGAGTGGATACCTCTTTTCATAATCATTTGTTTAAACGGCTATATTTCTTCGTAGTTTTAACGATTTTTTCAGACGATATTTACGTTTTTTATGCTACTTGTATTTCTTTCCCTCATCCCATCCGAAACAAAAGTGCCAGCACCGATTCCAATCGTTACTCTAAATCTACATTAATTTTAATTATGTAATTTATTGTCGGTATGTTCACGAATAGACAATTATCTTCAAATCGATATCCGTTTCTTTAATTGTCAATAAACTTCACCAGAAATTTTCTGACACTGCTATCATTGATCCAATCCTTGATGCACCACAGATTTACCAATCTTACCTTAGAGCGTCTTATCAACTTTTTTTCCAATAAAATTACAGAATAAAATTTAAATTATTGATTCTCATTTGAGTTCCTTTTTTATTTGAGATTTTAAATTCACCAAATTTGGTAAGGTCTTGCAAACGTTTATTTTTCTTTGTTAGCAACTCATCATAATTAACAATTCTTTCTATGAATCAATTGATTTTAGTTTAAGTGACTTACCAATTTTTTTTCCAATCAAATTAACATATTTTTGGTTATCAGCTTGCATTGGAATCACTTATCAACTTATAGTTAATTTTATTCTAAAATCCGTTAACAATTTACCGATTGCCGATTTTTTTTTCCGCCTTACTTTCCATCCTTTTCAATCTACGTACTCCTTTTTACAAGTTATTGATAATAATTAAATGACTCGCTGACCACTTCTTTGATTTAAGTAACAAACACGTTTTAAATAATCAAGTCTCATTTGACTTTTATACCAACTTTTATATGGTTATTTTTTGGCCTAATACCCAAAAAAATCCTGAACTTTAGCCTTGGTCCCAATTATATTCTAAACTTTTTTTGTCTCATAAAAAATACCAAACTTTTACTTTTCTCCCAAATCTACCACTTAATATCCAAAAAAACCCCAAACTTTAACTTTTGTCCCAATTATATCCTAAATTTTTTTTGTCTCATAAAAAATCTCAAACTTTTATTTTTGTCCCAAATCTATCACCATTAAATTTTCCGTCCAATATTACTGTTAATAATTATTTTAATATTATTTTTTCGAATTTTTTTCTTTTTCCTTTTTTTTTTCTTTTTTTTTACTTCACCTTCAACCTCTAGCCGATTGTCGGTCTGGCGACCGGCCAAGCTCTATCTCGCCGGTGTTGGGTGAGGTTTGTCCTTGTCGTGACTCGGCCTCACCCAACGTCGACAAGGTCAAGCCTCGTCAGCGGCCAGCGGGGCTGAGCCCTTGCCAACCGTGGCGAGGACGAGGCTGGTGGGGCCGAGCTCTCGCCAGCTACAGCGAGGACAAACCTCGCCAATGACTGGCGAAGCCAATCTCACCCAACGCCAATGAGGTTGAAACTCGCTCGCCCCTGGCAAGGTTCGTCCTCGCCGTGGATGGCGAGGCTTGGTCCCGTCAACTAGTGGCGAGGTCGAGCCTCGCCGCGGCCGACAAGGACAAGGTCGGCGAGACTGAGCCCTTGCCGGTGTTGGGCAAAGCCGAGTCTCGCTAGCCACGACGAGAACGAACCTCACCAAGGATGGGTGAGGCTGATCTCGCCTAACGTCGGCGAGGTCGAGCTTTGCTGGCCAGAGATTGAAGGTGAAAGGGAAAAAAAAAGAAAAAATTCGAAAAAATAAAAAATAATTATTAACAGTAATATTGAATATAAAAGTTAACAGTGATAGATTTGGGACAAAAGTAAAAGTTTTGGGTTTTTTATGAAATAAAAAAAAGTTTAGGATATAATTGAGATAAAGACTAAAGTTTTGGGTTTTTTTGGGTATTATGTGGTAGATTTAGGACAAAAGTAAAAGTTTGGGATTTTTTATGAGACAAAAAAAAGTTTAGAATATAATTGGGACAAAAGCTAAAGTTTTGAGTTTTTTTGGGTATTAGCTCGTTATTTTTTTAGTTATCAACTTTTGCAACGATTGAAGGAGTTTTATTCGCGCAACTCACAAGACTTTAAATCTAACAACTCTAATATGAAATCGCCAATCTTAATTTAGGCGTCTTCCCAACTTTTTTTTTTTTTCCTTATTTTACATTTCCAACTTTCCAATTAAGTTAGTTACATTGTCTACCGATATTTCATATTTATCGGCTTTGACTCGAACCATCACATTTTATCTAAGTAAGTTGCTAATTCTTTTACTAACGAAGGTATCTACTAGTTTTTACGTAATGAAGTCTTAATTCAGTTTTTTTTGAGTGAAAATCGTTTTTGGAAATTAGTTTAGTTTGCTGAAAATGACGTAGCGATCGAAAATACTTTCCGGTTAACGAAAATATTCATGTATAAAATTAAAAAAATGAACTTATAAATCTAAAATTGCTCTTCTTCACCTTTCGCTTTTCTTCTCGAGTCTCTCGCTTTTTATGAGGTATTTTTTTCGTTCACTCTTTTTCCCTTTCTTCCGCTCTTCTTCATCTACGCTCATTTTTCGTCGTCATCGAAGGTCCAACTCTTCTTCAATGACGCTCAACACAGCCTTCCGGTATAATGGAAGCTCCTCGTAGAACTAACTCCTCCAGGACGAGTTTGAGAACCTTGAATGAATTCCCTCGCTACGAACCCGTGATTCCGGTTCGATCGGCATTTTTTCCTCCTGACATTTTGATTTTTTTTTTGCTCCTTCGTTTTTGTCGTTCAATCCTTTTCTGTATTTTTCCCAACGAGATCTAGATACCAAAAAACGATTTCGGTAACGTATTATTAAAATAAAATGAAAATTAATTCTTTTTCAAGCAAGTAATTTCTGGGAAAGCACTTTTCCGTGAATAAGCGCAGTTTAAAAGGACCAATGTTAATTTGCCTTGCTCGTCAACATTCGAATTTTATCAAATCCTCAGACCAAATTTGCATCTTTCCCTATTTTGGCAGAATTACGAGCTTTCTGTTTTGCTTAGCCCCACGTGATTGAGAATGGAAGAAATGGGAGCGTGACGAGACGACGCTTTCTTCTCCCTAGTGCAGTCGGGAGGGAGGGGGCTGTAGCGAGAGAATCCAGTCTCTCTTCCATCTCTCCTTCTCCCCTTTTCTTCTTCTAACGACGGGTATCGATCGATCGAGCGAACGCCCGCGCATTCGTCGATCCAAGATCTGCAGAATTGGCGTTCCCCGGTTCCCAAATCGCAAGGCTATAATAATCAGTTCCTTCCGTCTCTCCTTCATTGATCGTCTGAGAACGCCGCATCCGTCGATCCGGGATCTGGAACCCGCACATCGCCGGCTATCTAGCTATTTCGGTAACCCTGGACTCTACTTCTTGCTTTTTGGGCATCGTTTCCATGGAATGTATTCTCTCTTTACAACTTCCAGCATTGGCCTCTTAGGAGGATTATCTACTGGAGGAAAAGGGCGCAGATGGGCACTTTTGATGGATTGCCTATTTCTCGGGATAAAGCGGTGAGTCTATATATTTTCTTCACTTCTTCTCGCTATTGTAAAACGGCACGCGCGCACTCTCCAAGTGTCTTTCTCTGTTCTTTCCCCGACGCGGTTGGGGTTGGGGGCGGGGTTGGGGTTGAAGATGGAATGTGCAGCTATAAGAACTAAGAAGAAGGCTAAGAAAGTTTCGGGGTTTTGCTAAATATATAAACAATGGCATCCTTCTATCTTATGATCATTCATGGGTCGGCGGGCCTTGCTCAATTCTGCCCATGCCACGGTTGGGATGTTGACCGAGCCAAATAAAATTCACCTACTTTGCCCAAGCGTGCCTCACTTCTCGTGTAAATCCTTCCATTTGTACAACGGACTGCTATGTCCATGATCAGGTCTACCACCGAGTGGCAATATACCTCTACTATGATTCATGATGTGAATATAAGGAATCAGCTAAGTGGAAGTGCTTTTTGTCCACTACCTAATGTATCCCCTCCTTTGTTCTGGTTTTTGACGGATTCTGAAGAAGCATCTTTCACAAGTGGAATTGGGATGTTATGTTGGATGTTTGGCCACTCAAGGAAAATTGGGATTGGAGATGGGTGTACGGAAAAAGATGTGGCCGATAATCCCGCTTAGGTGGTTTTGGCACATGCAATGGTGGCCATTAGACGTTCTAGTGTGAAAACGGGACATTATGGCCAGAATGCGGGTTGTTCAGAGGGGAAGAGGATGACCTAATGAGGAATTTCATCCAATCATCAGTAGGAGCAGATGTGATGGGCTGTGGCATGTTTTATACAGATGTAGAAAACACTAGTCTTAAAGAGCAACAAGATGGGAGCGATTGTGGACAGTTAAATCGTGGTCCGAACATTGCATCCCTTTGCGAATGCGTATTTCTGAGATTCGAGTGTTCTTTTAAGCAAATTGCGAGACACTGAAAGGTCTGGTGATTGGTATTGATTGTCTACCAGAAAATAGGAGAAATGTTGACAAAAGGATAGAGACATGGCTATGTCGTTTCGGCATATCAAGGCCAACTTAGAGATGCATTGACCAACCAGAGTGTCTCCACAGTGATGTTTCAAAGGGTTGGGCTTATCGAATGCACTAAACTAGGATTCTATCCAGAAGGATGGTGTAAGAGAATATCGTGAATGACCAATTCGTGGAACATTGCCTTCATTTGGGAAAGAGATAAAATCTCACATGTGGGAAGTTTAGTGCAAAAGCTTGATGGACAGAGTACTCTGATGAGATTTGCATCAAGTTTATGGAATATCCATGCCTTGTCTTGTTGGTCATTCTTCCCACCATTATGGGCATATGAGAATAAGCATAAAGATGCAAAACTAGGTTTAGACCATTGAGTGGCCAGAGAACTAAACATAAGAAGGTTTATTGGCATTAAAGCTAATGAAGAATGCTTTAATACTTTTGTTCTTTGGGAGGATAAATTATTAAAGGCCTATTTAGGTGGGCTTATTATAGTCAATAAGCCACGTTAGAATTTTCTGCCAAAAGGAAAACAACATTTTAATTTGGAGTGAGTCTAAGTGCAGATCTAGGTACACCTATTCATAGATTCTTAGTATTTAGTGTAACAAGGTCACGGGTTTAACATTTGAAGTAATATGAAATAACCAAAAATCTGATATTCATTTAAAAAAAACATTAAGTACGCCACCACCACTGGAATAGTATTTGCTGGACAAAATAAATTCTCTGAGAATAATGCCCATTTGGCAGTCTAATGCATATGTTACTGTATGTTTTCTGTGTCATATATCTTAATAAGTAAAGTTGTTTCATCGCTATTGTTGGAGCTTGACATCTGCTAATTTTATCTTTCTGCGTGTAATTGCAGTACTTGAGGGAAGAGCTTTCAGAGATAGGTGAAAGTTGGGCTGCTGCACGTTTTGACTCCTTGCCACATGTTGTTGAAATATTGACATCAAAAGATCGCGAGGGTAAAATTAAAACTCTGAAGGAGAAAAGTGATGTCATTGAGGAAGTTGTCGATGAAGTTGTACATGCATATCATAGTGGTTTCAACAAAGCAATTCAGAATTATTCACAGGTTTCTTGATGATGCTTCTCCTTAGACCTTATAATTTATAATGGAAAGAGTGGTTTTTGCATTTTTTGCTGTTGCAATTCAGATTTTCTTTTCATAAATACTGGTGCCATGCAATTAAGTGGATGAAATTCTGGCTGCAATTTTATAATGTTTTCACTAAGCTTTCACTGACAAAGGAAGGACAAAGTTGCGATTATAATATTTTAAGCAATGCTTGTTATTAAGCTTTTGGCTTATTGCTGTTAGTTGTCCATTTAGGATTAGTGGATCTAGATAATATATTCTCATTTCCATCTTGCAATGTGTTTAACTTAGAATCGTATACGAGATATATTCTGTTGATCTTTGGGATGAAGGAACCATTGATGCTGGAATTGTATATTTGGACCTAAGAGTGTTGTCATTCACAAGGTCTCAAATGGGAAAGGTCGATTGGGCATTCTTCATAGATCCAATGTGAATTGATTTTCCAGTATTGACTAGTGCAAATGATCCATGTATATCTCAATTATTTTTAGTGCTAAAATGCTGGCTTTGTATTTCGTTAGACATTTTCAATAGTGATAGTTGCTTCCATCCTTCCTCCAACAATTTTTTGTCTTACATGGAGTCAGGGATTTGAGGATTTTTAGACTCTAGACTCTTTTTTTTTTTTGCAAAGAATAGATGGATACTGGTCTTAAATTTTAAGTCGCTGAAAATCACTTTTTGATGTGGACATTTTGTTACACTTTTTAGACTATCTCATAGGGGGAGATACCCCTGGTACCTTATGTAAAATTTTCCTTTTGCTTTCAGGAAAGGGAAACGGAAAAAAAAAACAGGAAAGAATCTTTGCAGCATTGTTTTTAGTTTTCATCCTTTTAATGTGATCCTCCAATAATTACTTCCTTCTATGTAAATAAGTGGCTGAATGTGGTAGTACCTTCAGTACATAGTTTTTCTACTGTTACTGCTTTTGTATTGGCAGCAAATGGTTTGTACTGCATTCCTCTCTCTCTCTCTCTCTCTCTCAAAACAACTTTTGTGATCTGACTTCTGAGTATTTGTTTTGGGATATCAAGAGTGTAAATGCCTTCTTTCTGCAACCTTTTAAAATTTTATTTTTGCCTCAGATTTTGCGATTATTCAGTGAGTCAGCCAAAAGTATTGCTGTCCTAAAGGTTGATCTGGCTGAGGCAAAGAAGCGACTTGGTGCCCGCAATAAGCAGTTGCATCAGTTGTGGTATCGGTCGGTTACACTACGTCACATTATTTCTCTGTTAGACCAAATCGAGAATATTGCTAAGGTTTGTGTAGCTTGCTTAGCCTCTTCCATGCAAAATTTTAATCTAGAGATTATTATATATGTAGCACCCTGCTTCCTTATATATGTTATGCCAATGAGAGATGCCACTTAATGCTATTGTGGAAATTCATCATCTGCTTTTGAAAATGTGGCCCAGGTTCCTGGTAGAATTGAGAAGCTGACACTTGAAAAGCAATTTTATGCTGCAGTTCAGTTGCATGTCCAATCTATGTTGATGCTTGAGAGAGAGGGTCTTCAGACGGTAAGACACAGAAAAATTCCTTGATTTGTCCTGCAATGTGAAAGAATCTTCTTGTTGGAAATGCCTCGTAGACTTGTTGCTTCTGCTCATTTTGCTCTTGGTAATAGGTTGCAACAAAAGGAGAATATGCAAATTCTTTGATATTAGAACTAGCTTATAGTTGATTTTCAAGGCTTAAGATTGTATTGTGGGCAATAAAGATTCAGATTGCTCTGTTTGATTGAACAAGAAAATTGAATGAATTTCTGTTAAGAACTATGAAAAATCAATGAGTGATCAATCCTGTTGTCCCTTTTTTTTTGTCCACCTCTAATATATCTTAAATTCATCAGAGGGGCTGGACAAATTTGTCCATGGACTCAAAATATGCAGGCAAGGGAGGGAAGAAATGGGCAAAACAGTCTTTCAAAGTTTGCCTTGAAAACCAATTGATACTAATTTAGGCATATCTAAGCGTATAAACAAGTGGACCCCTGACAACCAGTGATTCCCTTTTAAGAATAGTAAAAAGTTAACTTGAAGTAGCAAATTCCTTGACCAAACCAAAAAAAAAGTAGCAAATTCAGAGGTTTGCGGTGGTGAAACGGTGTCTTGATTCCTAGCCTTTTTTATGTGTGGAGGAAGCCCAAAGTGACAAGCAAGGATTTAGGTCAAGTTTGGGAGTTCAGTGGGTCAAACTGGATGTTCAAAGGAAAATTGGATTGGAGAATATAGACAGCCTGGCTCTTGGCCAGGTTTGGCCGGGCATCCAGCATGCGGCCAGAATTCTTCGTGCTTTTGAGTATGTCCCAGATAAATGTGTCCGGACATTTGGAGGCATCCAAAGTAGAGTTTCTGTTACTTCAAATATAAATTCGAAGGTTTTAGGCTTTGAAGTTCAATAGAGAGACAGTAGAAGCAGGCTTAGAAAGACTCAGTTTGCAGCAGCAAGGAACTTTCATACAAAGGAGTGTTTCAGAGTGCATTTTGGTCTATTTGGGAAAATATAATCTTTTATAATCTCTATTTGAGTGAGATTGGCCTTGGGCTAGATTCTAAGTTTGGAAACATTGTTCGCATTCTTGCTAGACTGCTGTTCAGAGTGGACACACCATTTTTCTCCTCTCCTGTTGTTCTAGTGGATTCCTTTGCCTCTCCCACTGGTCTTAGGCAGATTGGCTGAACCATGTATATTTCTGTGTCTTGTTTTGCTTGATTTTACTTCTTATTTGCTCTTCGATTGATTGCTTGCCTTTTTATTTCTTTTATGGGTGTTTTATTCATAAAATATGGTTTTTCATAGAAGCATTTGTCTGTATAAAATCATTGAGCGTCAACCTCGATTTAAGTCTTTGCGTTTCCTCATTTTGACAATAGCAGGTCGTAACTGGTTGTTATTTTTCTAAACTGACTTCCTATGCCCTTAAGCACCAATATCTTCTATCAAAGCCGTCAGAACTATAGATTTAAGTCGAAGTGTGGTATGCAGCCCACACGATTGAACTGATTGATTTTTGCCATAAGATTTCTGTTGTCATCGAGTTTTGATGAAGATGGATTATAGTTTTGTTTGCAACTTGAATAAAAGTTGTATGATCATCAAGATTTTTCTTCTTGTTGAGTTAGTAGTTTTTGTATTATGTTTTGAGCCATCTTGGGATATAAATAATTTCCCTTTCTTTAAGTAGGAAACTCACTCTCTTCTTTAGAATATCTTGTTTTGAGACTTCCTAATTCAACTTGGAGTGGGAACTTAAAAATAGTTTTAATGTTTATAAACGGTTGTAGTCCCTTCTGTTTAATAGTTTTATGAAGAATATTGAACTTTAGGAAGTCTTTGCTTTTGAATTAGTTGATACAATTCTTCTCTTGATTGTGATGTTTAAGAAATCCCAGGTGTGATGTTTTGGAAGCTTTTGGTGTGATGCCTTGTTGTCATTTTTCTTAAAATTGTCTATTAGATCGGGCTTTCTACTTTGAGACTCATCGTCCTGCATTGGATTGTTATTACAGCGAAAGTTCTACAAAACTTTGATTTACATTTTTCTCTGGGAATGGTTATTGAATTGAATTCCAAGTTTGACGATATATCAAGGATACTAAATGAATATTTTATTGCCCTCAAGTCGCAACCCACTTATACGACTATTATCAAGTCCCAGAATGGCAAAATAGTGTAAGTGTTCAAGATCTTCAATTGTTTGAATCCATACTTAAGGTTGAAGAGTTTGTATATTGGACATTTTTGATTGCATGGAGAAGGATGAGAATATAGATGAATCAAGCATGGAGGATATCTTGAAGGTCATGTAACGTCGGTGTGGAGTAGTATGTCATGCTGCTCACGAATGTTGTATCAATGTGCATGTTGGTTGAATCAAGCAAGGTCTTAAGATTGTGCACACTTGATTGAGCACTTAGGTTTTGCAAGACAAAGTCAAAGCATCCGTATAATGATTTTGGTTGACAACCATTCTTAAAAGGTGCTTAAATTGATTAATACTTGGTTTCGGTTAAGAAGGTCATGGTGATAAGGATGAAGTTGACTGATTTGAGCGTTCGGCACTAACTGAATGGCAAGAATGATGCAGTCCACAAGATTGGACAATTTGATATTTGTCTTAGTATTCCAATTATTATCAACTTTTGGTGAAGGTGGATAGATGCACACCCACAACTAGGGGTGACAAAAGGGGTCCATGACCCACCTTTTAACTCAATGAAATTTAGTGAGCCAGGCATTATTTGGAGTGTCTAAAAATTTAAAACCAGATTGAAATAGGTTCAGAGCATCAAACGCCAACTTGAAATGGGTATAAAACAGACCCATTATTCATTTTGATTACTATTTTATTTCAGCCCCAAAAGGTTTATCATCTGAAGATTTAAAAAGAAAAAGCAGAAAAAGCAACAGAGAGAGCTGTCAAAGAGAGAGAAGGGGTGGAGAGTGCAAACATTGACGGTGCCTCACCGCCGTTTGGTAATGTCCCCCACGGCAGCTGGTCTCCCAACGGCGTTGACAGCAACAGTGATGATCTTGCTAGTGTCTGTCTTACAAGCAATAGCAACAGTTTTGATCTCCCTCCTGTGCTTGTCAATCTCTCTTTCTCTTTCATCCTAGACATCTGTCTGATGGTGGATGTATCTATTGCCGAGCAATGACAGTGTCGCCCACTTAATGAGGGCTAAATTGGACTGTCGCTTCTGCCCATCTTCTCCCTCGTGATGGATAGATCAATCGAGTGAGGAAATTTTCAGTCTTGTGACTGTTCACTAAGTTGCATGGTGTGAATCGGACGCTGATGACTGGATGGATTGGACGGGGAGGATAGGCAACAGGAGTGACTGGGAGGAGTGCCGGTGCAATGAGCCACTATTATCTATCTCTATCTCTTGCCTGATATTTTTCTGCTTCTCCTAAAAAAATTCTATTCATTTGATTTTGCTGATTTGTTTCGATTTTCTGTTTGTTAATTTTGCAGATGTCTTTGTTCCTTCATTTTCTACATTGGCTAAACTTTCACTCTTCTGTATATGTTAAATTCCTACTATTATACCTTTGCTGTTAATAATATACTCCCAAACAAATGTGAATTATGTGGGTGGGTTTGGGTTGTATCCGGGTTGGGTTAGGCATGGTCATCCAAATTGTTTAGCAAAACCTGGGTATATCCATTTGTGACTAACCCATACCTGACCTAGCCTAGCTCACCCATTTGCCACCTCTACAGACAACTCAAATAAGAGTCTTGGAAGGATTGGGATTCTTCTCCTAGTTGAATTAGTAGCCTATTTATGTTTCTAAAAATAGTTGTGATTCCTTAAGAAACCCTAGCTGTGATGCTCAGGAGGTTTAGGGTGATGCTTAAAGGAACATGGTCCCTCTTTGAGTTATCGTCCACTGTGAGTTCTCTTCAAATTTTCAATTATTGGGACCCATGCTACAGCACATGGCTCTCTCTCTCTCTCTTTCTCTGAGAAGTAAAGTTGGCCTGGAGCACCAGAATATATTGGCTAATTCATTCGGACCGTGTTGTCATTAGTTTAGTTGTAAGGTCAAAAGCATTGTTGCATTAAGTTTGGCTGTAATTAGAGAACATCATGCAGTTTTATTATTGCTAGATTTTATCTCCAAGCTGTGATTATAAAATTATCGTTGGCTTTCAGGTTGGTGCTCTTCAAGATGTTCGATCTGAGTTGACGAAGCTTAGAGGAGTTCTCTTCTATAAAGTTCTGGAGGACTTGCATGCACATCTTTACAACAGTGGAGAATACAGGTAGAGCTTTTTCTCCAATTTTTTTCTCTAGGTCACGCCCAAATAAAAAGTTAAAATTTCTGTTGAAGTTTTACTGACTATGTTTGACCACTGGTTTCTCAATTCTCTGGAATTCATTGAGACAACTTTTGCAGCTCTTAGGTCTCATTTTTCTCTAGTAAAGTTGATTCTTGCAACTTCTACTTCATTAGGCGAAGTTTTGAGTGACTGGTGCTCTTTCTTGTTTTCATTATCAAAGAATTCTTTCCACACCTAATAACGGTTGGCAGGTTGCCTTTCCAAAGCCTCTATTGTCAATTTAAGTTAATGAGACAATTGGAGTACCACTTTTTGGGCATCATCTATTGCTTTTAACCTTACAATTTTCTGCAGCTCAGCTGCATCGGACATTGATGAAAGGTATGACGAGGTACCATCTACTGCGGTGATAACTGTCTCTACAAGTAACTTGCAACCTGTCTCTCGGCGAACTCGATTACTACGAGGTGATAGCCACTTTAGTGGCCAAGGAACTGTAGATGGATCATATCGGTCAAGTTCAATTGACGGAGGGTAAGATTGGAGATTGGTTTTCATCCAGTAACTTCTCTAGGTTCCTATATGATAGTCCTTAGTGGTTGCTGCACTCTATTTTTTATTAGTAGAACCTTTAAAACTTTTGGATGAAATCATTGGGAATCGTTTTTTCTGCTTTTTATGTCAATGCTATCTTGTTTAAAAGTTGCTCAACACGTACCTATATATGGAGTACACTGCACTGTCATCTACTCTGCTCATGCGTTTTGTTGATTAATGTTGTTCTAGATCAGTCTACTGGCTATCTGCTTAACTGTATTTGATCATTTTTTAATGTTCCTGCTTTACTGGCATGCACTTCTAGTAATCTGTGAAAATTGAGAAGCTGAAAAGAGAGAGTTTGGTTGTGTTTTAATCCTTGTGGAGTTGAATTTCTTCTACGATAGTGAATATTATGTGGAGATAAAAGAGAGAAAGGAGAACAGTGATTCTCTTATATGTTTTTAGAATTTTTCTGAATTAAAGAAATAAATGGGAGAAGCATCTTGTCAGAATTTTCCTCCTGTGTTCAGCGAACTTTTGATTCGGTAGAGGTGGTATTAGTACGGTAATCTAAGTAAAAGTTTTCTACCTTAAATTTCTATTGTGATTTGATAATTTTCTCACAATGGCTAGAACATTGTGAAACAATTTTCTTTCCTTCTTTTAATGTGGTTATATCTTCCATGGGGTAATAGACTTACTTTAGTTTTCTTCTTTGATCATCTCACTATCTTTTACAAGTTCTCCCAGATTGACATATAACCTTCTTTCCAGTTCTTCATTTGATGGTTATGAAGATGAGGGTGCTCTTGAACATCATAATGAAAACTCAGATGTGCATCATGCATCAACAAGGGTCAATGGTGAAATTAAGATTTTTTCTCAGCAGATTCCGACATGGCTTTCCCAGGCTACTCCAGATGAATTTTTGGTGCAGTGACTCAATCAAATTATCTCAGATGCATTCTCTTGTTGCTTTCTACTTCTTGGAGTGTCTGAGCTTTGGATTTGGTACTTGAATACAGGAATTTGTCAAAAAGAGTGACACTCCGCTTCATGTAAAGTATTTGCAGACCATGGTTGAATGTCTCTGCATGCTTGGTAAAGTTGCGGCAGCTGGTGCAATTATATGGTGTGTTGCATTATTAAAGATTCTGTTATTTTTGTTTGACTTGGTTTTCGAAATAGAAATTCATTGTTGTAGGTTCCATCTTTCATGTTGTGTTTTTACAGCAATATAGTCCATCCCCAGTATTGGTTGTCAATGTTGAACTCTTATATTAGTGTCAGGCTTAGAGTATTCAAGGTTTCTGAATCACCTAAATTATTATTGAATAAAACTTAGGAACCTGGCTATGAAGTAGTTCAGGTTGGGACAATAGTGATAGGTAAAAGCATATGCTTAAGTTGAGGAAATGGATGAATGTCTAACAATAGAATGGGTATCAGAGATCTGTCTTGTTTTAAATTGTTATCGGGCAAAATGTTCTATTTTTAAATTGGCAAGGTGCTATTTTAATGAGTATCATATCAAAATCGTTGAAATAATAAGTGAAAAGGACGCTTTTCTTGGAATTTTCTTTTCTTCTCTCTTTTGTCCTGTAAACTATTCTACTTAGTTGTATCTTTCTGCAAGGAGGTGTAAATGGTGCTAAATACTGTATTCCTTAAAAAGAATTCTAGACAAAGTAATATTAAAATTAACCAATACGTAGATTGAAAGCTAATATCATGTTGCCTATATATATATAGATAGATAGGGATTCTGTCTAGTTTTTTTCAATTTTTTGTTTAAAACAATCAAATGATGTCTTTTGTCTTCTGTTTGTAAGGTGTAAGTTTGATTTCCCGCTCCTCTTTGTTTTGTTGTTTCATCTCTTAGGACTCATGCTGAAGGCACATGTGAAAGCTGATATTGGATCCTCTAAAGATGCTGAAACTCAAAAAAGTAACTTGGTTAAATGGTTCCATCCTTGACACTTACGTGGATAACTAATTGGTCACTTTTGTGGTAATTATGTTGTGACATCTCTTTCCATATCAAAACATTGAACCAGTAACCAGAAATGAATTTGCACAACTAGATGAACTAGAACAAAAGATGATGAGTAGACATCACAAACGGTATCAAATAATCCTTCTAGGAAATTCCTAATGACAAAAGAGAGTAATATTAGTACCGTATTTTGGGTGTGTTAAAACCTCTAACATGCCGGACATGAGATTTGGGAAGTGAGCTGGCATATGATTCCAGCAAATCCCTGAGTGTTTTTGGAATAGTCTTGAGCTTTAGTTGGGGTGGAAAGCTGTGGAGCTGGACCTTATGCTCACCTGGAAGCTTGTGTTTTTGATGGGCTACAAGCACAGATAAAATGGTAGAATCAACTTTTATTTATTTGTGTTGATAATCGAAAAATCTGAACATGTTACATCATACTTGCAAAGGCTGCACAGTTGGACATCTGGGCTGACTCTTTAGGCAGATGAGGCCTCCTAGATTTATCCAAAAGCTTAGGCAGATGAGGCCTCCTAGATTTTATCCAAAAGCTTTCTCCTGTTGGATTTACATGGGCTGCCTCAGGTGTTTATCTTTGACCTGAATCATGTAAAAAAGGATTACTGGTCACCTTGCTTAAGTATACATTTGAAGTGCATTCTTTGGCGTTGTCTATGAAATGCTCATAATCTTAACTTTAACCTGATCTGGTACGACTCCCTGTTCTACTAGGGTTGCCATCTTTGCTTTTCTGTCTTAAATGAATATTTACTGTTTGCAAGAGATACCGATCTTATTTGTCTTGGAGCAGCCAAAGATTGCGGCCAACAGTTCATGAGATCATCACTTCCAAAATCAAAGCTCATGCAGCATTAGTTGATCCTTCAAGGCCTTGTACTGAACATGCTGTCTTCGGGGCAGTGACAAGTCTGCAGTTGACAATGAGAAAAGTGGAACACTACCAATTGCCAAAACAGAAGCTTCAGAATGGGAAATCGCTGGCTGGGACTCTTTGGGCTGTAAGTCCTGTGTCTGCTATGATGGCTCCCACAGGGAAAGCCCAGGTTGCAGCGAAAGAGCTTCTTGACTCAATTCTGGATGCCGTTGTCCGGATATTTGGTAAGACATTTGATTACTATTTTGGTACTCTTTTACAATGTGAAATCTAAACTGAAGTCTAGCATCAATTACTCAGAAAATCACGTTGTTGTTGGTGAGCTTTTGGAGACGAAGTCCCAACAAGTTGACATAAACACACCGAAGTCTGTTTCAGCAGATGCGAATTGGAACCCTGATTCTGAGACATCTCATATCACAGGGGGTTATGGTGTTGGATTTTCGTTGACGGTTCTGCAGGTATGTATATCCTGTTGGTCTTGTGAACACTTGATGGACTTGTTAGAGGGTGATGGGCATAAGGAAATTACCCATCTTCAGATAGTAGGCACACTTTGGGAATTATAGAGATTACCTTGTGGTACATTTTGATAAACATAACTGCATTAAGAACCACAACTTTGTAGTTTCGGAGCTCCACTATTTAGTGTGGCTTAATGGATATCTTGGGGGAACTCTCCACATAATTTCATGTCCATGCTTGGAAAAGACACGAATGAAATGCTATTAGAGGTAAAATATATATATATATATATATATATATATATATATATATATAGAGAGAGAGAGAGAGAGAGAGAGAGAGAGAGAGAGAGAGAGAGAGAGAGAGAGAGAGAGAGAGAGAGAGAGAGAGCTTCTTTGGTAATCTTTTGAAGTCGTTTGTGCGAAATTTTGCCAGAGTGAATGCCAACAACTCATCTGCGAGATTCTGCGGGCAACCCCAGAAGCTGCATCTGCTGATGCTGCTGTGCAAACAGCTAGACTTGCAAGCAAGGTCCCCAATAAAGAAAAGAGCAAGTAACTTCCTATCCTGATTATCATATTATTTTCCTAATTCTTGTACATACAAGAGCTGAAGAAAAGGGTTCTTTTGGGAAGGTCTTCTTTAGGTACTTTTGGGGCTTCAATTCTTGTTTGACCCATATTCAACGCTTCATGTGCTGTCATGTATAGCAGAGTGGCTTGTGAAGAGTAATGGAAATTGAAGCTGTAACCTAATAATGAATGGCTTATTAGGGAAATGACATTTTTTGGTCTCAGATGTTTTCTTTGCTTTTTCATCTTTTGCCTTATTTATTTATTTATTTTTTTTTGGGGGGGGGGTTGCTGTGGGTACCAGTCTTATACGTATGCGAGGAAGGTAATAAAAAATGAGAACCGAGTTTGCAGATAATTTTGTATTTGATACTGATATGAGGGTTTCAGGTGGTGTACCTTGTACTCAACTTGGGTGATACAGTTGGTTCCTTGTAGTTGGTTGCGTACTTTGTACTCAACTTGGGTAAGAAGAAGGTTGTTACTAGATTATCACTGCAGAATTTGTTTAAGGATGAAAAATCACATTTGAAGGCCATGTGGGTGGACTGCACCATTTTGATGGGGGTGGATTTGGTGGTAGTATTTGCTAGAGCCTAGAACTTCTGATATTTCCGCTTCATATTGTGAAGCATCAGATCATGATGTGCATATATCCATTAGACAGGCAGGCCATGATATTCCTTGATATAAAGCATGCATTAGGGTAACAGAGTAGGTATTTGATTCTACATGGCCTTTAAGGTATAGGCGTCTTGAATGTTTCTCATATTGAGGTGGTGGTACAAAGTGTCATACACTTTTTGAGACATGCATATGACTCTAGAGAGCTCAGGAGCCCCAGCCATTGGTGACTTGCAGTCTGAAAGATTTAGAATGGGCCAAGGGACACTCTCAGTTAGACAATTTCTATGGGGTGGGCCTCCCATAATGTATCAAAACTGTCCATTAGATTCTTTTATTTTCTTTCGGAGTCCTAAGGTTTTTTTTGGTCAAACCAAGATTTTATGGGCAAACCTTGCTTTCTCGTTGACTCGTGAATTGGGATGTGTGGTGCTGCAATTTGCCCTTCTTATTTGAGTCTAAGTAGCCTTAAAAACCTTGTCCTTTGTTGTTTTGTTGATCTTTCTCCATAAAGAATAAATTGTCGGAGGGAGGGTTCACCTGTGCTCATGTAACTATTAACCTACAGAATACATTCGTTAAGTTACAACACACCTGTAAGTTATAACAAACTCTTGACTGGGTAGACATTGACATCATGAATGGAAACACTAGATATCATGATCTAATCCGCATGCTTCCTTGCAATTTGTTGTAATTCATAGTCACCTCTTGCTTAACACAATTTTTTCATTGGAGGGGTTACACCTTAATGCAATAATTCTTTTGGAATGTCACTTAAATTCTCTTTTTTTTTTTAAATGGCCATGGATTTTTAAATTTTGTTGGACTGTAGTAGAGATCTGATAATTCTTATACTCAGATCCTTCTGGAGAAAATAGAGAGCTGCTGTCATCTTTTGGATTTAATGTTTGCTTGCACGTGATAATTATCTGATGTGATACAGGGATGGTTCAGAAGATGGCCTCACATTTGCTTTCCGCTTCACAGATGCTACTGCATCTGTGCCTAATCAGGGTATGTGGAAGAATCTTCTTCCATTATTTACATTCTTTCTGCGATAATTGCTCTTATTTTGTCTATTTTAGCCCACATGCAGTAAACTATCAGAATCAAGTACACTCTCTTACTGTTAATTTATTTTATTGTTCTCATTGGGTGAGCATTCTAAGTTACGTAACAAGACGAGTCAAGGTAACACCTCTGAAACGCCATACCCCTCCCCCCAGGAAAATGAAAAAGAGAAAAATCATGTTCTCATAAATGAAGATATGATTTATCAGTTGAGTTTTTAATGAAGGTCATTTGGATGCATAAAGGGCAGGCCTTTGGATGTGACTTTCTGACATGAGTGTGGGTATAGATAAGTTCCAATATGACCTAGGTGGAATTTTCAGTAATGATCTTCAATACTTGAAAATATTTGTAGCTGAAAGGACCTACTGGGCTAACACCACATAATGGGGGAAGTTTTATTGTTGTTGTTCTTGATTAGTATTGTGAAGATGTGGATTTGATTGGTTTTATTAATATAATCATCTTGTCAGTTGTGGTCGGTTTTAATTTGTGTAAGTCATTCTAAATGAATCACCTTTTCTGTTGCACGATCCCTGGTATTTAGGTGGTGATCTTATTCGCCAAGGGTGGAGTAGGAGGGGTTCAAATATGTTACAAGAAGGTTATGGATCTGCAGCTGTGTTACCTGAGCAAGGCATATACTTGACAGCTTCCATATATCGCCCTGTTCTCTTGGTAGTGGACTAATAAATGGAATATTTCAATTTTTTTGCTAGTTTCTCTTAGTAGGTTTTTCTGATGTCTTGCTTTGCAGTTTACCGATAAAGTTTCTTCCATGCTACCAAAGAAGTATTCCCAGCTTGGGTAAGCTGAATACTGTTGTGATTTCTCTTTTGGAGCATACATATTGAATTGCACACTTAGCATTGGTAGCATAATTACCATGGGAAGCCATTTTCTGGTTCATGTCCTACGTTTCTGACATTACTTTTTGCTTGACTGTGCTTCTGCAAAGGAATTTTTGCTTTTGCTAGTTGCTAACTAAGTAGCATCGACACGCGACGCGACACACCGATGCGTCATTTCTAAAAAAATAGAGAATTCTGACACGTTAGGACATGTATATTTTTATATATACATAATAAATTATTATTTTTATGATTATTTCAATCAAATTAATTTGATTCAAATCCAAAAATAAATAAATAATAAAAAAAAGAGTGTCGGTGTCCGACACGTCTGACACGTGTCCGACATGACACGGAGGCTCCCGGAGAGTGTCCGTGGTTCATAGGTTGCTAATTTAGCACAATTGAAAATTTTGGTGATTAGTAGTTTTGAAAGTTCTTACCTGCTTGACCATGACATTGGGTTTAGAGTGCCTCTGGGGAAGGCTTAATTGCTTTTTGTGCTGTTAAATGGCTTTTATACGAATTTATTCAAAGAATTACTGGTTCATATCCAATATTTGTTCTATTAGGATGCATTAAGATTCAGATGCTTGAGTAAATTCTTGTATACAGCTCACGTGGTTGGTTTGCTTTCTTAACTTTGTTGATAGAATATTTTTCCCTAATAATGGTTATGAGTATATGAAGGGGGTCTGCACAATCATGCTAATTGCAAAGATGCCAAATCCAGTGCTTCTGCAGCAAAAGTAGGACTCGGTAATGAAGGATAAGTTGACTTAAAGACCAAGTTTATAGAGGTCAACTTGTTCATATGTGGGAGAGATCTACTATGATTTTACCTGTCAAGAATTTGATTGAATTGCTTTACAAAGACTTAAGGCATTCCTTTACATAAATTTGACATATATATGATAAGGATATATAATATGCTTATCATGTTTCGCGTACTTGAAGTTATGACATGTATGAGAAAAAGTGATTAGAGTGAGAACACCTGGAAATGCCAGTAAGGTTCAACTTGGAGCTCTTATCTTGTTCTTATATTGGGCGAATAAGATGGATATATTCAAGAACTTTCTTGGTATATATCTTCTAAGAGGCGATTCAGTGGGTAAGATGATGGGGGAGGAAGTGTAAAACGGTAATTGTGGATGAAAAAGTTTGTATTTATAAATGGCTGAAATAGTATATCTAAAGTGGATTCATTGTGGAAGAGGCTTAAATGATTCAGTATTGAAATTGGATATCAATTGTCTCATTGTGCAAATATTGGTTGAAGGATAGGTCATCTCTCATATTGCACAAGAGTATTGCTTTGACTGAGCTTTATGGAAACGAAAATTAGCTGTTATGCATTAATATGCACATTAGATGAGATTGCTTCACTGAGGTGTTTTCATACTAGAAAGATAGATTAGAAGTGAAGAGTCAGTGTTGTCCCAAGGATAAATGAGTAAATTTGCTCAAGTTAGTTTGGACATATTGAATGATGTCTTTTAGATACTTCATAAGGACAGTGGAAGTTACAAGGTCATAGATAGGAAGAAGGAGGCATAGATAATGACTCTATAGGAGGATATTGGATATTTTAATCTTACTTAGGCATGCCCATAGTGGGAGAAGGATATTTTAATCTTACTTAGGCAAGCCCATAGTGTGAGAAGGCATACATCTTAGGCATACCTATATTGGATATCAACCTATTTCTCCGTGTTGCCCTTCTAAACACTGCCACCCCCGTGCCTCCCCCCCCCCCCCCCCCCCAACAACAAAAACAAAACAGGGCTTGTTTATTTTGATTGTCACTAGCAACAGTCAAAACAGTCTGGCAATCATCTTTATGGGGAATACCATAAAATTTTTAATGGAGCCCCTCATGTCCGTGGTACTTCTGCTCCTCTCATACTGGAAGAAAGCCTCTTGCCTCTTGGATATTGAATTGATTGGTTTTCCTAGGTTTTAACTTCTCCTTTACTGAGAGTGTAAATGGTTGCTATGGCATAGTTGTGAGATATGGGCTAACAGAATTTACTGGAATTCTATAATTGCAAGTGTTCTAGTCTTGCTGACGTGTGCGAGCCAAAGTATGTGATTTTCATTTTCTGTCCCGGTACTTTATGTATACCAGCAAGTATATCGTATGAATCAGTCACTTAATTGAATATGGTTGTTTATTGCATACTCAGTTTTTGATTTGCTGGTGATAGTATAGAACTAACTTCAGGTTTGGGCCACACTTTTGCACATATTTCTCTTTTTTTTTTTTTTTTTTTTTTTTTTTTTTTTTTTTTTTTTTTTTTTTTTTTGTGGGGGGGGGGTGGGTTAGTGTTGACGTGTAGATCCAATGTTTCCTTGTGGATTCATCAGAAGTTGATTTGCAATCTTTCACGGTCTCTTACTACCATATGCGAAAAAAGAGCTTTCATCAGAAGTTGATTTGCAATCTTTCACGGTCCCTAGTTGAGTTGCCAAACCAATGTTCTTGAACAGTGAAAGTTGGAAAATGATAAACGAAAGCAAAGTACAAACAAAAAGCGCCCCCTATTATTGCTCCCAAAATTGAATGGAATATGTGCTAATTCTTTCTCAATGGCTTCTTTCTCGTGAAAGGGGGGGGGGGGGGCGCGGCGAGTTTGGGGCATGGACATAAATTGGTTCCTTTCATGAGAACTTTCTCGTACTTCTGATTCTCCTGAGAGTTATATTTTAGCAAATTTTTTCTTCTCCAACTGTTCTCTTTCTCCTCTAGGAGTCAAAAAAGGTGCCATGAAAAATATCTAGCTGAGATTGTGTTCCATGATCCAAACTTAAATTGATTGGGGTAAAGAGGTCTCCATGGACCAACATATGTTATGACAACAGAGCCTCACCTATTAACTTATCTGGCAATTTCAACCGTCGAGTTTTCTTGTGCTGCTTGAGATGATACTTTGCATATAATTTAGTCATTATGTGTCTTCGAGATTTTTCTCTTGTAGTTACTATGTGAATTGTGCTTTGTTCATGCAAGTTTTCTTCTTTTGATATCCAAAATGGCAGGAAGGATGGATTGCTCTCTTTTGTGGAGAACTTTGTGAAGGATCATTTCCTGCCAACTATGTTTGTAGATTACCGGAAAGGTGTCCAACAAGCCATATCAAGTGAGTTCCCCCTGAAGAATATGAAATTGAATCCCTGATTTTTTTTATTTATTATTTTTGATAAAAAGTCAACTATATGGCACCAGACGGGTGCAAAGCCACATACAGAAAGAGGTCAAACAACTAAGCTGTACACAAAGCAGCTCTCAAAACCAAAAGGGAGTTAAATACAAGATAAATCATCGACTATGTCAACCAAGGCATTAATAGCCATATGCAAGTTTCCATTATACAAAAAGTGTTTAACTTTCCCTTACCAAAAAAAAAAAAAGTGTATAACTTTAAGCCAATTTTCAATAAAATAGAAATGGAAGATACCTGTCCATCAAAAGTTTTCTGCACCTTCCAAATTAACCAAAAAACAGAGAGGAATTGAGGTAGTTCGTCTTTTCCTGATGTGCTGTAAACAAATGCCCTGTGATGTCGGAAATCTGGGAACTGATCTGTTAAAGTCATGTCCCCACACCAAACGTCAGACTAAAACTGTATCCGATTCCCATTACCTACTTTGAATCAATTAAAAAGAAGAAACTCTTTCCTCTTTTCTCTAATCCTCTTCCATACCCTGGTGTAGTATGAAGCTCTCCTATCCTTAGTGATCCAACCACTCTAACCCTCAGATCTATAATTGAATATCTGACTTGTAAATTACCATTCTTTGGCTTTATTTGTGTCGTTTCACTCATATACTGATATAGGGCAAAGAAGTCGTTGCTATTCAACTGATTGAATATGTATTTGTCCTGTTTTACCTTGAAATTTGGAAAGCCAATCTTAAGTAGTTTGAGCCTGGATTTTTTTTTCTTTTGATGTTTCAATGAAACTAAATGTGTTCTCTGGTTGGCTGCTGGTTAAGGAGCAATTAGGAGTGTGTGGATTAAGCATATGACACATATTCAATTCTCTAAACCATCGATCATAAACAATTCCAAATTTGGTCACCCACTTGGGTTTCAGCTCGCTGCTTACTTGATTGATGAGACTAATGGGGTGTTTCATGAGCCTGGGGTTTTTCTAACCTAGGTTTACCTTGATGAGTTTCCTTCTCTGAAAAAATGGCTGGCATGGTAAATTTTTCTTTGAAGTGTGAATGCGAGCCTAAGGTCACAGCATACTTTTGGCGATGCTCATATTAGTCTTCGACCAAGACACCGCTGATTTGAGGCAATGAGAGATGTTAACACTTTGCTGTGATGAATTAATTTTAGCCTCTGTTAGTGTGTCGCATTCTGTGTTGCCCTTAGATTGAAAATTCATTTATTGCATGCATATATCTGTTTATATAGGTCCTGCTGCTTTTCGGCCACGAGCACATGCTGCTGCCACATACACTCCGTCGATTGAGAAGGGCCGACCAGTCTTACAAGGGCTTTTGGCAATAGAATTCCTTGCAAGAGAGGTGATTTCATTCACGCCCTCACTCCTTGACATATGTTCCCTTGCCTTAATGTACACTTCCTCCTTAACCCTAAGGAGTTGATTAAGTGATAAGTGTGTTCGTCTTTCTCACTCAAGGCCTGGTTAGAATCGCTGCACTTGCACATTCTCTTGGGGCCACTCATAGGAATTAAGACTTTGTGTTGTTCCTTTATTACCCAATCTCTGTGGGACAAGGGGATTGGGATATTTGCAGGGGACTTGTCTGTTGCTAGTTGGCACCGGATCACCCTAACAGCATCAAAACATATATATATACATATACTCGTACCAACCTGTCCACCCACTCTCCCTCCTCTTCCTTCCACCAATGTCGATGGATTCTGAGAATTTACTATGTAATTGGAGATCTATGCCAAATTTCTTTTATTGTAACATTCATGTCATCTTTGTAATTTGACCTTTAACATAGGTGCTTGGTTGGGCTCAAGCAATGCCAAAATTTGCTGGTGAGCTTGTAAAGTATGTGCAAACATTTCTCGAGCGGACATATGAAAGATGTCGCACTTCATATATGGAGGTGCGTATGTTTTCTCTTGATCCTCTGTGGCTTTCTTTTCCTCTGTGTGATTTTCATGGATGAGCTACGCTAAGGGGTGAAACTTTTGTTTCTCTTCAGTGCCATCTGTTGAAGTGTAATTTCTTTCTGTTGTCCTCAATACAAATTAACTTTGGACATCACAAGAAGTCACTGGAAGTGTGGAATTGCTTTTCTTCTTAGCAGGAAAATATTTATTAGCATGAACTAGTACCACAATATCATGGATCTTCTTATGTAAGATTCTTTATAAACTGTCTTTTTCATGATGAGCCAGCAGATATGATCTTCTTGCATCAATTTACAAAGTCTGTGAAAGTAACATAATTAATCTTGTCCTGTCCTATATCATGGTCATGCACTTATTTTTGTACTTCTGTTGACCCTTATCATTGCTTTGTACAATCCCTGACAAAATACGTGTGACATGATAAAGTTTCGGTTCCTTTTTCCTCTTTCTAGGAGCTTGCATTAGTTGAAATGAAGGTATCTGTAGCTTTTACATACATTTATCACTCATTGTGCTGCATTTTGGATTCATCATTTTATAAACTCCTGTTTCTTTGTAAAATTTCAGGCAGTTCTAGAAAAACAGAGTTATATGCTCATCGGACGACATGATATTGAGAAATTGATGCAGCTTGATCCTGCAAGTGCATGTTTGCCAAGTTCTTTTGGTCAGCAAAATTGGGAAAATAGTGCTACAGACGCTGAATCCATGGAGGTTGAATTGGAACTCACTGATTTACTGTTGAATTTGCGACCAATTAAGCAGGTATGAGCGATCACTGATGGTTGGGAACAAAAGTATCTCTTATCTAATATCGTGGATGAAAACTTGAAGTTCATTTATTTCCAGCTTGCTAAGTTCCTGTTGAAGAAACTGTTGTGATTTCTCTAAATTCACACTGGGTCTAAATGGATATAGCCAGTGATAATTTGGCATCTTCCTAATTAGTTAAATCATGGTGTTAAGTTTAGGTTGCAATTTATTTCAATCTGTGCTGTGCTGACAGGAAAATCTTATTCGAGATGATAACAAACTGATTTTGCTGGCATCCCTGAGTGATTCCTTGGAATATGTTGCAGATTCAATTGAAAGGTGAGTAATCTAGCTGCTCTATTGTGAGTAGGTGTTGGAGCATGTGGCTTAATATGGAATTTTAGTTGAAGTTCTTATTGTTGCTTGCTTTAAGAGGTTTGACTTGCAAAACTACATATTTCATGAACGTAGGCTTGGGCAGACAACCTTCAGATCAGTGAATCAAGGGGAACAGGATGGCAAGCATAAGAGACACCAGCACTCTAGAACAAGTAGTACTCCAGGCAGGGACCTCGCATCGTTTGCAGAGGAGTACAGAAAGCTTGCAATCGATTGCTTGAAAGTTTTACGAGTTGAGATGCAGCTTGAAACTGCTTTTCACATTCAGGTTCGAATGTTTGCCACTTTAAGTTTTCTTCTGATTTGTTTGTGAGTTCAGAGCGAATGGCTAAGAGAGAGATTTTTCATTTACCAGGAAATGAATAGTAGGGATTACTTAGAGGACCAAGATGCTGAAGAGCCAGATGATTTTATTATTTCACTAACTGCACAGGTATGTATTTCACCTCATAATTGTAATGCCTCAAATGAATAGTACAGTTCACAATTAATGTAAGTCTCTTTCTATTTATTGGATTCGTCTTTTGTTAGGCCTTAGTCTCTAGTATTTTTCATGTTTAGAAAAGTTGAAAATCTCATGTAGTGTGTTCGACCCTGGTACTGAGGATCTCGAATGTGGAAGCATTTTTTAAAGAATAAATGTTACTGCATTATCTTGAGTAGTTTCACATTCAATTTGGAAGAATGACACTGTTCACCTGGTTTGTCCTCCACTCAGCTCCCTCACTTACCTATTTGTCTTCCATCTGTTGGAAACAATGCCATATATACATATTTATGTCAAATCAGATTAGGCAATGTCAACTGATTACTTGACCGTTACAGCATATAATTTGCTTGACCTCATTTGCAAGCTATTCTTTTTCACTTTTGTGTAATTTTATGCTGTTGTTAGATGATTGATTTTGTAGTAGTTTGCTTTTTCTTAAAATCATCTATCTTAAAAATCAGATCTATTTTCAGGCAATATTAAAAATATTTGGTTGAAACCTTCTCTTCTTGCATCCATCTTGGGCCATTGTATGTTCAAATATCTCTGCTTGCAAGCTAATGTCATAGGTTAATGTTTAATCCAGATAACGCGCCGGGATGAGGAAATGGCCCCCTTTATTGCGGGAACAAAAAGAAACTATGTTTTTGGTGGAATATGTAGCGTGGCTGCAAATGCTTTTCTTAAGGTTCCCATTTCATCCTATTTATTCTATGTTAATATTTCTCTTGAGCAATGTCTGCAATAGAACATCTCGGTAGTTGTTCTGATGATAAGCATGTTTCTTGTAGGCTTTGTCAGATATGAAATCTATCAACCTTTTTGGGGTCCAGCAGATATGTCGAAATTCAATTGCTTTGGAGCAGGTAAATGACCACTTATTCCATGTTTTTCGTGTTCTTTTAAAGTTTTCTCTATTTTCTTGTAGGGCTTCTAGAGTGGTCTTTGGTGGAAAACTTCCTCATGTTCACACTCATTTTTCCCATTTTTTAATGTTGTAATTGTTATCTAATGAATGGTATGTTAAAAAAATGCAAATACTTGTTTATATTTATTTAATGTGTTTTCTGAATAAGAAATATATATGTAGAATGGGGATATTATTTTGATGTGATTGTGCCACTAGGCATGCTCACTTGCGGGCTTTACTGTTAAGTTTCTCTTATTTGTCCCTCTTCACTTATCCTATTAAGTTATTACTCCCAGATTTTTTGTGGATTCGAATGAGATTTTCAGAGAGATTCTTTCTACTTTTTTTGTAATAGGAAATGTTGATAATTAATTGAGTTCAATGGGATCATAAAATACTGTGGATGTGTCGATTTTTAAATATGTTATAGATTTGAAGTAAAATACATTTCGAGCTCGAGTATTTGTGTGTCGTGTCTCATGATATTAATTAATCCACAATTGACTTTCATGTGAGTTGTCTCTTTGCTTTGTACGTTAGTAGTTATGTGTGAGATCCATGATTATCTAAAGATCACATAAAATTGTATCTTTGATGGGGATTTTGTTCCTTCTTATTGAGAAATCGATGTCTTACTCCATTAGGCTTATGGAACAAAACAGGGGAACAATAAATAACCTGACAAAAGGCTGCTGATGCTTTTGTCCTGCCATATAAGTATAAAAATTTCCACACTGCTTGATCTTCTCTGCTCTCAAGACTAATTACCTAACTTCAGATATGAGTAAAGGATTCTCAAATGGTTGATTTCTTTCTTTCTTTATTTTCCTGTATGGCTAGAGCTTACATAAACTTCCGTTGGTTTTTTAGGCCCTTGCAGCTATCCCATCAATTGATAGTGAAGCTGTGCAACAAAGATTAGATCGTTTGCGGACATACTACGAATTGCTAAACATGCCATATGAGGCAAGCCTTTTAAACGTGAATCTTTATTCTATCTTTTAAGTATTGTCTTCTGCACTTACAATGAGGTGATCCTTTTGGTGATCCTTTTGCATCATCAGGCATTGCTTGCCTTCATCTCGGAGCACGAACACTTGTTTTCATCTGCAGAGTGAGTGGCTGAAACATCCTCCCTCGTCATATTTAGTGAAATATGCTGGTCACGTATTAATCGTTGGAACCTTTTTTGTCTTCCGGCTAGGTATGCCAATCTCTTAAAGGTCCAGGTTCCTGGAAGAGAGATCCCTGCCGATGCACTAGATCGGGTAACTGAGATATTGCCCCATTAGCTTCACAGATCGTGGTCGTGAATATTATCATGTGCTGTCAACTTCGGGGGCTCCCACTTGAGTTTTGTTACATGGATTGACTGGTTCTCCAAATAGGACCGGCACAGTCTGGAATCTACCGTTTAGGCCAAGCCCTGTTGTTGTCTTTTGGGTGGTAAATTTGTCATTATTCTTCAACATTTTTCTTATTATTTATTGTGCATAATATCCTTTTCCCCCCCAAATTTGTACTCTCGTTTTTGTATTTACTCCGTCAATTTTGTAAGTGCAAAACTGCTATCGGATGTAATGAGGGTGTAGAGAGTGAATTGCAGGTTTCAGACTGATGGTTATCAGCTTGTACAATATTCAGATATACTTGGAGATGAAAACATTTTGTTTGCATTGGTGGACCATGGTGATAGGAAGGAGGGGACGTTTCAATTGTTCCATTCAATCGACCCAAAAAAAAAAAAATTGTTCCATTCGCAAAAGGAAATGGGTTCTTTTTCCGTGTTGACATCTCTGAAAGATGACAAATTCAAGAAAGGTAAAATTACATAATCTAGTTTATTTGAACGTTTTTGTTATATGCATAGCTCGAATTATTTGAAAATTAATATCTACTGTTACGCAAAAAAAAAAAAAGTGATCGTATGTTTTAAAAAGGGATTGGTCACTTTGCCTTTTTTTCCTTTTCCAAATTGCTGTACACTTTATGTTTCGAAATATAATGACGTGAGAACAAATGCGTCAACAAATCTTGGATTAGAGCTGTTATATGTTACTTCACAAGTCTACTTACTCCATCAAAATTATCATTTATCACCGGTTATCAATGGGACAGTTTGAGAATTGTGATGAAAAAAGATAGTGAAACATAATATTTTTGTACATTATCAAGCAAAATATCAATTATAATCAATCATGATCAATTAAGGGAAATGTATAGAATCTGTTAAATGTATCTATAACATCCCCTAAAATTCTCTAGGGGACTTGTAAGAGATTAACTTGAGTTTGGAGAAAAGATCCTGGAAACGCATGTGGACATGTCTTGGTGAAGTCATCAGCTGTTTGAGACAAGAAATAAGTCATTGTCGCTTGCTCGCAAAATATCGAGTTCTTGATGATACGACATTAGAGTTAATCTGGCTGTGTTGACTATTAGAAGATATGGAAATGCGTCATAATAGCGGAACGATTATTTATGTCATATCGAATTGAGATTTATAATGAAAAAGAGAAAGAAAGGTAATATTCCGTACAAAATGTCAAAATAATAAAATATGAAATAAATTTACGGGAATGACTATCGAAGGTATCATAATATTACTTATAATCATCACGCAAGACCAATCAAGTGAAAAATGGCCAACACCAAACGAAGATGAATAACAAGAAGTGGGGATGAGGGGGAGTACGTGTCGTCCAGAGGCAGGCACCGTTGACCTAAATACCAGCTCCAACCTGCGACCAAGGCGATGCCTCATGTTCCTGGACGTATGGGATTGTAGCTCCTCTCCCCGTGACAGAGATTTAAAACTGGAGAAGGGGAAAGGAACTGGCGAGGAGGAGGGCGGAGGCGGAGGAGGATGGGAGGCAACAAAGAAAGAGCGCGAGAGCGCAGAGAGAAAAGATTGCAGGAGATCTCTCTTCTCAGGACCATCCCCTATTCCGATCACCAAAGGTATATCCCCTCCTCTCCTTCTTCATCACTGCGGTTCCTGCTGTCGTTTTCGTTTTTTTTTTTTTTTTTTGTTTGTTTGTGGGGGCGGCGGGCAGGAGTCTAGAGATCCTTTCGTTCGCTTCAATTTTGGTATGTACCCAATGAATTGAAGCGAGCATTCAGCCGCAGCATGCCCTTCTTTCGCGGATGCCATTGCCATCCCTTCCTCGACGGGTGTAGATAAACGGATTACGATCGTTTAAATTTTGGGCCCGGGATTCTGGAATAAAAATGCAGGTGGTGGTCCAAAGAAACGATTGCTGTGGTCACCGGGAGTAACCGGGGTATCGGGTTCGAGATTGCGAGGCAGCTCGCGGTGCATGGGCTGACGGTTGTGTTGACGTCGAGGGACGACTGTGTTGGCCGTGAAGCCGCGAGGGTCTTACAGGAAGGCGGTCTGGACGTCGCCTTTCATCAACTCGACGTCTTGGACCCTTCCTCCATTCAACTCTTCGTCGATTGGATACGGCAAACCTACGAGGGCATCCATGTCCTGGTAGCATCTCTTCCTCCTCCTTTTGTCCCAAACGTTGCTTCTAATTTTTCTTAAGCTAAAAGGATAGCCCTTGAATGGATTTGGATTAGTAGAGATGGATGCTCTCTGCTCTTGCAGGAAGGACGGTGGACTAGGATAACCACAGCCGGTCACTACTCCACCTGCAGAAGTGAAGCTGATTTTCTGCATTGTTGCTCCTGCAGGTGAATAATGCAGGTGTCAACTTCAATGTTGGGTCCGACAACTCCGTTGAATCTGCTCATATGGTTGTGGCTACCAATTACTACGGAACCAAAAACATGATAAAAGCCATGATCCCCTTGATGAGACCTTCTGCCACGGGCGCTCGTATTGTTAATGTGAGCTCCCGGCTAGGACGACTGAATGGAAGAAGAAATGTAAGCAGACTCTTCCTCCTCCTGACAAAATAGAAAGAAAATACATGTTTCTTTGACGGGCAGGATGACCTTTATGTTGTTATTTCATTTTCTAACTATCTGATAATCTTCTGATCCATGTAAAAACCTGTCCTTTTTGAATCTGTATTTGTCCATCCACCTTTGGTTGTCCTAGTCCTTGTCGTGTAGCAGTTCCACCTCAATGACACTTGGAGGTACTACTAATCAAAATGATACAGGAAATACAATCATCCGACATTTGAAAGGAAGTTAAATTTCTCATTCTCAGTGCTAGAGACCCTCAGTGCATGGAAATGCTCGTGAAGTTAAAAATGAAGAATGAAATATACGACAAAAAAATGACATGAAATATTACACGGAACATGAAAATCGACAGTTGATCCTGATAACATGTTAGAAACTTTAACTCAAGAGCTTAAAACTGTTAGATAGAGGAAGATCATATGAATATGATGCCGTTATAAACCCTAAGCAAGCGATGTGCAATTGTTTAACACTTGAAATTTACTGTTCATTGCCTTGGATATTTACATTATCTGTTTAGCGTGTGGTTAATCTTTTACTTGTGACAGAGGATTGAGGACTTGAATCTGAGAGGAAAGCTGGGTGATTTGGACATGCTTACAGAGGAACTCATCGATAGAACAGTTGCCACTTTCCTACAACAAGTAGATGATGGAACGTGGACATCGGGCGGGTGGCCACAAACTTTTACGGACTACTCAGTATCTAAACTCGCAGTTAATGCCTACACAAGACTGATGGCAAAGATACTGTCCAACCGGCCCGAAGGGGAAAAGATACATGTCAACTGTTATTGCCCAGGCTGGGTGAAGACTGCTATGACCGGTTGGGCTGGGAACATTTCAGTGGAGGAAGGGGCAGACACGGGAGTGTGGCTAGCCCTTCTCCCAGATCAGGCAGTGACTGGGAAATTCTTTGCAGAGAGACGAGAGGTTAGCTTTTAAAGCTGTGAAGCCTCATGTGGGAAGGTTTTTTAGTAAGTACTCCAACAGAACCGGAGCCACAGAGATATGCCAAGCTGTAAGAAGAGAATATAGAGCACTTGCATCTATATTCCTTTGGTGAGTGACTTTGGTTGCAACGCAAAAAACTCGGATATCAGTGAAGGTAGTGGTAGGTTTGTTGAACATTAGCTTGGGTGACGCTTGGAGGCCATCTCCTCAATGATCAGCAGGGCTCAATCATCATATGAATCAGATGGGGAGTAGGTCATCCCTTCACTTGCCGACTGTGGTTTAAGTTTTGTCTTCTGGCCTATAATATAGGTAGTTGCCTTTGAATGATTTTCCTAATGTCGACGAGATAAGATTTCCTCCCGCCAAAAACAAGGGCCGTTCGACCTAATGTTTGCAACACAAAGTAAATACGGCTCTCTCACTTGTGAATCTCGTCATGAGAAACCACTTACTGGTGCGGTTTGAGGCTATTTGGATTGCATTTGCGTCTCCAGTGAACCCTATTGTGGACAAACCACATAAGGGGTGTTGCAATTTCAGTCAAAGTCGAGTTTTTTTATTTTTATTTTTTATGTCACAGATATAACTATGTGCGCCAAATTTCTGAGAGAGGTTGTTTGTCGTCGGCATCCTTTGAGTCACCGCTGGCAAAAACAAGATTTTAGATCTCGAGACATTAACCGTGTGGTGCCACTACACAACATCGCGTAAAACCATGTCCTGCGGGGCACGAGTGGACTAATCAGGTCTTGTGGAAATATGAGAACAGTTTACAAATATGAAACCTTATATATATTCATATAAGGAATGGGTTCATTAGCATTCAACGCAAATTTCGTGAAGGCGGAACAGATTTTGTTTCAGAAGCAAATCAAAGACACCATTCAGATGAATGTACATATATGTGTGTGTGTGTGTCTGTTTGTTTGGGGAATATATACAAAAAAAGGGGATTTTGTAAAGATCCAAAATTGCACAAAATTGAATATTGAATGGGGATGTGGACAGGGAGGCAGGCGGAGGGCTAACAGAGGCCTCACAAAAACGTTTTTTTCTTCTTTTGTTAAAGACTGAGACAGAGAGGAAAAAAAGATGAGGGGGTGGAGAGGGAGTGTGAAGTCCATCGGCAGCAGCAGCAGCAGCGGCATCGCATAAGAAGAGGGGAAGCAGATGGGTTCGGAGACGGATGGGAAGGGGTGGAGCAAGGCGGCCAGGGGAGTGGTCATCAAGGCGTTGCTGGTGGCGGGAGGCGCCCTCCTCCTCCGCCGTCTCACCAAGTCCACCACCCGATGGGACCACGCCCGCTTCGTCTCTCACTCCCTCTCCGGCGAGAAGGTCTCCCTTTTCTTTCCTTCCCCCCCCCCCCCCTTTTGTTTCTTGCTTTGTTTTTGGGCGAAGTAGTGAAGTGAATGAATCGGGCACTATGTCTGAGTCTCGTCCCCTGCGCGTGTACCGCCAGTTCTCCAAGGAGCAAGCCGCCAGAGATCCCGATGACTACTTCAACATCAGGTTTGTCGATTTGATCTGATCACAAATTCGTCTTCTTTTTACCACCTCCCCCTTTCTCTTCGGGCTTTGTCATCCACGTCTTCTTTTGTTGCACCCAGATTGCTAACGTGCCCCGCCGCTGAGATGGTGGACGGCTCGAGGGTCCTCTATTTCGAACAGGTTCTTCTTCTTCTTCTTCTTCTTCTTCTTCTTCGCCCCCTGACCCTCCAATAATATATTCCGTTTTATTGCATTCTTCACTTGTGGGGTGCTGTGTTTGATCCTCGTCTCTGCCTCAGGCGTTCTGGAGAACCCCTCAGAAGCCCTTTCGCCAGGTAATCTTTACCCTCGCCATCCCGCTGTTTCTCTTCCTGTGATGATATACAGATATTCCTCTTGCCTCTTCATCAACTGTGTAACAGCTGCCTGGTCGCAGAGGTTCCTGCTGGTGAAGCCCTGTCCAAAGGAATTGAAATGTGATGTGGAGGTACTGTGCTTCTCTCCTTCCTTAACCTTACTTCTTGACTCGACCCGAAACCAATCATCTCCACGCGAACATACCTGTGAGTTGTGACAGGTTAGTTCATTTGCCATCAGAGACATGGAAGAGTATAAGAACTTCTGTGATCGTCCCAGGGACCAGAGGCCGCAACCCGACGAAGTTATCGGCGTAAGTCTTCCTGTTGCTTTTTGGCAATTATCAGAAGACTCGTAAAATTGAAGAATTCAATTCCCCTATGCATTTCTCTGACATGAAGTGCGTGATCATTTCATTTTATCTGTTGCTTGCACAAAATATTTTGAACTTTCAGAGGTGAGCACATAGAGTTATTAGAACCAAGTTCCAATTTTCAACTCAGTAGCTCTTGTAGTCTTGTTGCCACCCTGTTACCCACCGCTTCTTCCGACTGTACATGTATTTTGTCTCTCAATTCTCGATAGGCAGAGTGACTCATATTACTTTGATGTTCTGCATCCAGTGTCTACTATGCTGTTAGTCATGAATTTAATTTTTTTGCTGTGGCTATTCTGTTGGGGCCCTGAATCCTTCCGCATATGGTAGCAGCATTGATGAGCCAAGTTGGCTAGTAATGTAGGAATCCTATTGTTATCATTCATTTGGGCGAATATGTGCTAACATCTCAGACATGCCTCTGGATATCCGTTTCATGCCCTCATCTCCTTTGCTTTTCTAAGAAGCCAACAAACTCAAGTTTTAACCAAATGACTCTATGGAGAAAAGCAACACTTCTTACTATATTATAGTTGAGGTCATCTGTTATATGATCAGCAGATCTGTTCATGAAGTTCACGTCTTTTGGACCAAGATGGAAACACAGACTCCATGGGATTATTTGGAAGTCACAAACTAGTGAAGGAGAATGAACAATTCTTTGTTAAACTCTACCCTGATAATTCTACAAAGCTGCTTTCTCTATGTTAAACTTGGTTAGGAATCACGTCTATTCTCATCTTCCCTGATCTAGTTCTTCATTCTTCAGTTAAATACCACTGATTTTCTCAAACCTAGCTGTGATCTCAAACCATGCACTTCCATGTACCTTATGTTTACAAGGAGACATAGTGAGGCTTGAATTGCTGACTTATCTCATAAACAATGGAGGTTTGGAAATCTACTAAAGGCTCAGGGTTGTGGGGTCCCTGAGCATACTGGGTCTCTTGTGGTTGCAGTGATTCTCATATATTGCCAAATGGTGCTATACTATCAGTTTTTTACTAGTTTTGCCCATTCTGCTACTCATTTCGGGTTTAGAGGTGTGCTTTTCTATAAATCGCAATGATTCCTATTCTGTGGGACTGGCTGATTGTGTGAGATAGAATTTTAAAGGGAAAAGTTGATTGGATTGTTGATTCTAGTCAATGCTTCTCCACCGACATTTGATATTCAGGATGTTATTGTTCCTTAAACTTATTATCGGCAGCTGACAATTTTGCGAAGATGCTACATTTAGCAGGAAGAGTCCCTTGTAGGCATCGTGTTTATGCTGAAATAGTTGTTATCTGACAAGTGATATTTCATGTTCAACTTTCTTATACTATCCACAGGATGTTGCAGAGCACTTGACCACAATACATCTCAAGCGTTGTGATCGTGGAAAGCGTTGCTTATATGAAGGTTCAACTCCACCTGGCGGGTTCCCTAATTCGTGGGTATGTCTTTGCACAACATACATTCCATTTATTCCCTTAACTGTAGGATGTCTCTCAACACAGTAATGTGTTTTTCTATTCTGTTGTTTCTTATTCTAAACTCTGACCTGTAATATCATGTGATGGTTCTTGCCTCTTCTGGCAGAATGGGGCAGCCTACTGTACTTCTGACCTTGCAATTTTGAAGAACCAGGAATTACATTTTTGGGAAAGGGGATACGATGAGGATGGACAGCAGGTTTGTTCTTCAGCCTCGACACGTATCTCCACAACTTGATTTGACAATAAAAGATGAAGCGAGGTTGCTATATACGGCGACATGTAATACTACAAAATCATGTTTGTTACAGGTTTGGGGACCCAAGAATGGTCCGTACGAGTTTAAGCCTGCTCCGGCCTCAAGCTTCAGTGATGCGTTCTCTCTTAAGTTTCCTCTTCCGCGGTCCATTGAGAAAAGTATAGAAGGATCATTTGTTTTGCGAGAATGAGTTAAATGTCCTTGTGCAGTAGTTTGAGATAGTACTAAGTTGAAAGGCAAATATTGCACATGCCGCCTCCTAGCTGTCCTCTCGGAAGTTATTTGGCACATGCCCTGTAAAATTGGAAGTCTCTTCAGTATATCAGCTGTACATCCTGGTTGGAATCAAAACAGAGAAGTTACAATTGTTGTGCTTATGGTAAAGAATTACAAGTTTGCTTAGTTGATTTCTATCGCTAGGAGAAGATGGATCTCACGGCACCGATGCAATGTGCGTCAACAAAGAAGTTGGGCAGTATGCTCAAGGCAGGAGAGCCACTCTTGGCAGGTTGGTAATGACCGGAGGATAAAGACATATGAAGCGGCGGAATGATCCTTGTAGCAGTTTATTTGATGAAGTAGCGTGTATCCAAAGATCAGAATGATGCTGGCAGCAGATACGCTGCAACCTCATAGGAATGTGAAGTTTCTTAAGATAAATGTAGTGCCTTTTATCAGAATAGAAACGGCTTCCCATTTGAAGCCACTAAACGTGCTTAGATTTTTAAACAATGAACTTAAGATGCATGGAATGAAATGTTGAATCATTCCAATGTCCAACACAGGTGATGTGGCACTTATCACAAACATCCCGTTCTTCAGTCCTTAAATGTTCACTCCTGACAATCAAGTCTGTCTATATAAAATTGATTAGAGATAGAATCCAAGACAATGCGTACTATTGCAGCAAGATTTTCTTACAGGTAATGGAAACCTAAGAAGTTATGTAATGATGATGTATTCTCAACAAATATTGTGCAGATGAAATAGAAGCGCAGGGTAGACTAGAATAAACTGTTGAGATAGAAATACAGAGCAGCAAGGGCAATAGCTCCAACTGCCACACCAATGGGCAAAAATCGCCTGCACGAGCCAGATGGAAAAAAAGACTGAGAGGAGGAAGGAGGTACAAGGCTAAAGGAAGGGAAAGAAAGGAAGAAAGGAAGAAAGAAGAGGGGGGGGGTTTGTGTTTGTGGTGGTGTTCACCCAATAGCTTCGTCCCTCTGGATTTGAGCTTTCCTTGCCATGCGAGCATCCGTGGCATTAGCATTCTTGGCCACGGCAGGTTCGTATGCCCTAAATCTCCGTTTGGGAGCACCACAAACTGCAGACCAAAAATGGAGAAGAAATATCCACTTAAATCAAAGGAACAAGAAGATATTCCACTACACAGTTAACACTCTCCTTAGATGTCTCCGCTTCTCCCACTCATCTTTGAAATGAAATAAAGGGAGATGTGAGTTTTTCAAGGATCCACCCATGGATGTATCAAATTCATGTCACATACATATGTCAAATGAAATAAGAATACCTCACATCTTTTTGTACTATTGGAAAGTAACCAATTGGAGCAAATGGAGACAACAGAAAATTTTTTAATCTTTAAGGTCAGTTGTTAACGTGGGACTGCTCGAAGTATCATCCCTGTAATTGTAGTTTTTGCAACTAACCCAGTTCTTCGACTAAATAGGGAGCTACGAATCCCCCGAACTATCATTGATTACATCGTAAAAGTCCAACATTTACGACCAGAAAATATGACGTGTGTCACCAAGTTTCATTTCAACAAAACAGTGTCTAAACGGTTTAACATTCGGAAATGTGGGTGCAGATCGAATTGAAGTTGTAATGTTCCCAAGTTTTACGGACAAGAAGAAGCAAAACTATACTGATAATTTGGGTACAGTGAGAATTTCATTACCAGGGCAGAAGTAGTTGTCGGGTAACTTGTCGAAGGGAGTGCGGTCGCTGTAAATGTAGCTGCACCCAAATAATCATCAGGGGAATGAGCAGAGCACCCCAATTATCAGAGGGAAGGGGATGGACGAGGGAGAGAAAGAAAGGTTACCCGCAATCACGACAGATGTAGGCTTGCTTGGAGGCAAGACGCATGGAGATGAAGGGCCTAGGCATTGGGGATGAGGTGGTCCAAGAAGACGAAGCAGCAGACGAAGCGGCCTTCACCTTGGCGCTCAAAAGCCCCAGGGACTGCGGGGACAAGAAGGACGATTTCATCCCAGTTGTCGGGGCTAACGGTATCGTCACCGGCAGCCACTGCGCCATCTCTCTCTCTCTTCTGGGTGTGGGAGGAGAAGCAAAGAGGGGGAGAGACAGAAAGAGACGGCGGTGATGATGAGGCGGAGGTGATAAAGGCAGTAGCGTGTCGCAGAACGTGTGAATCTCATGTCATCGCGGCCGCCTTCATTTTGCCACTTACATCCCTCCTTGTCCGTTGGATCGCTTCGGAAACGGGGTTACTTCATGCCCAATACATGAACTTTGCACCTTGTAAGAAAACAGGGAGTACCCAATCCAATCATGCACTTCCGTACGTGTAACTCTATACATGACTCTACTTTTCCTCTTCCAATGTTGGAAAGGAAAGCCCATTCCATTCTTAATATCCTTAAAACACCTCACCAGACTAATCTGTCTTCGAATTTATCTACAGATCACTAATCATCCAGGCCTATTTATTCCCCGTAGACAGGGAGAGTAGCATTTGCGCATTCAGGCTGCGCGCATCCCTCCCGCGACTATTCCCCCAGGTATTGGTTGTTCAATTAGACCCTAGATGAGAATCAAAATCGTGCCGATAAAATTACGAATCACACTACTCACAATTGGGTTGAGATAGTCCCTTGAACTTCACTTTCATCCGATCAATGAAATTGGCTCAAGTGATCGCTGGCTGGAAGCATCCATGAATCAGCAAATCAACACAACCCACTCCTAGATCAACAACTCATCAACACAGCCACCATCACTAATCTGAGGATGACATAATCCAGGTATTGGAAATTGTAGAGATAAAAATTATATTCAGATAATCTTACCTTTACCAAAAAAAAAAAAAAATTATATTCAGATCTTTACCAAAAAAAAAATTATATTCAGATACCTTACCAAAAAAAAAATTATATTCAGATACATGTTAGTAAAATCACAACTTTTTGTACTTCGATCTAATCATCAGCAATTTCGATACAATGCTGACACACAAAGTACTGGACAACTCGGTGATGTTTTGAGCTCTATGTGATGCTACCACGGTTTCAAGTCACCTACAGGGCCTGCAGTCCAATTCAAAATCTTTTCCCCTTGCTTCAGGTAAACTGACTTCCCGTGCGGTAACTTGCGTGCAAGGCCATTCAGAACCTGATGGAAAGCATCCCCTGGTTGAGCCGGTTGTGGAAATAACATAGCCTGCTTCATCGAAGGATTTGCGAGCAACCTCTGCTTTCTCAATATTACTTCTGGAGGAATTGAGGTCAGAATGGTATCCAAGTTAGGCACGTCCTTCTCATCAACAAACACGCCAATTTCTTCCCACGGGATTGCATCAGCAAAGGGTAATACTATGTCATCCGCTATAATAACTGGAATGCATCCAAATATCACGGCTTCGACCAATCTTGGACTCCAAGGGGCCCACCCAAGGGGACATAAGCAGAAGACAGCCCTTTGCATATCCTCGTAATAAGTTGAAGGGTGCTCTGTTGAGATGTCGAACAAGGGATTGTCCTTAAAGTTCTCCCAGACTGCCGCTCTTGCACCTCTGAAATTGATGGTAAAGACATAAATTTCAAGCGTCTTGTATGCAGGATGTACTTCACAATAACAAAAGAGGCATTAGAACATAACAAGCAGACAACTAACTTAGAAAGTCGACACTGTCACCATTCTCCCTTCTCATCTTTGGCTCTGATATATGGGTTTGACTGAGAAGCCAGTATAACATTTAGTCCGATTAGTTCCAGTTCCACACAATGGCATTACATATCTCAACAGATTCAGTTGGTCATCAGCATTTATCTCTTAATTTCACAGGCTTCCCAAAAGCAAGGACATAGGTTGCAAAGTGATACAATAGCAGTAGGATGCAATGTCCACCATCGTATTACCAAATGGAAATGGCATTACCTTGCATAATAACCACCTTCAGGATCATTTCCAACATCATAAAACAGACCTCTGAAGTACACAAAAATGGATCTAGGAGTCTTCTCAGGAATCAAGTGGGCTTGCATTTTCTGTGGAGGAGCATATGGGGGAATTGTGATCGAGCCAACTTTCAAGCAAACATGATATCTTTGACCAAAAGTCTGAACCAAGGTAGCACGTTGGAGCAGGCGCAAAATTCCTCTTTCAATAGCCTTCTCCTCCTGCAGCAACGTTATCCAGTAGGATTCTTTATTAACTTTTTTCAAACATGTGTAAAAGTTTTTCTAGGATAACCAAAAGGACAATTCTCTTACTTGATAATGAAAGCATGCTCCAAAATCATGAGGTACTAAAAAGAAGTGATCAGCTCCTTCAGTACGATTCCAGTAAGGCCAATTTGAGGAGATGAGTTGTATAGCACTTCTCATCATCCTGGGAGACTTAAAAGGCAGAGGGAGACCATTCGGGGTCAAGTCACAAGTGGTGTAAACAGGAGTGTAGAACCAATCAGCTTCTTCAGGATTTAGGGTTCGAACAGGGCTAGATAAGAGAAAGCGATGCATGTAGATTTCAGCAGCAAACATGTGATTCAGGCATCTGGGATCCTTCTGAAGAATTTTCTTGTTGTACTTGCTAGGGAGTTCATAAACGAATACTTTCAACCTTCCCACCGGGTCATCTTCCAGAACATCACCAGCACTGCCTGCATCACATCCACCAAAGCACACAAAAGGTTGTAAGCTTTCAGCATCGTATCAACAGAAATTTGTGTAACTAACGACTGAAATCTTCCAGAAGAGGCGAAAAATTTCTACTGCCCATTGAAATCGAGCAACTTTATATGAACGAATAGCTCATTTTCCAACTGAATAGTCTAGGCGAGTCAAAGTTAAGCATATGTACAGGTAAACGGTAAATGTAGATTTCGGTCAAACCGGGTACTTGGATTCTTAGACTAAGCACCAGATTGTGGAAGCACGAATACTCAAATTTATGCCTAAGTACTCCGCACTATATTAAAAGATAAAGAAAAAATCAGAAGAGATTTCCCCCATTGAATATAGGTGATTCAAGGCTCGAGATAAGTCTACAGGTTTTGAACCGTCTCATTGTCATAGCTAAGCTGGGTTATTGCCAAGCAAAATGCAAATCTAAGTAAGCCGGGCACCGTCTTTCTAGCAAAGGGCATCCCAAACAACGACAAGCAACAATAGCGTGCCAGGGCACAGTTCAATTTGGATATCATCAAGATCAATGCAGCAAGGGAGCGACCAATGGACACTAGTTATGCTACAGATAAAGCGAAGAAAGCGGGGAGAGAAATCGCACCAGAGATGCGCTCGGTGGGTTGGGTCCGACCCGAATCTGAAGCCCCGATCCGGGCGGACAACGGCGAGAGATGGGTGCAGAGGAGCCCGAGGAAGAAGGAAAACGCCCACATCCTCATGGGTTAGCAAACGGGGAACAAGAAGAAGAATACCCGACCCGGATGTGGATGTTTCTTGGCTAGGATCGCCGACTAGAACACCGGATCAACATCCGAGGAAGAGGAGGAGGATGGTTGGGGGAAGTCGGTCGTCCCTCTCGAAAATACAAAGGTTGCAAAAAAGAAGTTAGAAGCGGGGGAGGTGGTGGAGCAGATGTCGTAATGGTGGTGTTGATTGCACCCAGCTCTCGGCTGTCTGGTCAGAATTCATGAGATGGGCCGGGCTGTTCCGATGGGCCTCGCATTCATTGTCGGGATGAAGTGGGCCGACAAGTTGTCTCTCTTGTCATATAATATTACGCGTTTGTTCATCATTGATCATATCATACGACCTTATTAGCCGAGCATGGCTGGTTGGTAGTCAACCCCCCAATTATTTGCACGCTTTCTATTTCTAAACTTCAAATAACCTCGATAGGTCGTGCAACGATACGTGAAGCCGTGCAAGCTTACCCCATCCAATCATCAACCTTTCCGGGTATTTTCGTGCAAATCCTACGCACACAAAATATGAATACGCCAGCTAGAGGGAAGAAAAGGTTTGGACAAAAAATTCAAGCAAGTTTCCTAATTTGAATGGTCTTCTTAGTTGGAGTAAGTTTTCTAAAAAAAGATCTCCTATACTCTCTTCTATTTAAGAAGTGGACGCTCTTCATGAAGAGCATTCAAGAGGAGCTTGTGTTCATGAATTATATCCCGACTGTTTGAAGTAATGAAAATCTTGTGTTAAGATTTTGTATTATTCCCTTGTGAAATTAAAAGATTGTTTCACAATAAATTGTGAGGGTTAAAAACTTTGTGAGTTATTGGGTATAATCGAGAGTTAAAAAATACCGTGGATCATTTGAGTTACTCAAGTGTGGTTATAATTTTCGTTGTATTACTTGATCCATAATGAAATTTTGTGATATTCTCCTCGTAAATGTTGATCCCACCAACCGAATCACATAAATCTTATATTTGATTTATTTCTTTATTTTGTTTATTTTATTGTTCACCGTCACCAAGGTCCATCTAACTATTCACCTTATCTTGGTCCTTCCAAACCATGACAAATGTCCCCATTGATCTTGGCTTGTTCTCTCTTGATTAAGGTCCTTCCAACTTGTTCACCTTTGTAGAGATCCTTCCCACTTGTAGACATCTCAATGTCTAATACCTTGTTTAGCTCATACATCGGCAGTGATCTTTCCATATCGACAAAGTGTTCCCGACTGTGATAGAACATTCAACATTTCACAATCACACCTAATATTAGGATAGCATATGCAATGTGGCTTGTGTATATCACTTGATAATCTCAACGAATACACAAATTACCATCCTTTGATTATCTTTGTTATTGTCAAAACAATATAAGGGATTTTCCCAACAGATGTACTACACGTAAAAGATTTGAGATTTGTCAATTGCTCTGGACATCCAGAATAATGACAATTTAAGTATCAATAAGCAATTGACATACTCTCTAAAAAATATTGATATAGACAAGTAATGCTAGAGATGATAGAAACGGTATATGATTATAATTGAGTATATGTTTCTATATGGGGCTAAGGTGTATATTAAGTAAAAAAATAATATTATGAGAGTAGATGGAAGCGAGTAGAAGATCATGCTCCCTTTTTTTCGTTAAGGAAGAGCTTAAATCCAACTGTAAGAGTAGACAGAAGGCAATAGAGAAGCAGAGTAAAAAAATATTATGAGAGTAGACAAGAGCGAATAGAGGAGCGAGTAGAAGATCATGCTCCCCCTGTTTCATTACACTACAAAAAAACAAGTTTTTTCCGACGAAATTTCAAATTAAAAATTCTGAAAAATTTGCTGGAAGTCAAATTTCCAACGAAAAAAAATTCGTGGGTAATAGGTCGTCAGAAAATTTTCCAACGAAAAATTTAAATTTTCGTTGGAAATTTGCGACGAAAATTTTTCGTTGGTAATTTCATTGGTAAATTAGTGGCTAAATTCATTGGAAACTTCGTTAGAAAATTCGTTGCTAATTATTCGTTGGAAAAGTCGTTGCAAAATTCATTGGTAATTATTCGTGGGTAAATTCGTGGGTAAGTTCCTTGGAAATGTTATTGCAAATTTCGTCGCTAAAAATTCGTTGGAAATTTCATGGAAAAATTCGTCGGTAATATTTGGTGAAAAAAATGGTGGAAAAAAGAATTTCCAACGAAAAAAATTCTTTGGAAATTAAGTGCGGGAAAATTTGTGGGACAACAAAATCATTTAAATTTGCAACAAAAATCGACTCGTGGCAAAATTCGTTGGAAAATTTTCAACAAAATCGTTGGAAATGTTGTTGGAAGTCCTTTAAATGTCCGAAAAAAAATTAATTTTCGGTGTTAATTTGCGACAAAAATGAAATTCGTCGCTAAGTTCATTGGAGAAATAGTTGGAAAATTCGTTGGAAATATTTCATTGCAAAATTTTCGTTGCAAAATTCGTTGGAAAATTTTCGTTGGAAATTTCGTTGGAAACTTTTCGTTGCAAAATTCGTTGGAAAAATTTCGTTGGAAAATTCGTTGGAAAAATTTCGTTGGAAAATTCGTTGGAAAATTTTCGTTGCAAAATTCGTTAGAAAATTCGCTGCAAATTTGTTGGAAATTTCGTTGGAAAAAATTCGTTGGTAATTTTTCGTTGGAAACATCGTTGCAAATAGTTCATTAGAAAATTCGTTGCTAATATTGCGTTTGAAAATTCTCATAAATCATCAATAATTCGTTGCTAATTGTGTCATTAATTGGTTATAACAAAATTCATCCGTAATTATTCGTGGAAATTGTCGTTCCTAAACGTTGGCAATATATTTTTTTTGTCGCTAAATTGCGACGAATTTTCTTTCGGAACAACTTCGATTTGAAATCTAATTAGATATGCAATATTAATTTCAACAATGCATATAAGTTGCAAAGTCATACATGATGGTATTAAATATTCAATCTCATAATACATAGAGTAAGCAAGAATAAACAGCAAATAATACATTGAAAGGACAAGAAATAACCAGAAGACATTGGCAGCTTCAATACTGAGCATGACATCAGGAACAATCAGCTGTATCGACCCCTGATGAAATATGGAAACAAAAATAAAGACATGAAATTTGTCCAAAATATAAAAAAAAACATTTATGCATTGACCTAGAACTAGTTATTAAAAAATGTTCTTACCTAAGGGGGACTGACAATAAAATCACCAGCATCATCATCATCAACATCATCACCAATCGTCGCATCATGGTGTGGCTCATCAATATGCCCTTGACCGGCTACATTAACAGGAGGTATAAAAGGAACGTCATTGCGATCGATGTTGAGGTATCGCATGATATATTGCATTTGTAATTGCATCACTCTTATTTGTTCGTCCTTCTGTCCAAGTAAATGCTTTATTTCTTCGTCCTTCTGTATAAGCAACTATTTGAGTTGGCACAATTCTTGAGTCATGTGCTCCTCATGTCGTGTCCTCCTTGCAGCAGCTGCATTAGAGGATGAAGATGCAGCAGCCTTCGTTTTGAACATCCTTGACAAGAATCCCATCCTAAATATTTTTTGTCCTTTCATCCCACCCGCGGCCTCCACCCATAATGCCATACTGTCAACCGATGACTCAGACACAGCAACACCATCACCACCACCACCATCATCACCACAACCAGAACCACTAGCAGTGCTTATCAAAAGTTGATCATATTTTTCCTATATTAATAGTATAGATAAAAATAAAATAAATTCGTATATATTACCATAAATATTAAAAACGTGCATGATTTTCATTCTAGTTTCGATAAAGGCAAAACTATAACATTCCATACCTTAATAGCTTTTGCTCGTTCGCCAGTTCATGTCTTATCCTTTTTCTGAAATGTGCGTTCAAATGTAGCTGTAAATGTGGATTTCGTCCCCAATTCATTTGCCTACAAAAATTTCACAAAAATTAGTCACCATTGAATTAAATAAACGTACAAGTTTGAACAGAATTACCATTCTTATTCTATGCTCGCCGATGTTGATAGAGCCCCCAGCATATGTGGCTGACACAGACCCGTCACTAGAACTAGAAGCTTGATTCTTCATGTTTTGTTCACACATTTTCTTATGTTTGTCAGTTTCCCAAGTTCGCGTAATTTCTGTTCAATCGTCAGATGTAATGAAATCCAGCTTTTCTTTTGTTCGCTTGGCTTTATTTATCACATAATGCATGTGATCACTGACTTTCTTCTTAAAAATTCTTCTAATCTTAGCCTCTTCCATTTCATTCCACGTAAACTTACGCTACAATCAATAGCAAAATTCGTTGAAAATTAATTATAATGGTCACAAGTGAGATATCCCTTACAATGCACCAAACAATTCGTCAAGATTTCATTATTGACCATCAGTATGCTACACCTAACTTACGTTATGAGAAAATGAATAAAAACAACACTAACCTTGAACTCATTCCACCACAAAGTTTTTATTTCTTTAGGAGCATTACTGAAAGTTGTAAACTGCCCTATCTAACAGTTATTGACTATTTTATTAAGTTCCCTCATAACGTACGTTGAATTCGTAAATCTAAAAATATGTTATAACAATATAGAGATTAAGATAATTAAGCATATGGAAAATTCGAAACATGGATACTTTTATCTACATCCATAATTTATATATATATATATATATATATACAAAAATGAATTACTTATGAATCTCCGCATGGGGATATAAGGAATCAGTTATCTTCTTCCTCATTTGAGTATTGCACTAATGAAGCAGGTAGCACCAAAGGAGATGGAACTGAAGTAAAATCAGTTCGCATGTCCCATAGTTCTTCCTGAATATGTTGCTGCGGGTCGAAGGATGGGCCAATGTGTCCGTATTGTCCTTGCACATATAGTAGAACAGGGTTCGATGACAGGGTGTGGGAAGAAGATAGGACCGGGGACGAGGATGATAAAGCGGAGGGGCTTGGTCTTTGTTGCAAACCCTTACCCTGTATGTGACCTCCTCGATTATGCTGACAATTAGTAAATATATTAGACAAATATTACAAAAAAGATTAACAGGTATTAGAAACAAAAAAATGAAATCATTTTCCTTACTATTTTGTATTAGCTATCAAGAAATAATGTTAAGAAATTGAAACTAACAGAGTACCGCCTCTGATAAATAGTCCAGTCACTGATTCTCGCCGGAAGAACCTATTACAATTAAGATCACATCAGATGTCACTAAACTATATAATGAAACATATTTAATTTGCAAAACAAATTACAAAATTCGTGAATAAAAATTATAATTGCATCCGCGACCACCCACCCGACCGGATTTCGGCGGCCGGATTCCGGCAACCTAATTCCGGCCGCCGGAATCCCGGCCCCGGATTCCAGCCGGCGGGCCAGCCCCACGCCGGAATTCGGCAGCCACCCCACCTAGCCGGATTCCGACCGCAACCCCCTCGCTGGAATCCGGCCGCCAACCTCCCTACCGGATTCTGGCCGCCAACCCCCGATATCACACGGCGACTCTCGCGGTGACAACCACCCCCTCGGCCGCCCCCCCTCCCCCGGCGGCGACCCCCCCCCCCCCCTCGGCCGCGCCCTTGTCCCTCGGCGGGTACCTCTCACGACGTCATCGCCGGCGAGGGCACTGTACGCTCTCCACCTCGATAGCTATTGGCCCGGCGACCCCCACCCCACCCGGCCGCAACCCTCCTTATGAGCGGCATGGGCTGCTCCTCTGGACGAGACGGCCTCTTTCTGCCTTCAACCAACCTGACGAGTCAGGAGCGATGCTTCAACTCGACGGCGACCTACCCCCTCCTCGCGGCCGCCGCCCGCGAAACCCCCGGCCAAGACCCCCGCTGCCGAGACCCCCCACAGCGAAATAGACGAGAATTCGAACGGCGAGCACTTACCATGGACGGCGACGCAGACAGCGAGGGAGGGCAGCAACGGCGAGGGCGGCGACGGCAACCATGCGCGACGACGAGGGAGGGCGGCGAGCTCACCTAGGCGGCAACGGCAAGGAGGACGTGACGAGAGAAATTTTGTTGAGTCCACAATACTCGGTGACACAAATGTGCTAAATACTGAACAAAACATAAGCCTATCTCTACTTTCGTTGCAAAATTCGTTGGAAATTTCCAACGAATTTTGCAACAAAATTAACATTTCCAACAAATTTTGCAACGAAATAAAAGTTTCCAACAAAATTTGCAACAAATAAAAATACATTGGAAATTTCATTGGAAATTTCCAACGAAATTTCCAACAAAATTGAAAATTTCTAAAATTCCGAAACATTTTCTTCAAATTCCAACAATATTTCCAACAAATCTCGTAATCGTTGGAAATTCCAACAAAAGTTCTAACAAATTTTCCAACAAAATTAGTAAAGAATAAACTAAATTTGTTGGTAAATCCGTTGGAATTGGAAATTTCTAACGGATTTACCAACGAATTTTATTTAATCGGAAAAAAAAACTCTTCTAATTCGTTGAAAATTTCGTTGGAAATTTCCAATGAATTTACCAACGAATACAATATACCGAAAAAACAAAAAATTCGTTGGAAAAATCGTTGAAAAATTCCAACGATTTTTCCAACGAAATTTCTTTGGCTTGAAAAACCAAAAATTTCAAAATTTCGTTGGAAAAATCGTTGGAATTTTCCAACGATTTTTCCAACAAATTTAGTTTAGGTGGAACACACTAACAATTTCAAAATTCGTTGGAAATTTCATTGGAAATTTCTAATGAATTTACCAACAAATTTACTATAAGCGTGAAAACCAATTTTTTTACTATTTCGTTGGAAAAATTGTTGGAAATTTCCAACGAAATTTCTAAAGAATTTTAATAGAACGGAAAAACCGAAACTTTTAAAAATTCGTTGGAAATTTCCAACGATTTTTCCAACGACATTACTAAATGCGTTTAAAAACCCAAATTTTTAATAATTCGTTAGAAAAATCGTGGGAAATTTCCAACGATATTTCCAACGAATTTTATGTAGATGGAAAATCCCAAATTTTTAAAAATTCGTTGGAAAAATCATTGGAAATTTCCAACGATTTTTCCAACGAATGTGATTTTACGGATATTTCAAAATGTTTAAAAATTTCATTGGAAAAATCTTTGAAAATTTCCAACGATTTTTCCAACAAATTTTAATTTAACGGAAAACCCAAATCTTTTACAAATTTGTTGGAAAAATTGTTGGAAATTTCCAATGATTTTTCCAACAAATTTTATGTTTACGGAAAATCCGAAAATTTTAAAAAATTCGTTGAAAAAATCGTTGGAAATTTCCAACGAATTTTCCAACGAATTTTTAATTTTACCGGAAAATCCATATCTTTTACAAATTCGTTGGAAAAATCGTTGGAAATGTCCAACGATTTTTCCAATGAATTTTAATTTACCGAAAATCTATATCTTTTACAAATTCGTTGGAAAAATCGTTGGAAATTTCCAACAACTTTTCCAACAAATTTTAATTTACCGAAAAATCTATATCTTTTACAAATTCATTGGAAAAATCGTTGGAAATTTCCAACGAATTTTTAATTTTGCCGGAAAAAACAAATCTTTTTCAAAGTCGTTGGAAAAATCGTTGGAAATTTCTAACGATTTTTCCAACAAATTTTGATTTACCGGAAATCTATATCTTTTACAAATTCATTGAAAATTTCCAATGAATTTTTAATTTTGCCGGAAAAAACAAATCTTTTACAAATTCGTTGGAAATTTCTGACGAATTTTCCAACGAATTTTTAATTTTACCGGAAAATCCAAACTTTTTACATATTCGTTGGAAAAATCGTTGGAAATTTCTAATGAATTTTTGCAACGAATTTTATTTTACCGAAAAAACAAAAATTTTTGGGAAATTAGTTAGAAATTTCGTGGGAAATTTGCAACAAATTTACCAACGAATTTAATATATGCGTTAAATCCAAAGTTTTTTAAAAATTCGTTGAGAAAATCGTTGGAAATTTCCAACGTTTTTTCCAACCAAAACTATATAATTTGCCGAAACAATATGATTCGTTGGAAATTTCCAACGATTTTTGTAACGAATTTTTAAAAAGCAAAAAAACAAATTTTGAAAAATTCGTTAGGAATTTCGTTGGAAATTTGCAACAAATGTACCAACAAATTTAATATAAGCGATAAATACAAAATTTTTTGAAAAATTCGTTGGAAAAATCATTGGAAATTTCCAACCAAAACTATATAATTACCGAAATCAGTAAATTCGTTAGAAAATTCGTTGGAAATTTCCAACGAATTTAGTAACGAATTTTATGGGAGCGGAAAAAACAACAATTTTAAAAATTCGTTGGAATTTTCCAACGGATTTTGCAACGAATTTTTAGTAGAACAACGAAACGGGTAAGTCTTAATTTGTTGGAAATTACCAATAGATTTTGCAACGAATTTTCAATAGACCGAATAAACGGTTATGTTTTAATTTGTTGGAAATTTCGTGGAAAACTTCCTACGAATTTTCCAACGAAACTAGTAAACAATTACATTAATAAAACAAAAATTTTAATTCGTTGCAAAATTCGGTACAAGGTTCCAATGATTTTTGCAATGAGTGTGATAATGCTCCACGTCATAAACTTTTCAAAATTCGTTGGGAAAATCGTTGGAGATTACCAACGAATTTTCTAACGAATATTGATTAACAATTAAATAATATTCCGAAACCTTTACATTGGTTGAAAAGTTCATTGTAAATTTCCAACAAATTTGATACTGGCCGACGTCATAAACTTTTCAAAAATTGTTGCAAAATTCGTTGGAATTTTGCAATGATTTTTATTTCACCCTAAGAACTATGTTTATTAAAATTTTGTTGCACAATTCGTTTCTAATGAATTTTGCAACGTTTTTTATACAGGCCGAAAAAAAAGATTTACCATTGAATGAAATTATTACAAAACAATAATAACAGAAATATAAAAATTACGATAACAACAAAACACACGTGTCGCATTACTACTAATAATTAGACATAATTAATAAAAAGTCTTAGAAATCATAATCTTCATCTTCATCTTCTTCTTCGTCTTCACCTTCTTTTTCGTCTTCGTCTTATTCTTCATCTTCATCTTCTTCCTGATCATCATCTTCATCCTCTATCTCCAAATCACATTGTGTACCAAGTTGAAAATTTGATTCCCGAATTTCTGTTGGATTTACATCGATCATTGCACCACATAGATCTCGTAAAGTAGGAATGTTATATCCAGCAGTTTCATTCATGTGACCAACTTCCTCTTGTTGATATGTCGTGTCCTTCCAGTGTTCCTCGATTTTCTTTCTTGCTTTGGTTTTACATACAGCCCACCAATCGGCTTTGTCACGCTTCAAACTAGGATATGATGTATAATAGACTTGAATTGCTTGTTATGCCAAGACAAATGGTTCATATTTCATATATCTTTTCTTGTGATTTATTTCAACCAAATTATATTTGGTATGCACATTCATTCCTTTCACGGGGTTGAACCACATGCATTTAAATAAGACAACCCGCATTAATGGTCCATGGTACTCAATCTCTATGATTTCATCCAACAAGCCATAGAAATCACCTTGCGAATTGCCAGAATTGGACGACTGAATACACACCCCACTATTCATTGTGGCCTTTCCCATTCCATATTCGCAAATGTGAAAATTATACCCATTAATGAAATATGCTGGCCAAGTGCGTACTCTTGACTTTGGACCCCACAACAGATGATATAGCATTCCTTGCTGTCCAACTTGAGCATCAATACTGTGAACCTAAAAATGACACACACGCAATGTCAATAATATATATTTCAAAATATGACGTATTAAACATTCTCATAAATAGGATTTCGTCCATATTGAACTTACATATGTTTTGAACCATGTTGCAAATTGTTCCTGGCACAAACGGTCAAACTCATTTGATGGTAGTCCATGCATTGCGTTTCGTAAATTCCTAGTAACAAATACCATTTATGTATTAGCAACGGTTTGAAATGCAAGTATAAATGTACGTACAAATGTACACTTACTCGAAGTATGGCTCCACTTCTAGACAGTTCAATAAAATATATGTATGGGCTGCCAGCTTTTCTTCGCCTGTTAAGTGACGAAACTTACATGTGCCGCTAGGTCGACCCAAATAATTGAAAATAGAGAATGCTTTGTATTTGGGATCAATGGAACCCTCATCATTTCTTCCAGCTCTCCGCCTCTTGCATTGCACGTGTGGCTCAAAATAATATGATGCAAATGTTGTCACTTCTTCCACAATATATGCATTACAAATTGAAGTTTCGACACATGCCTTATTCTTCACTTTTTTCTTCAAATGATATAAGAACCTAGTTACAGTAGAAAAAAGTTAATCGTAACAAAATATGTAATAAAGTAATTTCACATTTAATTGAAAAAAAATTTACCTCTCAAATGGATACATCCATCGAAATTGGACGGGACCTGCAACTTTGACCTCATAAGGTAAGTGAACTAAGAGATGCTCCATTGAATTGAAGAACGATGGAGGAAATATCCTTTCTAAGTTGCAAAGAATAATTAGAATATCTCTCTAGTTTCTTCATGTGTGATGATTTCAACGTTGTTGAGTAAATATCATGTAAGAAATTACTTAACTCTGTAATGGCATCCCATACAAAGTTTGGTAGAACTTCCTTGAATGCTATCGGAATTAGTCTTTCCATAAATATGTGGCAATCATGACTCTTCATACCTGTCAACTTGCATTCATTCATATTATCACATCTGCCGAGATTGGAAACATATCCATCAGGAAATCGCACCGATTTCAACAATTGACAAACGACCCGTCTTTGCTCCTTGTTCAATGTATAAACTGCTTTGGGTTTCGGTCCCCTACTGCTTGCATCCGCATATAGTGTTGGTCGATCGCAAATATCCATAATATCTTTTCTTGCATTCAAGTTGTCTTTTTTTTTTCCAATGACATCCATCACAGTATTTATGACATTGTCGAAAATGTTCTTCTCTATGTGCATGACGTCAAGATTATGATAAATAAGATGGGCATTCCAATATGGTAGATCCCAAAATAAACTGCGTTTAGTCCACTTATGTGTACTTCCGTACGCAAACGTTGTGCCGTGAGGGTTGTCAATAACAGTTGGAAACTCTTGCACGCGTTCCCAAATTTGATGGCTGGTCAACCTCAATGGTGGATGTGTTCTTTCAATCCTATTCTTGATGAACTCTTTTTTATTCCTTCTGAATGTATGATTAATAGGCAAAAATTGTCTGTGACAATCAAAATAGCATGCCTTCTTACCATGTTTTAATCTGAAAGCCTTCGATCTCTCCATACAAATCGGACATCCTAAGATCCCAGCTGTACTCCATCCAAATAACATTCCATAAGCAGGAAAGTCATTTATCGTCCAAAGAAGTGCAGTCTTCATTACAAATGTTTGGTCGGTAGAAACGTCATACGTAAGGACACCTTCAACCCATAGCCGTTGTAACTCTTCAATCAATGGTTGCATATAACTCTTCAATCAATGGCTTTTTTCGGATTTTGCGGGCCAGGCACGATCAATGTCAAAAACATATAAGGTGTCTTCATGCACATACCGGGTGGAAGATTATACGAAGTTAAGATAATTGGCCAACATGAATAACGTCTTCCTGATTTCCCAAATGGGGCAAATCCATCAGCACACAGACCTAACCTGATGTTTCGAGGCTCTAGCGCAAACTCGGGGTATATTCTGTCAAAATGTTGTAATGCTCTGCATTTGAAGGATAACACATTACATCCTCTTCTGTTTCATGATTTGTATGCCAAGTCATGTGTGCAGCAGTGGCTTGTGACACATAAAACCTTTGCAACCTGGGGATTAAGGGCGAATAAAATATTTGCTTGCATGGTCTACGCTTCTGATTACGACCCTGCCTCCTGTTATTCTTGTACCTAGGTTGGTTACAGAATTTGCAAGATTCTGCATATTCATCATCTCTCCAATATAACATACAACCCATAGCACATACATCAATCCGTACAATTGGAAGACCTAAGTTATCCACCAACTTTCTCATATCATAAAAGTCATTTAGCATGATGTTATCACGAGGCATTACATCACACATTACTTCAACAAAAGAGTTGAAGCAATCCACAGACACATTATGCTCTGTTTTGATATTTAACAATCTTGCTGTCACTGATAATTTCGTGTGGTTGTCACAACCTGCCCATAAAGGTTCATCTGCCGTTTCCAACACTTCCCGGAAATTATTACATTGGGAAGTTCCGTCATATACATTCTCATCACAACCTGTTACTCATATCTCTTCCATTTCTGCTGCATAACTAGTTCCCACTTGTTCAGGTGCAGGAGTAAAACTAGTATTTGCATGATTCAATTCTGAATCCAAATTATGACCGGCTTCATCAAACACCATCCCCTCATATGGGTTCAATTGTTCGAAATAGCTACATTCTTCCCTAACTGAAAATTGATCGTTTCTTCGATATCCGTCATCATATATAAATGGTTCACCATGGCTAGTCCATTTATAATAGTTCGGAGTAAACCCATATCTATTAAGATGTTCTCTAACTTTATCAATGGTTAGAAATTTTCCATTACTGCATTTTTTACATGGGCACCTTAACTTATTTCCATCCATGAACTCATATTTTTTACTAGCAAAGTTCAAAAATAGTTCCAACCCGATACGAAACTCATCAGTCAATCCTCGCCGTCTAGGTAAGTTCTTATTATACATCCAACCCCTGTCTCTTTGCATTGTGTCTGTATAAAAATAAAAAAATTATCATAAATTATTCAACATATCATATATATTGTTTAATATCTATTGTTAATTAAAACCATAAAATGCACAAAATTACAATTACGTTGTTTACGAAACAATTGCTTTAAATAATGGAAACTTTGGGAAATTTACTATGTCAAGAAGACTTACAAAGTATTTGGCCGAAATCTTCATAGTAGAAATTGGACAATCACCTTGCAAATTGCAACGTTCAATTGGATTGCGAGACCTTCGAATGCACATGTACCTAAAATGAAAAATAATTACATCAAATTCGTCTATTAAATACATTTTATTTATTCATTTTTATTTTTTTTTAATTTTTTTCCCTTTCTTCTAAGTCAGGTCGGCGACCGACGAGGTCGCCGGCCATGGTGAGCTTGGCCCTCGCTAGTCTCGGCGAGGGCCAGCCTTGCCACCGGCGAGCTCACTTAGAACTCTCATAGATATGGGCAAAGTTCCACCGAATTTTGCAACGATTTTCTATTATGGCGAAGAATAACGTGTTATTCAATTCGTAGATTTAATTTGTGGGAAATGTTCGGTTCAATTTTGCTATGAAATGAGTACAAATCAAAATTAATGAATCGGTTTGTTGAATTCGATGCAAAATTCATTCTAAATTTTCCAACGAATTTTGGAACGAATTTATATTAACCGGAATAAGAAGGTGTTTTTTGACTTATTTGAAAAATGATGAGAAATTTTAAACGAATTTTGCAACGAAAGTAGTACATACAAAAATGAATATACCGAATATTGAAATTCGTTGCAAAATTCGTTGGAAATTTTCAATGAATTTTGCAACGACTTTCAAATATGCCTAAAAATAATGTGTCTTGAAATTTGTTGCAAAATTCATTGGAAATTTTCAACAAATTTTGCAATGAATTACACATATACGGAAAAATAAGGTTTAATGGAAATTCGTTGGAAAATTCGTTTGAAATTTCCAACGATTTTTGCAATGAATTTTGAATACGCCTAAAAATATTGTTTTCTTAAAATCCGTTTGAAATTTCCAACGATTTTTCCAACGAATTTAAAATATGTGCAAAAATAAGATAAATAGAAATTCGTGACAAAATTCGTTATAAATTTCCAACGAATTTTGCGATGAATTTCGAATATTCGGATAAATAAGGTTTGATGGAAATTCGTTGGAAAATTCCAACGAATTTTGCATCTAATTTCTAATATGCCAAAAAATAAAATGTTCTTCAAATTCGTTGGAAAATTCGTCGGAAACTTCCAACGAATTACGAATATACCTAAAAATAATATATTCTTCAAATATGTTGCAAAATTCATTGGAAAATTCCAACGAATTATGTGGAAAATAAGTTTTGATAATAATTCGTTTGCAATTTGTTGGAAAATTCGTTGGAAAATTCCAACGAATTTACCAACGATTTATGTGGAAAATAAGGCTTGATAATAATTTGTTGGAAAATTCGTTGGAAATTTCCAACGAATTTTCCAACAAATTAAAAGGCCTTTTGGCATTCTTGCAATTTGTTGAAAAATTCGTTGGAAAATTTCAACGAATTTACCAACGAATTATGTGGAAAATAAGGTTTGATAATAATTTGTTGGAAAATTCGTTGGAAATTTCCAACGAATTTTCCAACAAATTAAAAGGACTTTCGGCATGTTGGAAATTGGTTGGAAAATTCGTTGGAAAATTCCAACTACTTTTCCAACGAATTATGCAAAAAAAAAAGTTTTCTGCCAATTCGTTGGAAAATTCGTTGGAATTTTCCAACGAATTATTGGAAAAAAGATTTAATGTAAATTTCGTTGAAAAATTCCAACGAATTAAAAGGACCTTCGGTATTTTTAAATTTGGTTGGAAAATTCGTTGGAAAATTTCAACGAATTATGATGTCCGAAAAAAAAAGAAGTGTTCTTCAGATTCGTTGGAAAATTCGTTGGAATTTTCCAACGAATTATTGGGAAAGAAGATTTAATGTAAAGTAGTTAGAAATTTCGTTGGAAAATTCCAACGAATTTTCCAACGAATCCAAAGAATTGTCGGCATGTTTATAATTAGTTGAAAAATTTGTTGGAAAATTCCAACGAATTTGTGTCTACTCGAAAATGAAAGAGTTTGTAATTCGTTGGAAAATTTGTGGGAAATTTCCCACGAATTTTCCAACGAAATTAGAACACAACTGCACTCCCGTTCAAAAAATTGAACACAACTAAATTAGAACACATGTAAATTACACTTAAAAAAATTTGCGCAAATTATCATGTCGAGAAGACTTATCGAGTATTGACAATTTTATGAGAATCGCAACGTTCAAATGTATTGGGAGACTTTTGAATGGACACGCACGTAGAGTAGCCATAGGCTCGCCGTCGATACCCAATTGGAGCTGCTGGACTCGGTCCCGGCGCTGTTCGCCGTTTGATGGCGAGGCCGGCGACAGAGAGAACGATCGCGAGGTAGATGGCCAAGAGGATGACGAGAAAGAGAGTTTTTTTTTTTCAGCCAAAAATACTCAGTACACATGACACGTTTGTTGCCGAAGATATAAAGTTGACACGTAGGAAAATTCGTTGGAAATTTCCGACGAATTTTCTAACGAAATAGAATAATAATTGCACCGAAAATCTAGTTCGTTGGAAATTTTAACGAATTTTCCAACGAATTTTAAATTTCCAACGAATTTCACATTTCTGTCCAAGAATTTCCGTTACTATTTTCGTTGGAAAATTCGTCAGAAATTTCCGACGAATTTTCCAACGAAATTGAAGATATTTGAAAGGAAAACCAATTTCGTTGGAAAATTCGTTGGAAATTTTCGACGAATTTTCCAACGAAATTGTGAAATGTGAATTAAAAACCTCTTTCGTTGGAAAATTCGTTGGAATTTCCAACGAAGTTACTACAAACAAACAATTTTTTTACCGTTTAGAGAAATTCGTTGCAAACTTCGTCGGTAATTTCTAATGAATTTTGCAACGAATTTATGAATATTCCGAACAATTATTCCTCTTTTTTAAATTTGTTGGAAAATTTTCCAACAAATTTACATTATATAGTTCAATTTTTGAATTCGGCCGGGAAATTCGTTGGTAATCCAACGAATTTTCCAACGATAAATATTTTAGTCGGAAATTTCCGACGAATTTAGCGACGAAAAAATTTCGTCGCTAATTTCCAACGAATTTTCCAATGAAAGAAGTTTTGTCGCTAATTTCAGATGAATTTACCAACGAAAAATATTTCGTTGGAAATTTAAAAAGAATTTTCCAACGAAAAATTTTTAGTTGGAAATTTCCAACTATTTTTCCAATGAAAATGTTTTCGTTGTAAATTCCGACGATATTTCCAACGAAAAATTTTTCGTAGCTAATTTCCGACGAATTAATTTTCGTCGTTAATTTCCAACGAATTTTTAAATTCGTTGGAAAAGTTGTCGCAAATTTCCAACGAAAATTTTTTCGTCGCAAATTTTCGTGGCAAAAAATTGGTTTTTTTGTAGTGTTATTTATATTAGCTCTGTTGCATTTATCAACACGCTCTGTCTTGTAACTGTAATCCTTAACTTGTAATTCTCATATGCATATTAAACACTTTTTTCTCCTCCTTTTTGTCATAATAAAAAAGATATAAATCTACAAATAACCACAAGATTAACATCACCATTCAAACTGTAAAAACAAACACAGTCGAAGTATCAGAATACCATCTTAAAAACAGCAAAAAGAAATAATTCAAACCAGTAACAAACAAAACGATAATCACTCTCTCTTTCCATTCTTAAAGGATGAAGGCGACATTGAGGGGAGGTTGGCTCCCAATGCATCATTGCACTTCAGAGAATGCATGGTCTACTTGTTTTTGTTCAAATATCGCACTTTGGAGAATTGTTGTATCTGTTGAATTTGACAAGATGCATGTTCGATCACCTGATAGATATAGATGCAATGATGATTTCGTTTTATCTGTGGTTGATGAGGTTGTGTCGAAAAATCCTTTTGAAGCACTTAAAAGTACAAGTAGAGTTGATGTTCTAATTAGGTTCACGATTATGGAGAAATTCAAGCAGGACTTGAACTTGAATGATGTTTGTGCCGAGTAAGCCCACGAGGGGCTCTGGGAGACTAGCAATGAGGTTCGAATTTTTAGCTTAGCAATTGTGTCTTGGTTCAAATATCAAGTCAAAGTGGAGATTATAAAAATATATCTTGAGTTTTAGCCCAAAAGATGAAGCTTTCTTAATTCAAGTAGGTTTCTTTATACGAATAGGTTTACATCTTGGAGTAAGTTTCTTAAAAAGAGTTTTCCTATTTTGGATCCAAGAGGAGCTTGTGCTTGTGAATTACATCCCGAGTGTTTGAATATGTGAAAATCTTGTGTTAAAATTTTGTGTAATTATTTTATGAGATTAAGAGATTGTTTCGCATAGAATTGCGAGGACTAAAAACTATGTTAGTCGTTAGGTATAATTGAGAGCTGTAAAATACTAAAAGTTTTGTAGTTACTTAAATGTGGTTGTAATCTCTGTTGTATTGCTTATTATATAGTATAATTTTGTACTATTCTTCTTGTGAATATATGTCCCACCAATTGAATCAAGTAAATGTGATTTCTGATTTATTTTATATTTCGAACGCTTTTATTTGCAACATAATCGGAAGCTTTCCATCGTGGCTTTACATAAACCCTAGCTCCATAGCCGCGAAATTTAAACGAAATCGATTGACTATATGCTTTGTTGGCATCCATATCTGTCGCGTAGTCAGCTAAATGTACAAGCTGAATCCCTATTGTACAGTGGGTGCTTGAGGAGATCGAATTTTGATGGTAAAGAAGAGGGGGAAAGCGGAACGCCGGGAAGAGTACAAAGATATGAAGAGGACATTCCTTCAGAGTCTGCTCTCTCTGTGTCCGTGACAACCCACAACACAAACTACGAAACAAAACTGGTGACAAGACCACTCGATTCCCCAGTTCCGCAACAGTCAAAACACAGTGATTGTCAGTTACCAAATCCCGATGACGACCCAAACGCAAGGTTCCCCCCTCTACTGCTAACTGGACTACACCCCCGTCTCCTCGTCTGGTTCGTTCTCGACCAGCAACTTCAACTTGTAGTTACTGTCCCATCCCATGCAACGCCATCCCTCCGCCACTACGTACATACAGTACATATATACTAAACAGACGGACTCATTTGTTTTATAAACAAGAAAGCAAGCAAGAGTCGCGCACACAAGACACTGCACTGCTTGAAGCGCGAGAATGGATCCAGAAGCATTTGCGGTTGTGGGGTTGCGAACCATGGGGGGACTGGAGGAGCTGTTCGAGGCGTATGGGATACGGTACCTCACGGCCTCCAGGATAGCGGAAATGGGTTTTACGGCCAACACCCTTCTCGACATGAAGGAGGAGGAGCTCGACGACATGATGAACTCCCTCTCCCACATCTTCCGCTGGGACCTCCTCGTCGGCGAGCGATACGGCATCAAAGCCGCCATCCGCGCCGAGCGCAGGCGCCTCCTCGAAGCCGACGACCGCCGCCACCACCTCCACTCCACCGATCATGCCCTCCTTGATGCTCTCTCCCACCAAGGTACCTAACTTGGCCTCTTTTATTTTTTGACGTTATGGATCATTATGATTACTCCCACGCAGGGCTATCGGAGGAACAAGTGGTGCAGCACGCAGAGAAGGATCAGGTGGGCGTGGCGGGAAGCGCGGACACGGCAGGGACGACGTGGGGCGTGCAACAACAGAGGAAGAAGCACCGTCATCGTCACCGCATAGCCGCGAGGGAAGGAGCGGCCACGGAAGAGGAGGAGGAAGAGGAGGAGATAAGGAGGCAGAGGGAGCACCCCTTTATAGTGACGGAGCCCGGGGAGGTGGCGCGTGGGAAGAAGAACGGCCTGGACTACCTCTTTCATCTCTACGACCAGTGCCGCGACTTCCTCCTCCAAGTCCAATCCCTGGCCAAGGAGCGGGGAGAAAAATGCCCCACCAAGGTCCTCCATTTCTCTCTTGTTTTGTACGCTATTGAAGTCTTTCAATACAATCAAACTCTTTCGAACGTACCCAAGCATGCATTATTCAAACAAGAAGACAATGCAGGTGACGAACCAGGTGTTCAGGTACGCGAAGAAGGCGGGAGCAAGCTATATAAACAAGCCGAAGATGAGGCACTACGTCCACTGCTACGCCCTGCACTGCCTGGACGAGCACACCTCCAACGCCCTCCGCAAGAGCTTCAAGGAGCGCGGGGAGAACGTCGGCGCCTGGAGGCAAGCCTGCTACCACCCCCTGGTCACCATCGCCGGCCGCAGGGCCGGCTGGGACATCGACGCCATATTCAATGCCCACCCCCGCCTCTGCATTTGGTACGTCCCCACCAAGCTCCGCCAGCTCTGCCATGCTCACCGCCACTCCTCCGCCTCTGCTGCTTCCTCTGCTTCCACCTCCACCTCTGCCCCTAACGCTCACCATCTTGACCTCCCTTACTAGTTCGTGCCTATTCCTCATTGTCTCTCGTGTTTTAGTATTATGTCAGCGCATGATCACGAGGGAGATGAGAGTACGGTGCTGTGGTCTATTTCTACTGCAACGAGAGTCTATTAATTGAATTTCACCGTGTAGCTGAGCTGAGCTGACTATCATGTTCTCTTCACTGAGTTTCTGTTCCTAAATCCAGTCGTTCCATTTCGCTTCTCTTCTCACATGAAAGTGATGAAAAATCATGCAAATGGATATAATCTTCTCCAAGCATTTGGATAGCTAGAGTTTGTCATAACTACATATACTAGGTCGTCGAGATGTGGCGAATTGGCACTTGCGGTCACTTTAATGCGAAAGAAAAGAGAATGTTGCACTAAGACGAATCATCAGCATCACAACTTATTGATTGTATGATAGGTCATTATTGTATTCAAAACTAGTAACTCTTGACATTAACTCTTTCGATGACCAATCGTTCACTCATAAATTATGGTTCTTTAGTTTGTCCGAGCATCCCCAAACATACAAGTCGAGGGTACCACCGAGGCGGTTTTTCAAGTCAAATAAGGCTTACTCTCGTGTGAATCGGAACCTCTTTGATCACGGCTGCAAATATGTCAATAACTTCGGCTTGCAATGCAACTTGCTTCTTGTTGTGCTGTGATCATGACCTCACTCGAATGGGTGTCATATTAGCTATGCTTTAAATCGAATCGTTCCATCCGCGATGCTGGTCGCTCTTCCTTGCTACTCTAGTTCACCAAAAATGCAAGTCGATCGAGGGTCGAACAAAACTTCGAAAAAGAGCATGGCGTTGGAGCATGTTTTATATACAAAGAAGCCTATCTTAGTTCTTTACATTAAGTTCTTTAGTCTTAAGTGACAAAGAAGCCTATCTTAGTTTGGTAAACTGCGATTTCATGAAATCTACTAAGATGCGATCGAAACTAAACTCAAGAGGGTGGGTCAAATATGAAATCAGCTGTAGTCAGTAATTCGAGAAATAGAACCTGCAGTGTGCACCTCACCCACTTACATATTGTCATTCTTTTCATCCCGTAAGTCAATTTTAGGAGCTAACTTAATGTAACTGCATCGCTAAGGTTGGGTAGTTTTTTAACTCTCGACTGTTGAGTAGATTTCTTCTTAATATAAAATGAATGACAAGAAAAGTATCATTAGTATATAATTGAGAAACGCTTGGCTAACGGCACCGTCCCTCTTAAAGAAAGACGGTGCCTTCCCTGCCTTTCAATTTCCCAAGGAAACCGGTTAAATTAATTAGCCGGTTTCCATCGAAAATTTGGAAGGAAAATATTCCTTAATGGGATGACAGTGAGATTCCTTACATGATAAAATAAAATAAATAAAGTGATTAACTTGAAGAAAATCAATAAAATACATGTAACAAAACAAAATTTACGATTCCTAACTATTCATACAATCACCAATATAGTGATCATGCTCAAGAACTCAAATCGAGCAACCATGGTCTTGAGCTTCGTGGCTCGAAAAGATCTATAGGACATGGTCACTGCGAGCTTCGCGACTCGAGCTCATGGCCGCTAAGAACTTATACAAACGGCGGGAAAAGTGCCAAAAAAGTCCTAAACCTTTTTATATTGGTGCCAATTTAGTCCTAAACCTTTTTTTTTGTGTCAATTCAGTCTTAAACTTTTTGCATTTGTGCCAATTTAGTCTTAAACCTTTTTTTGGTGCTAATTAAATCCTAAACCTTTTAAATTAGTGCCAATTGAGTCCTAAAACTTTTATTTTTGTGCCAATTTAGTCATTCCGGCCAATTTTGACCGGAATTTACTGATGTGGACGCCTGCCGGCCGACGACTGGTCACCGGTGCCCGGTCATGGCTAACCAACAGGCCATGGCTAAATGTAAAAGGTTTAAGACTGAATTGGCACCAAAAAAAGGTTTAGGACTAGATTGACACTAATGCAAAAGGTTTATGACTTTTTTGGCACTTTTCCCTACAAACGGCCATGGCCATGAGCTCAAGCGGCTATGGAATCCCTAAACTTGAGCTTGAACATTTATGGTTGCCAGAAATTTAAGCTAGAGCCCGTGCTATGGTAGCTGCGAGCTTGCGTGGAACCCTTCTTTCTATCTCTTAATTTTGGTTATCATTTTTTTTAATGTGGCGCCTATTTGGCATCATATAATATATTTGAGCGAATTAAACAAGACATGTATATTCCGGTGTTCGTGTCAACAATTTTGCTATACATGTCAACAAAAATTGACCGACGAAAGAAAAAGTATAATGAGACATTTTCTAAAAAGTTGATATGTGCGCATAGGGTATTTAGTAATCTTCATTTATGAATTCTGAAATATCAATTATTTTATTTCGGAACAATATTCCACCATTTAAAATTTGCAGTCAATTACCTCATGGATTTCGTTTTTCTTGAATAATGTCAATAAATTTGTTTCTTTAAATATTACACAATGGAAAACCATGATTTTCTACGCCGGTTGCCCATAGTAGACAAGATAAAATAGATGGCTCAAATTGCAGCGTTACTTATCAAATGTAACGGTGCCATCATGCAAGCACAATCCTAATTAGATGGATACAAATTAGGGAAGATTATTACTCAAGTAGTTTTTTCTTAAATGATAAGAAACGTAACCTTCGATTTAATAAAAATTATTAATCTCATTGATCCGGGAGGATGCCACGGGATCTAAATTGAAGCAGTTGGCTCAAATATGAAATTATTTGCATCAGGTGACTTGAGAAACCATGCATCTTATCCACACAGTGTACTTTTATTATCTAACCAATAGGTCAATTCAAGAGCTAACTTTATATAACATTGAATCTGTTTGGATCAACTTTACTTTTTCACTTTTTGCTTGATCATATTCTTGTGACTCGCTCAATTTGGCCTTTTTAAATACTAGAACACAAGAAAACTTTCATGAAATGTAAATGTTGATACACAACTTCACATATACTTTTTTCATATCTTTTCAAAATATAATTTTGTCATATCATTCTTTCTTTCTTCTTTTGGCTCGAATGTCTGGATTATCATTTAAATATTAAATGAAATGTATAGAAAATTTTATTGATTTAAAGTAATAGGTTTTGAGATATCATCGACTTAATCGAGATCCCCACTATCAGGGGTGAGAGGTTTTGGGGTTGGGCCGGTTCAACCATAGAACTTGGAACCTACCCACACATCCCTTAGTCAAGCAAACCAAAGCTAAAGCAACAGTAGAAATCTCAACTTGTCAAAAGCAACTACCCTTGAAAGATGAACATGTAAAATAAAATAAACAAATAAAAAGTTCAAAGCGTGTAACATAAAACATGAATTGTAGAATTTCATTTCTTATTCATCCATAAAAGACCACTCCAAATTCTAATCAACCGAAAACAAAATAAAAAACAAATACAACTAAAATGGGTTCAATCCGATTCAACACTCTGGCCTTGGAACTGAACCGCACAAAGTTGGTTCCCAATTTTTGAAACCGAGGACCGGACCATTTCTTGTGGCAACCAAAACAAACCGGACCGTAGAGTGCCCCGATCTAGTCTGGTTCCAGGGTCTACCTGGATCGGTGCTCGCCTTATTACGCAGCTCAGCTAAAACGATATATGGACTTAGCTCCTCTACGCTGCGGGAGCGGCGACTTATATGTACAAGACAAAAACACCCCTCCAGGAGGAGAGCCCTTATAGTCAACCCATTTTTCAGTCGCTGACCGAGTCTCAAAAGCATCTCCTCTCGTCCCTATCGCGATAATTCATATAATTACGGCTTGATTGTTTTGTTCTGAATCGACAAAACCAACCAGACCTAAAGGTTGACTTTGACCGGAGCTCCCTTCCTTCCTCTCTCCTGCTAGCTATTTCAAAGATTGAGGCTAGAAAACGCGTAATGCGGGAGTGGAATTTACCAGCCCCGACCAACGCTGGGGGTGCGGATCCCATCCCATTCCCGGACAACGAGTCTTTTTGGACCTTTCTAGAATTGGACTGCTTAGATCGATAATGAGAATGTATTGGATCGTTGCCGATGAAACATTGATGATGACAAACAACTGTTACGGTTGACTTCCTTTTTCTTTCGTGAGTGTTAAGGCAACTCAAATCTTCTCGAGTATTGACTTGTTCAACTGTAACATTCCAGTCGAAATGAAGATGAGGCCATTTTGACTTTATGAAGCGTCTGCGATGGAAATGCACATTTCCGGTTGATGCTAGGCGAGTGAATTTGGGTCCTGCGATGATATACATCAGCTCGAAACTTAACAAAAGTGGGTTTGGGAAACGTAACATTATTCATGTATTTCTAATAAGATAATGTTTTTCTTTTTCTTTTTTTAATTTCTAATAGAAACGATAAGTTGTTAGCTCCCTCTTTTTCTTTTTCTTTTTCTTTTTTTATTTGTGAGGCTATTATTCAATATGCGCTGACGTCCAAATTTAATTACCTACATAAAAAATGAATCTAAACAACGAAATTCCTTTCGGGTTAATACCACGAAAAACCTTAAACTGGTACATCTGTGACAAATTTACTCCAAACTATTTTTTTGACCATAGAAAACTATAAACTGGTACACCTGTGATAATTTTACCCCGAGCTATTTTTTTGACCATAAAAAACCCCACACTAGTATATTTGTGACAATTTTACCCAAAAACTAATTTTTTGGCCACAAAAAACCCCAAACTGGTACAATCGTGACAAATTTACCTTCCGTTAGTTTCCGTTAAATTTTACTGTCAAATTGCTAAGTTTAATGACACGTGATAATTGACACGTGTACCGGTTTTGGGTTTTAACCCTCTGTTTGTCACAAGTTTACAATTTTGTGATTTTTTGTGATATTAATATAATTTAACGGATATTAATGGATGGTAAATTTGTCACAAATGTACCTGTTTGGAGTTTATAGTGGTCAAAAAATTAGTTCAGGGGTAAAATTATCACATGTGTACCAGTGTGGGATTTTTGGTGGTCATAGAAATAGTTCGGGGTAAAATTGTCACAAGTGTACCAGTTTGAGGTTTTTAGTGGTTAAAAAAATAGTTCGAGGTAAATTTGTCACAGGTGTACCAGTTTGGAGTTTTTTGTAGTAAAAAAAATAGTTCGGGGTAAAATTGTCACAGATGTACCGGTTTAGGATTTTTCATAGTATTAATCCAATTCCTTTCTCCCCTTTTCCCGTAAGCTAAGTGAACTAGTTTTGGAAACTAATAAACAAAATTAGAGTGATTTTTCTCGCATGGTGTGCTTAAACAATGACAAACGATGATGGTTATCCAAATGTATATCTGTTAAATGGATGGGTTAAGTCGGGATCGGGTCCAACCCAAATGGACCCATTTTACTTGTTTGGACCCATAAATCTAATGATCTATACACGACCCAACTCGTATCCAATCCATATTCGATCCAATCTATATTGCCAAAATACTTTCATATTTAACCAAATTTAATAAAACTCATATCTAAATTGAGCTGAGAGTATGGAGTGAGTGAGTGCGAGATCGAGTGATTGCAAGAAAGAGTGAAAAGAGAGTCAAAGATGTGGATTGGATATAAAAAATTGGGACCCAATTAACACCCATATTATTTTGAATGGAAAAATTGTCCAAAAAATCCTAAAGCTACTGTACTTTTACCATTTTAGTCATAAACCTTTCGATTGTATTCATTGAGTCATAAACCCTTTCACGTTTTTCCAATTGAGTTCATCCGACCAATTTTGGCCCGAAATCGCTAACGTGGACACCAACCGTCCTACGTGGCACAGTCGGCACTAATGTTGACAATTTTTAATAATCTTATAATATTTTTTTGCATTTTTAAAATTTTTTTATTTTCTTTTATATTTTTATATTTTATGTTTTTTTTTACAACTCTAGCCGAGGGTCGCTAGCGCTCGTCTGTGGCTAGCAACCTTGCATGGCTAGAGTTGTAAAAAAAAAAAGAGATAAATGAAAAGAAAAATAAATAAATTTTTAAAAAAATATTAAGATATTATCAAAATTTTGTTCACGTTAGCAATTTTTGACTAATAAAATTGGTCGGATGGACTCAATTAGCAAAACGTGAAAATGTTTAGGACTTAATTGGTACAATTAAAAGATTTATAACTAAACTTGCAAAAATACAATAGGTTTAAGACTTTTTGGATAATTTTCCCTATTTTGAATTTTACCATTCTTAACCATTTATGACCCATTTACTAATATAATTAACTCATGTAACAACCAAACTCATCAAATATGAGTTAATAAATAGGTTTATGACCCATTTTGACCGGTCTACCCAAAGGATATGTTCAAATATGATTGAATAGTGACATCTTCGATTCTCCCGTTGTTTTGGAGGTTGAGTTTTGAGAATAAACGTATTTGGATGTGATCATATAACGGGTTCATGATTTCAGAGGCTTCTGCGCCTATATTCAATTATCAATTATGATGAACCCAATGTATGTGATACCTATGCAAGAAAAAAAACTTGAGCTAGTATGGCAAAGTTTGTATCTAACAAAGAAATGTACACTATGTGAGCATTTTTTGCCGTAAAGGAATAAGACTGTAATGCCATAACTATTCGGTTTTAACTTGAATAATGGAGGGGGGAATTTGATTTAGTAAATGGAATATTGATGGCTTTATTTCCTCTAAGAATGAAATAATACAGGTGTAGAAACAAAGTATTCATAATACCCTATATCACTGTTTATTCTCTCTCGCTCGTAGCCGTTGGGCATGTTCTTTACTTGCACGAATGAGCAACCATTGGGGTTTAGCAGCGGCGGTTCCTCAAGTCTATAGGAGTCGCTATAGGTGGTTGGATGAGGTCACACATTGTGGCCCATAAGGTGGTTGTAGTGGAAAAATTTTGATGAGGTATTCTTAAAGTAAACTTTTTTGGGATTTGAGATATAATCTGGACCTTATATTTCAAATTTTAGGTGGGTTCCATCTCGATGGATCTTGGAGTTACAAAAAAGTTAATTGAGGAGTAGTTGAATATCTACTCATATCGTAATAGGTCAGTAATAACAGTGACATATATAAGACGACGGTGATTACGTAAAGTTGATTGACTGAGAGACTATAAGGTAATATCTATAATATAACCGTAACAGACATATATTAATAGCCATTCCCCTAACTGAACATGTTATATTTGTCTAGTTAGAACAGGGATTCTATATCCTCTCTTCACTCATGAAGGTCACATTGTCTTTTGTTGATTATAGAGTTGATAAGGAAAAGAGAGTACGTATATATGGTTTCATTATACATAGAAATGAGTGATGTATGGTAAATCATCAGTTGACTTCCTATAAATATCAAAATAAGATACAGACTTGATCACTCAGTCAGTTCAATGGACCCGTTATTTGAACTCTTTTCATTTGACTGTAATTAGTGAAGAAATGGAGATCCAGAAATAACATAAAAAAGTAACAAAAGATGGGAGACTTAGAGCACAGTTTTCCCACTAGAAAACCCTAAAAATCTTGGTTTATTGCCGATGTTGTAGGGTTTTCTCGCTTGGCGCGGGGAATTCTTCCCGACTCTCGTCTAACCTTCTTCTCCGATATTATTCCAAGTCAAGCAAGAACAGATTTACAACATGGAGTCGCAGAGGGAGAGAGAGAGTGAGAGAGACTGTGTCGATAAAGAGGGGGCATCTTGAGCAAGAGAGAAGAGAGAGAGAGGGGATTAATTATTGATGGAGGGGAGAAATTGGAAGAGATCCAAGTCCCAAGTAGGCCTTGTATCGGAGGAGAAAGAGGATGGTGATCAGAAGAGTAACAATTGCGAATATCCCTCAAGCTTGATGCAAACGGATCGATCTCAACGAGATACATCTGCTATCGTAACTGCCCTTGCTCAAGTCATTGCAAACCCTGCTGCCGATGCATCTCATCATGCATCACACAGTTCATCAGCATCTTTATCTCAAAGTTCGCTTCATGATCATCAGGTTCCAGATACACAAGGTACGGGTACAACGCTAATAGTACTGGTAGTAAGATTGGATGCCTTCGATTTCTTTAATTACTAATAAGGGTTTGCACGAGCACGCCATCGCAATTATATATGTATACATAGGGTTTCAATCACCACATACTGCAGGAGAGCAGTGATAGCCATGTAGAGAAGCATTTGTGTGTTTTGATGTTGGCATGTTTAATTATGCTTTGGAAGCAGGAAAGAACAAGAAGCTGGAGGTGAGGAATAGGAACTATAGAGGGGTGAGGCAAAGGCCATGGGGTAAGTACGCGGCAGAGATACGAGACCCAAAGAAGGCAGCTCGAGTTTGGCTCGGGACATTTGACACTGCGGAGGGAGCCGCAATGGCTTATGACGAAGCCGCCCTCAGGTTCAAAGGCAACAAAGCCAAGCTCAACTTCCCTGAAAGAGTTCACTCGTTGCCTGCACCCTATAGTACCGCTAGCGATGCTTCTCAGTCTCAATCCATGGAGCTCCCTCCAGCTTTCAGCTCATGTGACAATAACGTTGGGGCTCAACTGATGGATGGTTGTGTCATGCCACCTCCACGTCCCAGCTTCGTGCACGGACAAGGTCCTACTTCTTCAGCTTCCGCTGGTGATTATTTTCAGTCTCTGCAGCCTACTCTTTCGTCATCATCGTCTTCTTCCATGCCATCCTCGTTCCATCAACACGATCCCAAACTTTCTTTCGGTGGCTTTTCTTCTTCTTCGAGATCCTCCAAAGAATAAGACATCACTCAGCTATTAAACGTTCCATCCACACCTTAAGAAAGTCACTGCTTGCTCTTAGTTACTTTATTAAGCTTCATCGCCTTATAAACTCACTCTCTTAATTTAAGGACTTAACGTACATTTTATTTATGCAGCGTCCTTCCTCCAACCCATTCTTGTTTCCTTTTTCTTGAGATGTGAAATGTTAAATTAGATAATAATCTCGTGAGAGAGAAGGGCAGATGGGGTTGTAAGGGTCTTTTTTACAGTACGAAATGGAATGGTAAGGGTGTATCCATGTAACAACCACTATGTAAAATTGGATTGGCATGCTAAATACTCCATATTCACCAACAAATTGGGCAATCATAGATACAAATCTCTAAGAAACTTTACAAAAACTCCTTCACTACCGGTTAATGACGCATAACAGTGCATCTATTGGGTGCCTAAATGGTTATATAAACTATCTTGTTTGTGGTTCCACGGTATTGGAAGGTTTAATCATACCATCCAAACAAAAAAGTAGAGTGTAAATCCAGGTAGCTCAACAGACAAGTGTTATTTAGGATGTAGTAATGTAGCATCGGTCGCCTTTCGTGGCTTCGCCGTTAGCACTTGATGTGGTTATCACTCCACAAAATCATCTTCTTAGCTGGATCAGAAGCAAGTATCGTACGAACTCATATTGTTAGATTAGGCTGATCACATTTGAAGAATTTGTAAGACCCACACGAGTCCTCGTTGAAATATGCCAGTTCCTATACAGTTCTTGCATTGTGATTAGTTTTGTTCAATGCATCATAAATAGACTGAGTCTATCAAAAGTTTTCTTAGACATCGATACCATGTGAAACTCAAGCACAAAGATTGTGATATCACATGAGATTTTGTTGCTACAGTGAAGGCTGACTGTAGTTGTTCAGATAAAGATTGCTTCCCTGATCTAGGTAGAGAAGAAGCTCTGTATGAGTATGGAATATGAGCAATAAGAGGTTTTGTTATGAAATCTCATTCTGGAGACAAGGCGATGAAGAAGAGTGATTTCAAACGCGAAGGAGCTTTACCATCACTTGTTCAGATAGAGAAAAAGGAGAAGCAAAAACTATGGGGGAAGGGGTAATATCCGCACAAAACAAATGTGTGAATACGTACCCTCTGAACAACATGATCGCGGGTGGTGGTGGATAGTTCGAGTAGGCACCGGCCATGGGAAAACAAATACGAAAGCGAGGAAGACGCAAAGAGAGTCAACTGATACCGAAAAAACACCTTGTGGGGAATGTGATGATGGGCTTTGTTTGAGGAAGACCTCGTTTTAGACGACGATGCCGAGGGCGATATAAAGGGGTGTGTGTGTGTGTGCGTGAAAATAATGTTGGACACACCTTTGTCGTCGTCGTCGTCGTTGTGAATGGAATTGTGGAGGTCGATGAAGATGGAATGGACACGGCTAAACTGGAATTTGCTTTACTTTTTATAGCAGCTCCGATCCAAGTCCCGTGTTTGTTTGTGCCTGCCAACTTCATTCCTGCATCATTCACACTCATTTACTATCTTAACTAAGGGACATGAATTTTAGAAAATGGTCATAGAATTCGGCTTCTTTGGATCGCCGCCCATCCACATCTTGGCTGTGGAGGTATGCAAGTCAACTATGTCTATCCTTCCCCAAACCAATGTTCCCAATAGAGTTTGTCTAATATCTTCTTCCGATCATATCCCATTCACAAGAGAATATCCCTTTTTATCGGTGAATTACATACTTCAAATGTAACCTACTCGACTATATATATATATATAAAAGCAAACACACCAATTAGCATGAAATTTACTAATCCAAACATCATGTAAAACTTGCCACGTCATTAATTAATGAATTTTAATAAGCTTTCTGACAAGCTCAAGCAAGTAATTCTAGTAAGTCGAGTCACCAAAGGTCTACAGCCGACAAAGACTCGGTGTAGGTTGGTGCGCAGGTCGGTCGTCCCTGTGATGCGCGCACTGCGTGGCACAAAGGACATCTTCCACAATATATTCATGTTCTAGATTTCTGCAGAGAGTTTAGAGAGAAAGGGAAAATGAAATAAAAGCTTACGCTTGCGAACAACAATAAATGCCACCGCTCGGCTTAGTAATTCAAGTTTCAATTCACATGCCGCAAGTCAACTGTTGCAGGCCATCAATTAGTTCCAAACAAGATGAATATTTACAACTGCGTATGCAAAATAATCCAAGCGAGCTTGCATCTCCGCACTCCGCATTTCTTCTAAATTGGGTTTGTTATTTATTTTCCTAGCGGATTCATTTGTTCGGCTTTTTGAGTATTTCTAAAAAGTAAAAAGTATAAATTATCTTAAGAACGTTCCACTACTTTCAATCTAAAAGGTTTGTTAACTCTCTCAGAGTATTATCTGAGTTTATCTAATGTCTCATCCGTTGGGCTTGGAAATGGATCGTCAATGACGGAGAAGCGGGGAAAAAAGAATCCCGCGTGCATTTTGTCTTTAGAAGTCGGGCCTGTCACTCCTTTGAGACTTTGTGTTTCAGGACCCCGTTGCTATTTTTTATCTCCTATTTTTTGGAAATTATTCAGGCATTCAAAATTGACAAGCCCGGTATGATTTCTAGGTGTTTGCGACCCTTTTCTTTTAGCGAGAATTAGATGCTCTGTGAATACATATGAAAAGATGAAGATAAAGGGGCAATAACACAAATGGACAACCCTTTCCACGTCCTCTCCCTCTAGCTACCGTCGACTAACTCACGTTCCGGACCATTCACGTGTGCCACATTCTGCCATACAAAGAAACTATGATCCAATTTCAGCGAAAGAGTGTCATTTTCGTGCAATCTAATAAATTGGGATTAATGACGTACACCTGCCCTCAGTTGATCGCACTAATGGATGGGGTCTTTTCTAGAAGCACGCACGTCACAATAAAAGACCAAGACAAGAAAAAGGGAAAAGCAAAGAACACTCATGAATCACATCTAGCCTCGCTGCTTTTTTGGCATATTTTTCTTTATTCACTTGTGGGGCCAACTTTAGTAGTGTGAACAAGATAACAAATTAGGAAGAAATATCGAATAAGGTTGAGACAGTTTTCTGTCTAACTTTGCGGCCGCCGATAGTTCCAAACCCATTCATCTCCGCATCTTTTAAACTTTCCTTTCCCCTTGTTTTTAGACAACTTGTTGTCAAGCCGGCCCAGTAAGCCATGACCATAGCCCAGAACCAAGTCTCCGCAACCCCCTCCAACACTAACAGCATGATGACACTTCTTCTGTTTCCAGAAAAGCTCGCTTCTGATTGACACCTTAACACTTAGGCTGGTTTAGATAATCAAGTTCGCTCGAATATAATATGACAACATCATTATCGGCTGCTGCATATGATCACTTTATAGCACCCCAATATTACTACTTTGCAACTCCCACGTAATTAGTAAACTAGACTCAGAAATTAGATTCCTGGCATCTCCATCAAGCAGAACGCACGACAAACTTATTCCTTCAACATCTTTTGACTCCTAACTTTCGCATTCCTCTGGAATTACATTTTATGCGAGCACCGGGCAACAGTAAATTCCTACTTTTAAAATATGATATCTTATGTAATTGGAAAGAACCTCTTATTAAAGTTTGATTTGAGAGTGGGTCGCTAGGCATTAGATCTCATCTCCGCTTTCTGTGACATGGCCGGGATTCTTCCGCAATTTATATGCCTAATTCACTCTCCCAGTAGTCACACTTCCGCAATTTATATGCCTAATTCCCTCTCCCAGTAGTCACATGATTCTCAACATCATATGCCTTCGACCCTGCCGTACTTCTTTATGTGGTAGGCTCGTAGTTTGTGAACCTTGAATTTTCTTCTACGCAACTTAGAAGCCTTACATTTCCCTAACAGTGTTTGATAGTTTCTGAAATAGAATCCTACATCTACATTCGCTACTGTTCTTCCACAATCCTGTCGCAGATTCCTATCCTCCAAAAGATTCGATGGAAGCGACTGGCTACGTGATTCAAGTAACCAAATCTCTATCTTAACTATGGCAGAAGTACACTGCAACGATCGATGCTGCTGAAACTGTCCACGTGTGGCGTGTGATGCTACAAGTTTTGACAAAGTTTGAATTTCACGGATTTACTCCAAAATTGTGTAGAGAGAAATATGAATAACAAAATATGCAGAAGAAGCATGCACAGACTCCTAATTAATCAGCAAAGATAGATGGAGCCAATCTCATATATCAGTTGCTACATCCCAAATAGTGCAACATGGCATGTCACTCAAGAAGTTGGTTCCAGCTTCTGAAGATGCAACTGAAATAAGGCAAAATATGAGCACTCAAGTGCTTTCTGAAGACATTTTGTTTGCTTCAAGTATCTTTTCCATTGCATGCTTCAATTGCTAAAAAAGAACACTCCGAATTTGAAAACCTCTGATTCACGGGTCGGAAATGTGAACCGCACTGGTGGAAGCTTTGGCTTCTTTTCCTGGTAACTTTTTACGCTTCTTCAGAGACCGGGGTTCTTTCAGTTTGAGTTCGTCACAAAAGGACCTCAACGAGATAGCCAGGTGTTCATTCCTATGTGCTGCCACACAACAGTAGATCAAAAACAAGCAGTTGGAAAGACCCTGAAGGCGCGCTGCCAGTGTAGCCGTCCGATGACGAAAGTAGCAGCATGCACGGGGCTAGTTTTTTTTTACTTGGAATCTTAATACCCAATACAGCCTTATCTCTCAATAGAAAGTACAAAGCAGTAGAACAGGGCGATTCGACAAGGAAGAGGGCTCACCAGAGAGGATGACATCTTCCGTGTTAACAGACTTACGGCCAGCATGGCGAGCAAAACGCTCAAGGTCCTTGGCCAACTGTTCTGTTTTCATGATACAACCATAACAGTGTCAAAGAAAGAGCAGCTCCAAGGCCGAGCAATACAACCAGAGTTCCCAAAAGGATATCGTCGAATTCCTCAATTTGTAAAATTAAACTGCCCATGAAGCTAAGCTAGCGCTGCCATATATTCCAGGTGATTGGGACAACTGGACTGACGCGAAACAGGTGAATTCCTCAATTCGTAACCTAAGCAAGCGTGGTGCTAATCAGCTAGTTTAGCTGATACAAGCAGCCTATCATTCAACAAAAGCAGAGGACGACCAGGTTGCGAATCGAAGCAAGGGGCGCAAGTGATTTCAACGCCGCGAAGAGAAACGAGGGTGGAGAGAGACCTGAGAATTGGAAAGCCAAATCGGCGAGGCAGGCAACGACGGGTTCAGAAATCTCCAAGCCACTTCTCCGGGCTGCTCCACCAGTTACCCAGCGGAGAAGAGAAGATCCAAAAAAAAAAAAAGGAGAAGACGGAGACGGTCAGAGATTTTGCAGATAGAATGGGTGGGGTGGGGGTGATGAGAGAGGGAGGGGGAGGGAGGGAGGAGAACCTTGAGCATGGGCGATGGAGATGGAGGAGAGTCGGAAACGATCTCGCAACACCTCCCGCACCGAATCGAACTCGCCGTCCATATCCCGATCCTCGCCGGCGATCCTCTCCGTCTCCATGAGATGAGATGAGAATCGTCTCTTCTTCTCTTCTCTTCGTCTCTTTCGAAATGGGACAACAGCGGGAAACGCAAAAGGAAAACGCCGCCTCCGATGGGGGAAACCCCCGCCCAAAAGGCATTGGAGTCCAACTCATGATGGGTCGGGTTGGGTCGGTCCGAGCCGGGCCGGGCCGGGCGAAGGTGGGGGGTGGTGATAAGCCTTCTTGTTGCCAAGCAAAAACTCAATTAGAACGTGAAAAATGGATTTATGTATTTAGGACAAGTTAGCCCGTGAATTGCGTGGTCTAAGAATGTGTGTGTATATAAATATATATACATATACATATAGACACACACATCTTTAAAATATTTACCTTTTAATATGCTTAGCATTTATTTATACCTCAAGTTAATTATCAAATACGCTGTAGGCCGATCGATGTTCTTCATCTCTTCATAAAGTTCATCGAAAACTGCCTTAATCTTTTCTTCGATGAGTCGTCCTAACACATGCCCATTTATTTGATATTCCTTGAGGGGAACACCCGTCATGACAAGCAGCGGCCATTTTTCTCCTCTTCTTTTTTTTGGTTGATTTTCTAACTGTAATCGATTACCGTTTTATCACATTCATTTGTTTTGTAAAACGTGTGCTATTGTTAACTTTTTGTGGGAGTAAGGTGGTGGGTATTGGTATATAGATGTGGAAACAAACCACTAGCGCTGCCAGTCTCTCCCCTGCATTTCTCTGGCTCTTGCTCATTCCTTTGCCAGTAGCAACTGCTCCTCTCGTGAATACGAGGGCCTTCGTCTGGGCTTCGCTTTTGCTCTTGACGTCCATTTGGTCCCTCACACCCGCGACAACATCGGCTGGTTGAAGACTGCCGATCAGTACTACGTTGGTTCCAACAATACCATTCAGGTCGCCTCGTGCTCCCGACCCAAGTCTCCATCTCTTTCTGTTCTAGGGAAGCAAGTTATGTATGTGTGTTTGATGGTTTCAGGGTGCGTGTGTTCAGAATGTTCTGGATTCTGTGGTCTCTGCATTGCTCACCGATAAGAACCGCAAGTTCATCTGTGTGGAACAGGCTTGCACTTGCACCCTCTCCCCTTCCTTTCACCTTCTTTCGATTTCTTTAACGCGACTTAGCTTCCTATTTGCCCCCAACCAAGTACATGAATGTATTGTACGTTGTTATTCAGGTAAGGTCCATGCCCTCTGTTGATGCAGGCTTGCTTTCTTCCGACGCTGGCGCAGAGACCAGAGCGAGCAAGTCCAAAGCGCAGTCAAGCAGCTCGTGAATTCAGGTCAACTGGAGTTCGTGTAAGTCACTGACTCGCACTCTTTTAGAATAATTAACTCACTGTTTATGTGAGGGAGAGGAAGGCCTTACTACTTTCCGTTGAAATGTCTTGCACCAGTCTGTGCCTTTCAGCTTCATTTCAGTAGCTAATGAATCATTGTGATGCATTTTTTAACACATTCTTGAGGTTTTCCATTGCCGATCATTTACTCTCGGGCACAAAAACGCAGGAATGTGATTGCATGATGAGGCAACAACTCATTACATTGACATGATTGATCAGACAACTCTTGGTCGCTGATTTATCAAGAAAGAATTTGGCCTAACCCCAAGAATTGGTTGGCAACTGATCCTTTTGGCCATTCGTCCGTGCAGACTTACTTGTTAGGAGCAGAGGTCTTGCCTTCTCGATATCTACTTTAGTATATACAACTCTTCCTCAATGAAGGACGCTGGTCAAGTGCTGGATTGGATCTTTGATGATCCAGGTCCACAGGATTGAGTTCCTGACTTGCTTAACACATAGTTTGCTCTACTTACAGGTTGGATTTGATTCTGTTTTCTTTACACGAAATGACTACCAAGATAGAGCCAAACGGAAAGCAGTTGAGGTTGTCTGGCGAGCATCTAATAGTTTTGATTCATCTGCACAGGTGAGTGCTGGAGAATTCTCTCTTCTCCCACCTTGACAGAAGGAAACGAGAGGTACTTGATACACTCCTACAAATTGGCGTGTTTTTTGTCCAGACTATTATCCAAAGCTTATTTGGATTCACAAGTATATGCGTTTAGAATTTTTAATCCTCAGTAGATATTTGACGGTGCATTTCCGGAGACCTAGAGAGTGAATGTCTCTGTTTCTCTTGTTGTCGCTGCGGACAAAATTCACCCATTAGATAATTATCCTTCTGCAGAGAGAGCGATTGGGCAAACTCCTGTACACCGACCTTTTCAGCATTAGCTTCTTCTGACACCTACGCGCCAGGTTACGAATCTTGCTATGTTTAGTTTTTGGAAAATGAGAAGTTCAAGTCCATCATCATAAAGGATTCCATACTACTTTGCAACTAAAACGAGGCAATTTTCATTTTACCCTCTGCTTTTTTACTACGTGACAAACTCTATGAAATAATTAGTTGAATTAATTATTTAAATTTTGGAGGTTAATTTAAGGTGATGATATAGGTTAATGATTAGGTGACTGTCCTTAATTTACTGTAAGAATAACAATATGTTATTGGCCATAAAAAACAAATAACAAATAATTACAAATTATTGTGCGGTCTACTCATTCAAGAATTTATGGCTCACAATATACTATTATCCTCGTAGTAGCTCAAAGGCTATCATGCAAAGTCCTATTCAAATTTTGAAATAGCCGTAGTACTAAACTGACAGCAGCCATTGAGTAAGCCCAACCCACATAATCACAAGCTTTACAAGGTATACCCATTTTTTCCACATCCACCACCGCTAAGACCGCTCCATATGTTATTTCCAATTCCACTACCAGTTATATATAGGGATAAGTGTTAGAACAGTCATAAACCAATTTCATTTGTGCCAATTTAGTCATAAACCTTTTAACCTAGTGCAAATTCAGTCCTTCAAGCTAATTTTGGCAGGATATTACTGATGTAGATGCTGGCCGGCCTACATGGCACCATTGGCGTTGGCTTGGATAATTTTAAATAATATTTTACTATTTTTTCAAATTTTAATTATTTTTTCAAATTTTTTTTCTTTTGTCCTTTCTCTTTCCTTTTGTCGGCCTCTAACCATGGTTAGGCGGGTTGGCCTCGCTTGAGTGAGGGTCACCGTCGCCCACCACAAGCAAGGCCCGGCCAAGCAAGCCCTCGCTTGGGCCAGGGTGGCGTAATGAGAGATCAAATTAATGAAATGGTATGAATGGAGATATATGTCTCTTATCAGCTTAATGAGAGATCAGATTAAGAGAATTTGGCTTAAATGACATATTTATATCCCATTCATACCCTTACAGAAAATTCTTCTATCAAGATAGTTATTTTGATATTGGACAATTACCATAGTTATCACGCTCCTTAATGTGCTCAATAAAACATTGATGAAATTAATTAATATTGATAATAATAAACTGAATATGAGATCACATTATTAATATTATAACATTCAAGGTTTAATAAAGCAAATACGGAGGTGTTAAAAACGAAAAGGGAACAATCTATGAGATCTGCTGCTTCTTTCATTCTAAGCTACGGCCCTTGCAACTCCCTTGCTTAGGCCGATCCTCACCAATGCCAGCACATTTGACGTTGATTGGACGGGACGCCTGCTTGCATCAGGCACAGCTAACCCACTTGGTTGGGTAATATTACAAATCCCAAGCATGCACGAGTCAAAGAAAAACTAGTGACTCTTTATTTCAGAAAAGAAAAAAAAAATAAAGAGTGCAAACTGCAAAGAAACACATTGTCCAAGATATGACATGGACTAATAATATGAAATTATCAATAGCTAATGAATTTAGGGAATACCAAACAAAATAATTATAGAAAAACTAAAAAGAAACCATATGGAAAGGATATCTTGTATGAAGTCCATCATTTGAAAGTAAATCACGAACTTGCTCATTACATATTTCAACCATTTGCACAGCAACTTCACATGAAACAGTTTTCTGCTTTGTGCAATTTGAAAAAGATCATTTAGGGATCAATAATTGACACATCAATCCTCCCTTGATGATGCACCGGATCCACTCTGTTATTAACGTCTTTTAATAAATAAAAAGAAGTCCAAATTTTATAAAGGCCAACAAAAATTTTGACATTTCATCATATATGTTTTTCCTAATCTGGTAGGACCATGGGCAAATACACGAACATTATATCTGTCTAAAACAAATCGAATTAATGATCGAGATATTAGGATGCACATGTAAGTTCTGTTAGAGAAATCTCACATAAAAGTATTAGTATGCTATAGAGCAATTAATATATCATTGCTGGCTTATAAATCATTAGTTTAAGTTTTTGAGTGAATATGAGTCTAACTAGATGTATCAAGAAGCTCGGACTTAGGCTCCACTTTGGTAATCTCCATGGGAGAAAGCTTGTCCCACATCCTCATCACTTTATAAGTGTGAGGGAAAGCCTTTTGGGGTGAGGGAGAAACATTGTGTTACATTAGGACCTTGAGCTAGCTTTTGGGTGTTGCCAATACTATCAACTGTTTTCTCTTTCGTGCTTTGACCTGGGAAGATTGGTCTAATTCTACAGTACATTCCGATATTTCATGGTCATCAAACATAAAAAGCAAAATAAATGCCAGTACTTTTCAATTCTTGTGGTAATTTTGAGTAGCATATGCTACTAACGCTTTCAATTTTACTCATAATCAATTCGAATCTAGAGATCATGAGGAAGTGACACGAGAAAGATTCATTGGCAAGTAGCAATTATAAGCGCAGCCATACCTAAGTCACTTAGTTCCCCTAAGTGTCATCTTATGTTCTCCAAGAGTTCATTTTTCATAAATTCCGCAGCTGCTCTCAAGTCCTAGCAATCCCATGTACTCATTGTGAAAGAGTCCATTGTCAACATAATGGAATATCAACAGAAGGATGGCTAACAGACTCGCATAGCATTGACCTGAAAGTCAACAAAGCTTTGCTACTCCCCTTCTTTTCTCTTCCATTCATGATATTGATTTGCAGAAGCAGTCTCCTCCCTCAAATCCTCTAGTAGACACTCAAGCGCATCCACCTTCTTTTCCAATTTGATCTTATCAATTTGCATAATTAAAGCAATGATCTAGTAGGACCATAGGCAAATACACAAACATTATATCCGTCCAAAACAAACCAAATTAATGGTCGAAGTGTTAGGATGTATGCGTGAGTTGTATTAAAGAAATCCCATATCAGAGGACCAAACACCTTGGTTTTTAGCTGCTTTTGGGATGAGGGAGAAACATTGTGTTGCATTAGGACCTTGAGCTAGCTTTTGGGTGAGGGAGAAACATTGTGAGATGCTTTTGGTGTGAGGGAGAAATATTGTGTTGCATTAGGACCTTGAGCTAGATTTTGGGTGAGGGAGAAACATTGTGTTGCAGTAGGACCAAACTCCTTGTTGAGCCTAGTGCTGTCTCTTTCGTGCTTGGGATTTGAAATTAACAATTCGCCAAATAAATAACTTTTGCCCCCATTAAATATCTCAAAGGTATGCAACTAAGTGAATATCATATGTTTTCATTTGATTTTCCCCTTTTAAACCGATAAAGCTTCATAAACAAATCTAGAATCATGAAAAATGTAGTCGTGTCATAAGGGAAATAACCTACATAATATGAAATGTTATGATATTTTTTAAGCTTAAGAATACTATGCGAATTACTAAAATAACCACTGATGAAAATTGGGCCCTACAAAGAAATTTTTTTAGATCCTTCCCTCTTTACGACCGAATTATTTGTCATGAAAAATGAAATTGATCTACTGAGGTCTTGCTTAGAAAATAGTCCTATTAGACCAGCTATGTGCACATATTACCACAGTAACTTGTCGCATGGTGGACTTTGTTAAGCATATTTCCAACAGCATAAATAAACATGAAAGACATGCTCAATCATAGAGGAAAGTGAAACACAATTTTTGAAGACTGAAGACTCTTCAACATCTTCACAGTGTCTTCGTAACCAAAGTATAGAAAGGAATTGTGTGAACAGGTGATAAATGAGTCAATTGATTCAAGTAAATGAGATGTTACATGGAGTACCTCGCCAACTTCAATAGTTTCCATTCTAAGTTTCTCAAGTTCCTTGTAAATATTTTCTACCTGCAAGCAAAGCTAGTTAAGAACTTGTAGTACCCAATATGTGAATTTCCAAATGTGATCACATGTCTAAAATTCTCAGCTTGAAGAGTTACAGAATTGGAATAGAATCACATGCTTTTTAACTCTCGTGTACTCTGTTTCTCCCTAAACCAGGCTATTTATGTCAATGTCCCTATCAGAATAACACTACTGTTGAAAGATGAAAATTAGATCAGGGATCAGATCTTTCAAATCATGTGACTCGGCGTCGTGTCTTGTGAGAAGATGGTGGGAAAGCACTAATGCTAGAAACAAATGCCATGCACGTCCTCACTTACAGCCACTCAAGACTTGTTCAATGTAATGCAAGACTGATTTGCACGGTACGAAGCCTTTGAGCCTTTCTTCTCCAAAGAAGTAGATTGGTCCATTCCGAGACCTACAATGATCAATGACGCGAAACGAAGAAGAAAATCAGTTCACACCAAGAAAACAAGAAGAAAAACCTTCTCCTGATTGGAAAAAACATTATTCGGTCCTAGGTGAGAATCGAACCTTATGATTTAAATGATTAGGTCGCAACAAATGTGGGAATTGGAAGGTCGCCTGCAAGAGAAATAGAAAAAACCTATTTTATGACATCCGGAAATTTCGTAATAATAAGTATGTGACGTTGAAAATTTTCTATGTTGAATAATGATACTTGGATTACAAGCTAAGTATTATTGAGCTTAGTAGTTGTGCGGATGCGTAGAAATCGTTGTTGGAACATAAATTGTGAGGTGCGGATTTAGGAACGTAATCATTTAAAGCTCGATGTGTTTAGAATTTTAGAAATAGTAGTGCGGTATTAATTAAATTGCCGTTGTCTTAATAATTAATGAGTAATGATAATCATTATTTTCTAATTGCCATTGGGGGGGGGGGGAGATATTCTATTTTTCTCACAAAATTCTCACAAGACACCTTCCTCTCACGTGGCCTATGAAGGATTTAACCATGGTCATATGCCACGTACCCTCTTAAAATAAGCTTTTTGTATTAGCTTGACACCTAGCCATAGGTCATTATTTTCCTTGGCCATTACTCATCCTTTTTAAGCCTTGATTTCTTACACCTTGCCGTGGATGGAAAGAGGAAGTGCCGCATGTAAGTGTAGTCATGGCCACGGTTCGGAACCGACCGGTTCCAGTTCGGAACCGGCGGTTCCGGTTCGTGGCCATGTATGAATCGGAACCGGCGGTTCCGGGCCGGTTCCGGTTCAGATTCGGAACCGGTTTCGGGGCGGTTCAATTTTTTTTTTTTTTTTTCGTTTCTTCCTCCGCCGGCCTCGCCTGACGCCGGCGAGGGCGGCCTCGCCTGAGGCCGGCGACCTCCGCCGGCCCCAGCTATGGCCGGCGGAGGAAGAAAAAGAAAAAAAAAAGGAAAAAAAAAGAAAAGGAAAGGAAAAAAAACATAAAAGGAAAAATATAAAATAAAATAATAAAAAAATCAAAAAATTACTGTTTTGGTGACCAGTTACCGGTGACAGAACATTATTCAATATAAATTGTAATTAAAATGTAAATTGTAATCAAATTTGGGGACAAAAAGACAAGAAAGAAAGAGAGAGTTTGAACTTAATAAATTATCATTAAGCACATTATAATTTGTTACAACGATTTATAAAAAAAGGAGCACAATATATGTGTCCTAAAATGACCCCAAAATCTAAACATTCCGTGCGCAGGGGACCAAATCCAAAGGTCACATGTCGTCGAATTATACTTCGATTTCCCTAAGCTCATGTGGGCATACCCGATATGAAAAACAAGGGTTCCTGAAATATTTGTCAACTCTAATAGTTCCTTTACCCTCAATCGTCACTACTCGTTTCAGTACCGGTATCGGTACCAGTAGCGGTAGTGTCTCCATAGTTAAAAAATTCGGATTCATGATTCCGATCTATCTCTTGTTGTCGGTATTGAGCCTTCGTCCAATTAGCAACACAAGCTTGCATTTCGACTGATTCTGGAGCTAATCTTGAACGATGTTCGTCTAAAATATTACCTCCGGCACTGAATGCTTGTTCAACCGCAACTGTGGAATAAGGGGTTGAAAAAATCTGTTTTGCAATAAGAGAAAGGATTGGGTATTGGCTTGCGTGCCTCTTCCACCAATCCAAAATTAAAAAATCTGTACTATTTTCGGATTCAGTAAACTCAAATGAAACGGTTAGATAAATCTCTAATTCAGAAATATTTCCTATCACTCCCTTTTGTTTTTTTTTTTGTCTATGTAATAAAAGTTGGTACCCTCTACTAATTTTACCTGTACTGTCATTTTGTATCTCCGTAGATTGAGAAGATCCAATATCACTTAAATTATATTTAGTATAAAATTCATTATATAATTCTATTATTACATTTTTAACTTCACGTACTATGGTTGTAACATTTATCGCATCATAATGTAAACATTGATAATACGTATGCAAAAAATCACTTAAGCCATCCAATTTGCAACGCAGATAAAAAACACATGCAACTAAATAAATAATGGGAATTTCGCTATAATAATGTATCAACTTCATTTTCATCGCAACTATAGTATGTTGTAATTCAACATCATTTTCATATTCATTAAAAATTCCGACAATATTAATACACTCTACTAAAAATAAATGTGTAGTGTGATAATAAACATCGGACAAAGTATAAGTTGCATCATTAAAAATCTTTAACACATCTAAAATTTTTTTGCAAATATCCCACTCTTGTGGGTATAAATCAATCTGAGGTATATTATTAGAAATGAATGCACATAATAAATCTTTATATGCTAAAGATTCACTAAGCAAGTGGAAAGTAGAATTCCAACGAGTTGGAACATCTCTTGGAAATCTTTTTGGCTTTTTGCCATTTTCTCTACAAAATCTACCCCATTCTTTCATTTTTTGGGGATGTTTTCATAAAAATTGAATTGTCGTTTTTATTGGTTGAAGAAAAATATCAAGAGTTTTCAAACCATCTTGTACATATAAATTTAAAACATGACAAGCACATCTAACGTGAAAAAATTTTCCGCCAAAAGTGGGTTTACAAATATTTTCTAAATCGGCAATTGAAGCGGTATTTGCCGCGGCATTATCAAAACCAATTGAAAAAATTTTGTTATGCAAATAATATTCTTTTAAAATTTGCCTAATTATTCTATAAATATTATTTGCCGTATGTTTATCATCGAAAACTCTAAATGCAATAACTCTTTTTTAAATACTCAACTCGTCATCTATCCAATGACATGTTATGCCCATGTAAGAATGATTTTGCCAATGATCACTCCAAATATCACTACCTATATGCACGCATCCATTAAATTGCATAAAAAAGTTTTGTAAATCTTTTTTTCCATTTTTGTAAAGATCTTTAATTACTCGTTTAGTTGAATCTCTAGGAACACGTTTTGCTTATGGAGCACATGCTTTTTGTACAAATTGATTAAAACCAAATATTTCTCCAAAATTAAATGCTAAATGCTCAACGGAAATAAATTTGCCTAATTCTTCCTTATAAGTTTTTTCATTAAAACGAAATAAAGGGGAAGTTTTAGGATTGACGTATCCAGAAATTTGTTGTTGCCCGACATTGATTCCCGTTTCGGTTAGATATTTGCTTCTAAAATGTTGTTTGAAAGTTCCATATCCTTGTCCACATGTATATTTATATATTTTCCCACAATATTTACAAATTATATCATACCTTTTTTCACCAATATCAAACATTTCCATTTTCGTGAAGTGATTCCAAATGTCAGATGTAAATTCCCGTTCCGCTTCCTTTGTTGTAGATATTTCGGCAGGAGGATGAAAACTTTCTTGCGTCGGGACGCACTCCACATTGGGAAAAATGTTGATTTCATTATCTTCAAAATCTGCATATTCACGAGGATAAAAAGAATGATGGGATTCCGTTGCGATATTCTTACCTTTGTCAGTTGGCACTCGACTTCCATTTGCCATTGTTCGAGTGGATTGAGAGAATTGAGCTGATTAATTGGGAGAATGAAGAAAGAATTGCGTGGATTGAGAAAATTGAGAGAATTTAGAGTATTGAGAAAATTTGAGACTTGAGAGAAGAGAATTTGAGAGAATTTATAAGGAAAAAACGAGAAAAAAATTTAGGATTAAAATAAAAAAATTATAACCGTTGCAATTTTGCGACGGTTATTATTTATTATTAAATATATATATTTTTTGCCTGTTTTGGGCATATGGCCGTGGGCCCGTGGCTAGCCGTTGCCCGCATCAGGGCAACGGGTGGCGGCCCGTTGCATTTTTTTTTTCTTTCTGCTCTGCCCGTTGCCCCTAGCAACGGGTAGGCTGCGCTGCGCGCGGCGCAGCTGCAGCTTTTTCGTTCGTCTTTTTTTTTTCCCGGAACCGGGCCCGGAACCGGCGGTTCCGAGCCGGTTCCAAACCGCGGGCTCAGTCAACGGGCCGGGCCCGGGTTTGACCAGGCTGGTTCCGGGCCGAAACCGGCCTGTGGCCATGACTATGTAAGTGTATGCACTTATCCATCTTACAATCTACTCATCTGTTTCCTTTTTATCTGGGAGCATCGAAGGAAATTTTCATCCCCAAACGGTAATTCTTTTTCACCGTCAATCTTCAAAAAGAATTTACTTCATCAACACCTAATCCAAAATCTACAAGCTAGTTTTGGGCATTTAGATTTAAGATAAGGTAAGTGAAAACTTTATATTTAAGCTAATTAAATCTACTTGACACTTTTTAACTTAGTTGCTCGAGAAATGCTATTTTGATATGTGATAATAGTGAGGATATGGTGATGGTTGGATCTGTTTTGCTAGTTTCGTACATGTTCCAGTGGGTGTGATTTGTTTCCTTAAAGTGTAGTAAAATCGGCAAATGCAATGATTAAATCTAAACATGTAAATGCCATCTTTGAGGTGATTGTAGAATTTGTTTTACTGGTTTTATGTATGTTTAAAAGGGTAGGAAATCGCTTTACTCAAAGTGGAGTATATTAGGTGAGTGTAAATGATAATTCTATTTACATTTGAAATGAGCAGATTTTAAGTTCAAATTCCGATTCTGTTTACTTCTAAGCTGAGCATAATTTAATCTTAAATTCTGGTTCTGGTTACTTTTAAAACTGAACAAACTTTACAATCAAAATCTGGACAAGTATATTTTTGAGAACGAATAGATTTTCTGTCAGAATCTGGATATGTCTGTTTTAAAACCAAGCAGATTTTACTGTTAGAATCTGGACATGTCTATTTTAAAACCAAGCAAATTTTACTGTTAGAATCTGGACATGTCTATTTTTAAAATTGACCAGAACTTACTCTCAAAGTCTCGACGTATGTATTTTTGAACTCGAGTAGACTTTACTTTCAAAGTTTGGACGTAATATATTATGAACTTGAATAGACTTTACTTTCAAAGTCTAGACATATGTATTTTTGAACCCAAGTAGACTTTACTTTTAAAGTTTGGATATATGTATTTTGAACCAAAGTAGACTTTACTTTCAAAGTCTAGACGTATGTATTTTGAATTAGAGTAAACTTTATTTTCAAAGTCTGGACATATTTATCTTGAACCTGAATAGACTTTATTTTCAAAGTTTGGACATATATATATATTTTGAACTCAAGTAGACTTTACTTTTAAAGTCTGGAAATTTATATTTTGAGCTCAAGTAGACTTTACTTTCAAAGTTTGGATAAATATATTTTCTAAACCAAGGAAGTTTATCTCAAATCTAGATATGTGTATTTTCTGAACTTGAGTGGACTTTAGCCTTTTGAATCTGAACCTGCATTGCTTCATACTTATTTGCATGAATGATGCATTTCATTTCTTTAAAGGATATGTGATGTAAAAGGAAAGTGAGTATATGCATGCAAACACTTGGTTGTCATAGCTTACATAAGAATAATATAAATTCCATCACTCACCATTCAACGGTGACGATGTCCCGTGTGTCGGGATACCCCGTTGGTCGATATGCCTTGGAGGGTGTACTGAGATGCCATGGGAGTCGAGATGCCTCGTTGGTCGGGATGCCCTGGAGGGTGTATTGAGATGCCTCGAAGTTGGGATGCCCCATTAATCGGGATGCCCCGAGAGTGTTCGAGAGGAAGAAGTAATGAACCTAATGCATGAGCATGAATGTTTTACATTATATGCTTGCGTTTGAGTAAAAGTATTATGAAATGTTGAATTGCTCAGATTTTGTGACATATCTAGATGGAAAAGGTATAACATTCATTCAAGTTCTATGCATACTGTTTGTTATGCATGTATGTTATTTGTGCCGGGTAAAGTCGTAAGCTGATTTTTCTAACTTAAAACTAGAGATTTCATTTAATGGGCCTTGGCTTGTTCCTTTATTTTTTAGACGTGTAGGATAGGTATTCGACAGCCTCTGCGTTTTGGAGTTCTCGTATATTATAAAGCTGACTATGAAAATGTGTTTGTGCCCGAGTCTGAAGTAGTATATACTAATTGTAGCTCTACTTTTTGATTTGACGTGAGTTTGGTAGAATGGGTTCCTTATCTTTTTGTTGCATGGTATTGTAATCTCAACGGTGAGTCAATTGGCCGTTGAGGGGCTTTGACATAGCTGTGGATGATCCCACATCGATAGGCGAAGTTATCATTACATGACGTCACCAAACTTATGTTTGGACAGACTTTTGGAGTAAAATCTTAGTATGGAGATAGACAGCCTAAACCTACCAAGACTTTTATTTTTTGTACTTATATGTTGTATTGTCCAGACTTGTAAATCTGACAAGTGTCGTTAATAAGAAGCAAAAGTATTTTGACTAAACTTGTGTGATATTCATGTTTAAAACTTATTTAGACTTTGACTTCCACTGACCAAATTATTAATAAAATATTAAAAGACACGTGTCGCACGTGACATTCTGGAGCGTCACATATTATATTGCAAGAAATGTGAGAATCAGATGAAACCGAGCCTGAACACAAAATGCAAATCAATTCACGAAATTGAATGGAATGGGAAATAGCAGATCGCGACCTCGGATGGAGGCGAGGGTTGACCACGTCACCTGCAAGAGAAATAGAAAAACGTAAGCCGTAGGAGATGATTCGGTGGCAGGAAATGTGAGAAACGAAGAAGAAAATCAATTCACATCAAAGTAAACAAGTAGAAAAACTTTCTCCTGATTGAAAAAACCTTATTCGGTCAGAGGTGAGAATCGGACCTTATGATTGAAATGATTCGGCAGTACGAAATGTGAGAATCAGAAGATCTCCCGCAAGAGAAATAGAAAATACCCATTCAGCCGTAGGAAATGTAAGAATCAAATGAAACCGAGCCCAAAAACAAAAAAAAAAAAGCAAATCAATTCACGAAATAGAACGAAATGGGAAACAGCGGATCGCGACCTCAAATGGAGGCAAGGGCCAACCACGTCGCTTGCAAGAGAAACAGAAAAAAAGTAAATCGTAGGAGAAGATTCGGTGGTAGGAAATGTGAGAAACGAAGAAAGAAATTTGTTCACATAGAGAAAACAAGAAGAAAAACCTTCTTCTGATTGAAAAAACTTTATTCGGTCCAATGTGAGAATCTAACCTTACGATTGAAATGATTCAGTCGCAGGAAATGTGAGAATCGGAAGGTCACCCGCAGGAGAAATAGAAAAAACCTATTCGGTTACAGGAAACATGAGAATCAAATGAAACCGAGCCTGAAGGCAAAAATGCAAATCAATTCACGAAATTAAATGGAATGGGAAACAGCAGATCGCGACCTCGAACGGAGGCGGGGGCCGACCACGTCGCATGCAAGAGAAATAGACAAAAGTAAGTCGCGGGAGATGATTCGGTGGCAGGAAATGTGAGAAACGAAGAAGAAAATCTGTTAACACCGAGAAAACAAGAAGAAGAAGAAAAAAAAACCTTCTGTAGATTGAAAAAAACATTATTCGATCCGAGGTGAGAATCGAACCTTATGATCGAAACGATTCAATCACAAGAAATGTGAGAATCGGAAGGTCACTGAGTCGCAAGAGAAATAAAAAAAAAACCTATTCGGTAGCAGGGAAATGCGAGAATCAAATGAAACAGAGCCCGAAGACAAAAATGCAAATCAATTCACGAAATTGAACGGAATGGCAAACAACGGATCATGACCTTGAATGGAGGCGAGGGCCGACCACGTCGCCTGCAAGAGAAATAGAAAAAAGTAAGTCGCAGGAGAAGATTTGGTGGCATGAAATGTGAGAATTGAAGGTCGTAGAGAAATAGAACAAACCTTAGGATTGAAGTCACAGGAGATGATTCGAACAGAACGGGAAACCGTGGATTGTGACCTCGTGCGGAGGCGAGGGTCGACCGCGTCGCGTGCAAGAGAAATAGAAATCACAGGAAATGATTCAATCACACGAAATCGCAAGAGAAATAGAACGAATTGGGGCTCTATGGGCAGTAGGTCGCTAAGAAACGGGAAGGAACGCCTCTGCAAAGAGATGCTCTTTCAAATTTCTGAGCTCCCTCTCCACAAATGCTCTTTCTCATTTTCTGAGTTCTCTTCACAGAAAACTCTCTCCAAGCTTCAGAGCTGAGAAACGAGAGAGTAGCATTTAGTAAAGTTGCTATGCGCCGCATTTATTTTTATTTTTATTTTTCATCCAAATATAAACGTGTCACTCTTTGAGTTGCGCTGACTAGGATGACACCCACCACATGAGCTGTTGACATGGACCTTCCGATTCTGACATTTCCTGCGACCAAATGGTTTTTTTTTGTTGTTTTATTTTTAATTAAACAAAATAAAAATGAACGTAACAATACTAAACAAATTTGTCATTTATTAAAAAGAATTCAAAAAAGCTAATTTTCCTAGCATTACGATTCAAAAAAATATAATTAAAATGATAAGTCATTATATGAATTGATACGCAACAGAATTTACGAGAGACTAGCGTGTCAATCAAGACAATATTAGGACCACAAACAAAATAGCAAGCAGGTAAAATGAAAGAAAGATAAGCTTTTGGTCCTCAAACATCCATGAAAATTTGTTCCAAATTCTGACCACGTGAAATGAAAAGAAACGATAATCATAGTTAATAGCTTAATAATAGTTTTAAATTTAAAATTGAAGTGTCGTGTATTGATTATTTGTAATTGCAACTATAACTTTTTTTTTCTCCTCCCACCATCCATTATCACTATGGCTCTAACTACGCAACCATCAAGTTTAAGATGTTTATTGAAAGAGTGAATGATTGAAACAATGGAACCTCGCTAAAGAACAAAAACTTGGCATAGATGTATGACAATGACTACCCAAACATGACAAGTTAAGCAAAGCAATGAGCATGCGAATTGTGGATACTTCAAAACCACAATGAACCCAAGGTCTAAACAAACTTTAGAAAATGTTCTACATGCTCCTCTGAAGCATATAGCTACATTTCCTAACGTAAGTCTTCGCAAGAAACAAAATTAAATATCAACCTCTCTCAGTGAATCGGTAAATCATTCTGCTCTGATGGATGAGAAAGACATCCAATCAAACCATGCACGTGCAGTGATGGGCTACAATTTTTTTGCTAGACCTCTTAGAGTCAATCATTTAAAGAAGATATATGCCCCTTGTTTCACATGATAATGGTCCAACTCTTTGGAGAGAAAAAAAAAAAATACTTCCAACCACTAATCTAAGTAGATGAGAATTTGAGAGTTGAGAAGTGAGAAGTAGTAAGAAAATTAGGGATTTTAGATTTAGGGTTTCCGCTTCCAGATCCAATTCCTATAGGAACTAAGAACGGCGGTTCCTTAAAAAGTGGAACCAGGAATCAGAACCGAAACCTCTCCCCTTAGAATCGAGAACCGAATTGGACCCACTAATCCGGTTCCCGGTTCTACCCTCGAACCATGCTCACTCCTATTACTCATTGCGGATGAAAAAGATTTCATCAATTAAAGTGATGCCGACATTATCAACAATTCCGAACCCAGTTAAACACACACAGACTCAAAGACACAACACCAATTTGTAACTGGACGAGCAATTAAAGAGCAAAATCGATACTAGCAAAAAATCGTTTTGTGCAGTTCAAAGAAAAATATTATCTCATTATCTCTAATCATGTGTTCATCATAAGAGCTGTCACTAATTATAATAGTCATATCGATTTAGGAAATATAGAAAATTGCGTCATACATTAAGAAAATGTGATAATAATTTTTTTTATTTGTCAAAATTTATTTTGGTTAATTTCCTAACACGCCATCTATCTATAAGAAATCGTAATTTTTTAAATTAATCCTCTAATATTATTTACTGGTCGAATATGGACTATCATATTATGTATAGTTTCTCAATGTAGGTATAACATCATTTATTTGTGAATACATTTTGTGATTTTGTGTGTGAACATAGATGGAGGGAAACTAACAGAAACGGTTAGAAAAAGGACAAAAGAGGACGACTCGTGGTAATAGCCAGGCCCGCTACGGCAAGACTGGGGTTGTCTTGGTCCATTTTCTGCTTTTGGCAACTCTTCTGTCCACCCATCTCTTGTTTTTCGGGCTCGTTTGGGACGGCAAGAGACTTTGGCCTGGTCCTGCTCTGTTGAATGGACTCGGCATTGACTTGTGTCGACTATTAAATGCATTGCCAGCGTCTCCTCTGCCTGCTCCATTCTCTTTCTTTCACTCCTATTGCCCCTCAAAGGTTTGGTTTCTCTGGCTTTTTGCTCATTCATAGCGTTAGCAACTGCTCCTGCCATGAGCATGAGCGCCTTTGTCCGGGCTTTGCTTCTGTTCTTGCTTCTTTCATGCGCCCAATCCAAGTACATTGCCTACAACACCACCTCCCGCGTTGTGCCTGGCAAGCTCAACGTCCATTTGGTCCCTCACACCCACGACAACGTCGGCTGGAAGAAGACCGTTGATCAGTACTACGTCAGTTCCGACAATACCATTCAGGTCGCCTCATGCTCTGGAACCAAGTCTCAATCTCATTCTTTTCGTACGAAACATGTTATCTTTATGCCTTTGATGGATTCAGGGCGCGTGTGTTCAGAATGAACTGGATTCCATAGTTCCCGCGCTGCTCACCGATAGGAACCGCAAGTTCATCTATGCAGAACAGGCTTGAACTTGCACCCGCTCCCCTTCTTTTTACCTTCTTTCGCTTTCTTTAACTTGACTTAGGCTATTCCCTCTGTCGATGAAGGCTTTTTTCCAACGTTGGTGGAGAGGCCAGAGCGAGCAAGTCCAAAGTACAGTCAAGCAGCTCGTGAATTCAGGTCAACTGGAGTTCATGTAAATGACCGACTCCCACTCTTTTAGAATAATTAACCCTTCTGTGAGGATGAGGGAGAGGAAGGCAAAACTACTCTCTGTTGAATTGTCTTGCTCCAGTCTGTGCCTTTTAGCTTCATTTTACTTGCCAAATAATTAACTGACTCACCGGGATGCATCTTTAAACTCATCCTTGAGGACTTTAAATGTTCATTGCTAACTTTCGGACACAGAAATGGAGGAATGTGCATGCATGATAAGGCAACAACTCATTACATCGACATGATTGATCAGACGACTCTTGGTCACCGATTTATCACGGAAGAATTTGGTGTAACCCCAAGAATTGGTTGGCAAATTGATACTTTTGGTCATTCGTCCGTGCAGGCTTACTTGCTAGGGACTGAGGTCTGGCCTTCTCCATATCTACTTTATTATATACAGCTCTTTGTCTCAATGATGAATGCTGGTCAAGTGATGGTTTGGATCTTTGATGATCCAGATGAACAGCATTGAGTTCATGACTTGCTTAACACAAAGTTTACTCTAATTACGGGTTGGATTTGATTCTGTCTTCTTTGCCCGAATTGACTACCAAGATAGAGCCAAACGGAAAGCAGAAAAAACTCTTTAGGTTGTCTGGTGAGCATCTAATAGTTTTGGTTCATCTGCTCAGGTGAGTGCTCGAGAATTCTTTCTTCTCCCTCCTTGACGGAGGAACTTGATACACGCTCCTACAAATTGACCTTTTTTGTCCAGAGTGTTTTTCAAAGCTTATTTGGATTCGCAAGTATATGCATTGAGAACTCTCAGTCCTCTGTAGATATTTGCAGGTGCATTTCCGGAGAACTATGGACCTCCCAATAATTTCCATTATGAAGTTAACGATGATTGGCTTGATGATTCGGCTATTGTTCAGGTTATCCTTCTATCGAGTTTTTTTATGATTAACCCTCTAGATTCATATTATTGTCTGCCTAATCTCATTATGTTGTATCAATTTCTAGGATGACTACAGTCTGTTTGATTACAATGTGCTGGAGCGAGCGAATGAGTTTGTGTCTGCTGCAACATCACAAGTAAGACTGGCATAACTAAGATAAGAATTCATTTGATTTAGGAGCCATGCAGGATTTTATTTCCATATGCTTTCAACTTCTCAGCTTCTTGTCAATGTGATGGCCTCTTCATAATCTGTACATAGAAGTGGATCATATTTCCCTACAGGAGCAGTTTATCTTGGATTATTGGAGTCTGATAGATGACATGAATATTAGACTTTGGATTATTTACTCAAAAGGGGATCACTGTTTTCTTTTATTTTTCATGATGTATCATCGGTTTGCTGAGTTCATTTACAGGGTGGCTCTCTCCTGGTGCTTTGGAGTGAAAGCGATACTTCTATCGAGAACGATTCGTATCTTTGTTTCACTAGTAATTAACAAAATCATTGTTGCCAAAATAATCTCCATCTGAATTTAGGCTCATCAGAAATGTCCTCCACCTAATGTTTTTAGGCCAACATCACTTGTACAAACCATGTCATGTGGACAATGGGCAGTGACTTCAAGTACCAATATGCACATACATGGTTCCGGCAATTGGATAAATTTATTCACTACGTCAATCAGGTTAGTATCTTTTATGCCATTACATGAATCATGATGGGTTTCTTTTTTGTACTCATGATAGTTACTTTATGCACTCCTCTGGTTTCAAGTGATATTGATCGGCATCAACTAGTTTTTGCTCCATTTGATACCAGTTATTGACAATGCATCAGATGAATTCACAACATTACATTCTAGAAGAACATGAAAGATTCCAATACCATGCTACCACCTGATGTCTACATAATGCCTTATTGCTTTAGCACACAGACTAGAATGATGTTGAACAAGTGTGGCAACTAATGCTTTTCGTGCATATCTCGTTACTGACTACTACATTTGCAAGCCCTTTAAAATCCATTTCCAGTTATTTCCAGCATTCTTATATTGACATGATCATTTCTCACTCGAATAAACATGGATAAGTAACTTTCATTTTGTTCTCAATGCAATTTGGAGTGGTTTCTAGGATGGACGAGTCAATGCCTTATACTCGACCCCTTCAATTTATACCGATGCCAAGCATGCTTACAACGATCAATGGCCACTCAAAACTGGGAACTTCTTACCATAAGCTCGATGTTTTAGAGTAACATAGAAGTTGCAGAAAAATATTATTTTCTAATTTTTTATCTTGACCTCTTAGAGATGCTTGACAGATATGCAGATAAAATAAATGTTTACTGGACTGGATACTTTACGAGCAGGGCTGCCCTCAAAGGCTACGTGAGAATGCTGAGTGGTTACTACTTGGTAACATCCATGTGATCCATCTCTTGATTCCAGTTGCCAATAAAATATTGTATAAGCTCATGATAATATGCGGATGAGTTATGAATATCGGCCTTTTGATATATAAACAGACTGCCAGGCAATTAGAATTTTTGACAGGAAGAAAGAAACTGGGGCCAAACACTGATTCCTTAGCTGACACTTTAGCCATTGCACAGCATCGCAATGCAGTTACTGGTACTGAGAGACGGCATGTTGCTGATGACTACACAAAGCAACTATCTGCAAGCTATATTGAGGTTTAGCTCGTTATATCCTCTTGAGAGTTTTCAAGACATATGACCACATATATTTCTATATTCTTGCGACTCATATTACTTTGTCAGGCTGAGGACGTAGTTGCAGCATCTCTTGGCTGCATGATGGAGTTACCCAGAACAGCTTCTTGCAATTCTTCAGAGAAAAAAATTCAACAGGCAATAGTAGACTGTTTTGACATTTCTTAGGATTAGCCTGCTCCCATTTGAGCTTTTAGGCCATCACATAAAAATCTTATTATGCTTCTACATTATACTTTTCGCATTGGTTGCAAAATAATTACAGATGAGACATAAAAAAAATGCATATACACAGCAATGGTTGAATATTTGAGTCAGCATCGATGGAAGAGATTTTAGTACATGGTTACTATTCCCTCTTAAAATTTGCTAACTTTTCTGCACTTTAAGTGCCAAGCAGTCTATTATTTCAAAATCATGACATGCTAACTTTTGGTCTGTCTTCTTGGCATGAGTTCAGTGTCCACTTTTGAACATTAGTTACTGTCCCCCGTCAGAAGTCGATCTATCAAATGGGAAGAAGCTGGTGAGTGTGCAAACACCTTGGATGAATTTTCTTGACCTACCAAAAAAGTTTGTGTTTAAGACATAATTTTTATAGGTGGTTGTTGTCTACAATTCACTAGGATGGAAAAGAGAGGATGTTATAAGAGTTCCTGCGAGTATTCGACGTGCTTTTATCTTAGAAAGACAAATTATTAATCGTTATTATAGTTCCTGTGAATATTTGACATACATGGTACAGGTTGTTAGTGAAGATGCTAGTGTTCAAGACTCCAGCGGAAGAGGTTCAATCGCAGCTTCTTCCTATAATGAATGTCGCATTGGGTATAAGGAACTATTATACATTGGCATATCTGGGAAAATCCCCAATTGTGACCCCCCAAATATTGGCTTGCTTTCACTGTACACGTTCCAACCCTTGGTTTCAATAGTTACGTCATTTCAAGTGCAAAAGGAAAAGGTATGCGAATGGTTTCGTCCAGTTGCAATGTGAAGTATTGCCAAATTCACATCTCTATTTCTCTTCTTTTTGGCTCCATTTGGCAGTTGCTGCTGCAACTTCTGAGAGACAAATCATGTATGCTTCTGAAAGGGGAATGAATGATACAGTAGCAATAGGGGAAGGAAACTTAAAACTTATTTATTCTGGAAATGATGCAAGACAGGCTGAATATATAAACAGCAGAAGTTCGGTATGTCCTTTGTTATAGCACAATGTGTTTCATGAGTAGAAAAAACCAGAATTTTTTTCGTTTTCTTAATGTCTATCTACAAGCATCTTCATCCTTTACCATGCTTTCTCCTTCAGCAGAAATGTTTAGACGTGGCAACTTGCTTTTGCATTTAAATTTGTTCATGCACTTTAATGAGAGACATAATGATTGAATGAAGGTCAAAGCACCTTTGGAGCAATCATACAGCTTTTACTCTGGAGATGATGGAAGTGTGGATCTGTTGCACAGAATGTGCTCTCTGTTGTTACAGAGAATGTGCTCTAAAAATGTATAAGAACAAGAGAAGATTGATCTGGAAATGCACTTGTCACTCTAAAAAATTACGAGAGGAGTACATAGCTCTTTTTAAAACAACAAAAACTGAATTGCACTAACTTAGTAACTAACAAAAACCACTATAGCACTAACTAGCAACAAAATAGGAACTGAAAACAACAAACTCCTACTATCTTGTTGACTAAGTAAAACAAAACAACCAGCTAACAGACCAGAACAAAAAATGACCGAGAATGGTCCTTAAGACATAACCAACATACTCCTCTTTGGCTTAAGGAGCATAACACATTCCAGCCTTCTTCTTCAGTAACTCAAGTCTGCTTGCTTGCAGTGGCTTAGTAAACACATCAGCCACCTGATCTTCTATCTTGCAATAGAGTAGCTTCACTTCACCTTCTTGTTGCACTTCCCTCATATAGTAGAACTTGATCTTGAAATGCTTGGTTCTCCCGTGAAAGACAGGGTTTTGAGATATGGCTAGTGTAGCTTGGTTGTCCATAAATATCACGGTTGGTCCTTCAACTTCCATTTCCAGATCCTTCATCAGCTTTCTCAGCCATATTGCATGATTGGCTGCTGCAGTAGCTGCTAGAAACTCAGCTTCTGCAGTGGACTGAGCAACCACTTCTTGTTTCTTTGAGCTCCAGGTGCAACATCCAGATCCCAAAGTAAAACAAAAACCACTTGTACTCCTCATATCCTCGACTGAACCAGCCCAATCACTGTCAGCAAAGCCTTGCAACCCGCAATTGTCCACTTTAGTAAACTTGACACCAAATGACTGAGTGCCTTTCAAGTATCTAATCACTCTTTTTGCAGCTACCAAGTGTTCTTCACCAGCACAACTTAGGAATCTTGAAAGCACACCTATTGCATACAGGATATCTGGTCTTGTTGCAGTTAGATACATCAAGTAACCGACTAAACTTCTGTAAAAACCTTCATTAGCAGGCTCAGCTCTTTCAGTCTTCTGTAGCTTCTTTTTTAGATTCATAGGAGTGTTCACACTTCTACATTCCTCCATCTCAAACCTCTTTAAGATCTCTCTTAGGTATCTTCTTTGACAGATGAATACCTCGCCTTTCCTATGCTGCACCTCCATTCCCAAAAAGAAGGACATTAGTCCAAGATCAGTCATTTCAAACTGCTTTATTAGCCCTCTCTTTAGTTTTGCAATCTGCTCTTCACAATCACCGGTAACCAAAAGATCATCAACAGAAAGAGAAACAATAGTTACACCTTCCACACCTTTCTTTACATATAGAGTCACTTCACTCAAACTTTTTTTAAACCCAAGTTCTTGCATATGCTTATCAATTTTACTATACTAGGCTCTTGGAGCCTGCTTCAAGCCATACAAGGCTTTCCTCAACTTGTACACGTAATCTTCCTTGCCTCTAACTACAAAGCCATCAAGCTGCTCAACATATATCTCCTCCACTAGCTCTCCATTCAGGAAGGCTGACTTCATATCCAGCTGAAATACTTGCCAGCCCTTTTGTGCAGCAACTGCTAGTAGCATCCTTATGGTATCCAACCTTGCCACTGGAGCAAAGGTTTCAGAGTAGTCTACCCCCCATACTTGCGCATAGCCTTTGACAACAAGTCTTGCTTTGTACTTATGTACTAAGCCATCAGGATTCAACTTTGTCCTGAATACCCACTTCATTCCAATCACCTTTCTGCTTCTGGGCCTTTCAACTAGATCCCATGTCTGGTTTTTTTCAATCATTCTGATTTCTTCTTCCATTGCAACACACCATTTCACATCTTCACTTGCTTCCTTATAGCTAGCTGGTTCAAGCATAGCTGTATTGCATCTCTCATAGATTTCAGCAAGAGATCTAGTGCCTCTCGCAGGAACATGATCAATTAGATCTTCAACTTCCACTTCATTTGGTTCAACCTGCAATGGCACTACCTCCTCTTCAGCCTTGCCACCTTCCACAGACCAGTCCCACTTCTTATCTTCCATAAAACTCACATCTCTACACACCACAACCTGGTTGCTAGTAGGATGATAAACTTTATAAGCCTTAGATTGCAAACTATACCCCACAAAGATACATGCTTTTCCTCTTGGATCAAACTTATCTCTCTTAACAGAAGGAACTAGTGAATAGCAAATGTAGCCAAACACTTTTAGGTTACTCACCTTAGGCTTATATCCATGCCATGCTTTAAATGGTGTCTGTTTGTTGAGAGCTTTAGTGGGCAGTCTGTTCAGAAGGAAGACTGCAGTATTGGCAGCCTCAGCCCAGAACTTCTTAGGGAGTTCTTTCTCGTGTAGCATGCATCTGGCCATCTCCATGATACTTCAGTTCTTCCTTTCACTCACTCCATTTTGCTATGGAGTGTATGGCACAGTGAGTTGGTGCTTGATCCCTGCATCATCACATATAGCCACGAAATTGCCTGAGGTGTATTCTCCTCCATTGTCTGACCTAATTGTCTTGATATTACAGCCATTCTCCTTCTGTACTTCTCTTTTGAACCTCAAAAAAATCTCATTAACTTCAGCCTTAGTCTTCATGAAGTACACCCAACACATTCTAGTGCAGTCATCTATGAAAGTGATGAGGTATTTGCTGCCATTCAGTGATTCTTCTGGCATTGGACCACACACATTTGTGTGGATTAGTTGCAGCTTTTCACTGGCCCTCCAATTTGACCTCTTGAAAGGAATCCTCACTTGCTTGCCTTGCAAACATGCTCTATAGCCAGTTACTTCCTTCTGCAACATAGGTAGCACCACTGCCATTTCATTTTGCTGCAAGTATTGCAGCCCCTTGCTATGGAAATGACCTAGTCTTCTATGCTATAACTCCTCCTCATCTTGTATACTTTTCATGGCTTCAAAATTCTCATCAACTGGACCAAATGTAAAACACTTGTTCCCCATAGGAATCCTGAAAAGGATGTGACCATTCTCATCTCCTATGGCACACTCACTCTTCTCAAACACGACCTTCAACCCCTTCTCTACTAACTAACCCACACTCAGCAGGTTTTGATCTATCTTTGGCACAAATATAACCTCTGTGATAAGCTTAACACCACCAGGATCTTCAAGTACTACATCACCTTTGCCTTCTACTTCTATGCGTTCTCCATTGCCAATCCTGACTTTAGACTTCACAGATTTGTCTAAATTGCTAAATAATCCCTCATTACCTGTCATATGGTTGGTGCATCCACTGTCCACGAGCCATCCATCTCTAGATGCATTTGAGATGAAGTAGGAGGCAACAAACAGGTGCTCCACTTCACTGGCTACTGCAGTTTGACCTTCAGCTTGCTATTGCCAATGCTTCTCCCTGCAAATGGCCTCAACATGGCCCATCTTGTGACACCTCTTGCACTTCGCATATGGTCTCTTCCAACACTTGAAATGAGAATGATTTTTCTTCCCGCAATGCTTGCATGGAACTGCATTCCACTTCCTGTCATATCCACCACTGCTTGAACCTCCCTGGCTATGACTATGACTGGCCTCAACATGTCTTCTATTTTGGTTCCATCCTCTTCCCTTTTCTGCACTATGCAGCTTCAGCTTGGCTTGCAGAGCACTTTCGATAGGCTCATTTTTCCTCATAAGCCTTCTTTACTCCTGAGCCTGTAGAGCACTTAGGACTTCAGCAAGTTTGATGTCTGAAATGTCCTTAGTGTTCTCAAGGGAAGCAATGGTTGCTTCAAACCTTTCAGGAATTGCAACCAAAACCTTCTGAACCAGCCTTTTATCATCTACGTCCGTCCCTAGCACCCTTATCTTATTGGCTATATCAACTAGCCTATCAACAAACTCTTTCACAGACTCATTCTCCTTCATTTGCTGCCTTTCAAACTCTCTTAACAAGTTCAGCACCTTCATTCCTTTCACTCTCTCATCCCCTTCATATTCTTCCTTTAAATAATTCCATATATCATGTGCTGAATCTTTTTTCATGATTCTAGTAAATATGGTCGAGGAGACAGCAGAAAACAAGCAAGATTTTGCCTTTGCTTTTCAGGTTACCCTCTCTTTATGGTACCTGATTTGATTGATAGTTGGGTTGTTGGGTAGATCAGCAACCTCGTAGTCCTCTTCCATAGCTTCCCATAGGTCTGCACCCTCCATGAAAGCTTGCATCTTCATTGCCCATGCCTGGTAGTTGTCTCCATCGAAGATTGGAGCTATGATGGTTGAGAATGAGGCAGCAGGTACACCAGTTTGTTCCATCTTTCTTGCTCTACTTCGAATTTAGCACTCTCTCACAAGTCCCTTAAGATCAATAGGGCTCTGATACCACTTTTGTTGCACAGAATGTGCTCTCTGTTGTTACAGAGAATGTGCTCTAAAAATGTAGAAGAACAAGAGAAGATTGATCTGGAAATGCACTTGTCACTCTAAAAAATTACGAGAGGAGTACATAACTCTTTTTAAAACAACAAAAACTGAATTACATTAATTTAGTAACTGACAAAAACCACTACAGCACTAACTAGCAACAAAATAGGAACTAAAAACAACAAACTCCTACTATCTTGTTGACTAAGTAAAACAAAACAACCAGCTAACAGACCAGAACAAAAATGACCGAGAATGGTCCTTAAGACATAACCAACAGGATCTTCAGGTAAATCATTTTTTTATCACTGGTTGCTACCTAAGGGAGCATCTGCAAAAGTGTCTTTTTCTTACAGATATTCTTGTATAACTCTGGTAGTCCTCTGCATCTGGAGCGTACATCTTTCGGCCGAATGGTACATACCCTATTAAGTATGACAGGAAGGTATGGTTTCTTCCAGAATATCTACTCGGGACAGCTCATGACTCATGACAGTCTATAATTGTAACACCTTCCAATGTCTAGGTTCCTTTGACTTTTTTATGGGGACCGCTGGTGGATGAAGTACATCAAAGGTTCAATCCATGGATGGATCAGGTCATTTGCTATGGCACTTAAGTTTTCTCGCCAGATTGCTAAAATGCATTCATGACACTGCATCAAACTATTAGATTCGTTCATCATGTTCCCCATATTGACTAGGCTTTTAGAGGTTTTAGGCCAATAAAGTCGACCATAATAAACTATTTGTATCAACAACTGTGAGTGTGAAACTCACACATGGACCAACGGAGTCCCAATATATTTGACTTTTGTCCATATTGAACCACGATAATGTTCAACTGATGATGGAATTGAGGAAACAAGCAGCTCATAGGATTATTGTGTATGTACCTGGTGATCACAATTACCAGAAACTCTTAGCTTGCATTTCCATTGATGAAGTCCCCAATATAGTGGAAAGCTACATTGCTGTGCTTTGTTCTCTTAGGGTACCTGTCATCTTAGTTTGTTGATATTAAGAACTTAATCATGGGATCTTAACTAAACTAAAAACGAAAACGATGATATTGGAATCCAAAAGAGTTAGGGCACTACAAACGTTCATAAAGAAGTATTGGGAGACAATTTTTGTTTTCTTGCTGTCCTTCTCATTTGCTTATTTTCTGTACATGTCGTTTCGGTTAATATGCCTTTTGGAATTCAAATGCAATATATTCTTCAACTCCTAGTTCAGACCCTTGCCCTGTTATGATTCTTCAGTGTACTTGATAAGCTGATAATACTTGCTATTACAGAAGAGACTTCTGTGGGAAGGCATAGGGAAGGTTTTCACTTTCCAGGATAGCCATTACATGCATAGAAACTCTTTCTTAGGTTATGCATCTTAAATACCTAAGAGTTAAGAAATGAGCTAGATATGCATTATGGTCTCACTTCATAATAGCTAAGAGATATTGGGGAAAATGGTTGTGCGAAACAAAGGATGTTGAAATTCTCAAGATCATCTCCACAGATAATCTAGGTAATGTTTGCTACCTGCCGTGCCATCACCATGTGGGGTAACCATCATTCAGTCACTATGTGGAATGAAAAGAAACATCAGGGCCTATCACATCATCACCACATGTGAATTTTGTTCATGATGAAAGTGTCTAGAAGCATTTCATGGTCAATTTCATGCAAAACACTTTGGCAAGTTGGGCTAACCTCATAAGCCCTATCTGTTAGAAAATGACTAGGTATCCTTTTATCATTTGAGTTAGTTGGCATCAGGTATGCATATATGTCCATATGCGCTTTATTCAAGATAACAATTCTAGCATCCTAGTCTAGCTTATTTTTTTAGACATTTCTTTTCAGAATCATACACATGAATTCTTAAATCAATAGCAAGTTATTATGCACGCTGGACCAAAAAAATAAATAAAATATGCACGCCGGTCATCAATGTCACTTGGTAATACGACATTAATAGATTATGAAACAAATAACTCCACATAACATTCTGTCTTTGGAGATTGAACCATGTGATTGATGGTTCTATCTTCTGAGTTTTTCAGCAGGTCCTTTCTTTAATAGCATCGTGCTTCAGAAAATGAATGATTTTCTTGAAAGAGGCTCCATATCAGAAAATGCCACAATTATGAAAACTGCCTGGATCTGGAATAAACGATAGAACTCCGTGTTTTGTGGTAACTTGAGAATTTGGCCTGTATTGCAGATAACAAGAGTTTACAAGAAAAAAGAGCATGTTGAGGTTGAGTTCACCGTAAGTTTGTTGATCTTATCCTCTGGCATCATCAGGGTGAACGCTATGAAACGCTATGCAATTACCTTATCCAAATTCTGCTGGAGCTATGTTATGCTTGCAGGTAGGGCCTATCCCAATTGATGATAATATTGGCAAAGAGGTTGTCACTCAGATTAGAACTACCATAAACAACAATAAGACGTTCTACACTGATCCTAATGGTCGTGATTTCGTAAAAAGGGTATGGCATGCACTTGCCCCAAAGCCAACATTATGTCCTAAAGTACAATTATATCCCTTTGCTATTATTTTGTGCTTATTTCTTCTTCCCCATGTCATTTGCGCTATGATGGGGTGTTGGCGATTCTAATTGTACATTCAGTTGTTCAGATAATCTATGAAAATTTTTCTTGCAGATTTGAGATTACAGAGAAGATTGGGATTTGAAGGTTAATCAACCAGTTGCAGGAAATTATTACCCTGTATGTTCTGGTCATATTGCGCAGCCATCTTATCCACACTGTGTATTAATTGCTCAGTCTTTTCCACTATGTTTTCCTTCCTGCCTAGTTGAACATAATCCGGATGCAAAAACTCGTCTGATAAGCTAATATATGGAGAGGAAGACTTGAGGTGCTGACCTTGACTTGGATAGCTTTCATGGTGTCTGCAGCATACAAAATTCATGTAAATTGCAAAGCAACTTTCGAAAACTTCCAATTTAATTAATAGGACAGAGAGCTGATATAATATACTTACAGGGTAAAAATAACCACAATGAAGACAGTGAACTAAAATGTAATTTTCATGCATATATAGACAGTCTACCCTTTGTTTACATTCAACCGTGTTGCATAAAGTCTAGCATCCATCCGAAGATACTAGTCACTTTTTGTTACATCATTGGATAATATCAAGGTATTTGCCGTTTGCCATTAAGTTAACAGTTGAAATGCATTTCGCCTGCCCAAGATAATATGAAGAATCCACTTTATTTTGTTTTTCACTTTCAGCACACAATTGAAACAAACCCAGATGCTGGCATTCCTTTATCTAACTCATATGGGCGCAGTCAATTCCGGAGCTGTATATATTATTAACCAGGTTGATAACCTATAAAGTTATCTTTTTGCATGAATTAGTGGCAAAAGAGAAATTTTCAGTTTTGTCAAATTCTTCAATGGCATGAGTAACATGCTTAAAGTCAACTTGAGAATGCTGAATCCCCTTCTAGCAATGAGTTATGAAACAGGCACATATCAGAATGCGTCAGAAAAAGGTTAATTCAAGCTTGATTGGAAGTAGCTTTTACAGTAGACTTTGTTTAAAATGGAAAAACAGAATTTTGCTTGCTAAGATCATGACTAGAAATTCTCCAATCACATCAAATTACTGTTTTAGTCTCTGTTCCCTCATTAACTCTTTGAATTACATACAGATCAATGTGAAAGTAAAAATATTTTACTGCAATCTCTCGGGTGCCAATCATTCTGGTATTGTCCTTCCAGATTAATCTTGGCCTATATATTCGAGATGACAGTACAGAGCTGTCAGTTCTAGTCGATTGACCTGTGGGAGGTTCAAGCATCATTAATGGGCAATTGGAACTAATGCTCCACAGGTTTCTTTTATCCCTGTTGCTTTGAACCTCAATAAACAATGATGAATACCATATTCCAGTATACCACTTAGAGATTTGAGATAAGTTTGGGTCATACGGGAGGTTACTTCATGATGATGACAAAGGCATCGCCAAGGAGCTAAATGAAACACTCTGTCATTGATGAATGGAGGGGACTCACTGTAAGTGGTACAGGTTCTATTCCGTTGTCTACAGTCTAAAACCAGTTCTACTTGCACATTGTAAGATGTAACATGCAGATCATGGGAAAGCACTACCTGAGAATTGATCCTTCAGGTAAGGGTGCTAAATGGCGTAGAACATTTGGACAGGAGATATATTCTCCGCTTCTACTAGCCTTTACAGAGCAGGTGAAAGAGTAACGTCTTCGTTTCTTTTGTCGTCACTGCACCCAAAATTCATTTATTAGCTTATTATCGTTCTGCAGGGAGGGAACGATGGGGCAAACTCCTATATACCTACCTTTTCAGCATTAGGTTCTTCTTACACCTTACCTGATAATATTGCCCTGATAACCCTCCAGGTTATGAATCTCAATCCATGTTTAGTTTTTGGAAAAGGAAAAGTTTAAGAACAACTTTATAAAGTGTGCTTTAAAATTGAATTTGCAGTTCTTCTAGATATTTGGATCAAAGATTTCTATGTTTCAGCCTGACATTGCCACTTGAAAAATGCAAATGATGGAACAAAGAATATCTCCCTTCTTTTGCTAAATGGTTGTTATGTTTCCTCAACCACTGCAGGAGCTGGAAGATGGGAATGTTCTCCTTAGATTGGCACACTTATATGAGGTTCTTACTTTATTTAGATCGTAGCTCTCCGGAGAATTATTTACACGTTCTTAATATTTCCTGAAGATGTAACTTTTCTGTGGTAATTTAAACTCAAGATTGGAGAGGACAAGGATCTCTCAGTTATGGTCAATGTCGAATTGAAGAAACTCTTTCCAGATAAGAAGGTAACAGCAGAATAAAGAGCAACAGTTCACAGTTGTATGCTGTCGGCCACTTAAGTGATTTGTCTCATGTTATCTTCTCCTGCAATGATTCAGATAAACAGGATAGTGGAGCTTAATTTATCTGCTAACCAAGAAAAAGCGGATATGCTGAAAAGAAGACTGGTGTGGAAAGTAGAAGGCTCTCCTGAAGGAGCCAATCCAGTCAGGGGAGGTCCTGTAGATCCTATAGAACTTGTGGTGGAGCTTGCACCCATGGAGATCCGCACCTTTGTTTTAAACTTTGGCTCTTAAGGGTCACTCAAGTTTAAGAAGTGCGGTGCAAATGTGAGATTTCGTCGGACAATTTATAAATCGTGCAGGTTAACCGTCTATAAGGCCATCCTGAACGCTACACGAGCAACTTGGGTAAGTCTATGGAGTATTCATCCCACTTCAGTTTGAAAGGGGAAGGCATATGTTGTATGGGACAAAAATCAGACATCTCATCTTACTCGGTCTCTATTTCTCTCTCTCTCTTCTCTGGTTTTAATTATTAATCCCCAGCAAATTTCACCTCCACAAGCAGGTCTTCTCAATGGAATGACTCCTTTTGTCTGCCAGCTGGACATGTTGTTGCATATCACCAATCAATTCTAAACACAACAGGTCTCATCTAATAGAAATAGACTCAACATTCCATAACCCACACTTCTAGGTCAACAAAGCTTCGTATTTGGCCCCGAACCATTTAGGTATTATTGTCTATCCTATCACATGAGCTAGGATTTCATATTGTAGCTGGGTATGTGCAAGTGATAGATCAAGTATAAACAGCCTACATATTTGAGAAACCAGTGAGAGCAAAAAAAGGTTGACATGGCACCCTTCATTCTCTCCAATTTTGGAAGCTCTTTCGTTGTTATGGGATTGGTGTGTACATTGTCTTACGAATTTGGTACTCCCTCCTAAAGAAAAAGCTACCTCAACATTAACATATATGGGGTACCCCCTTCAAATTATAATAAATTCAAGAACCGAAACAAAACATTGGACTTGGAGCATCACGTTGTTCCAAGCATAACCCGGGGGCTTCATTTCGTGATTTATACCGTCTGACGGACAAGTCATGTGAAACCCACTTCTTGGGTGATTCACCTGCTTTACATGTTGGTGAACCACCGCACGAAGAGCTTTACTCATGCGATGTTTATAGAGTTCTTCCTCATATGCCGATATAATAACTTCAATCATTCTATCCTTTCTACCAGACATACCATAAGAGCGCTTGCAAAGTTAATAATCAAAGCCCTAGGGCAGTTCAAGTGCTATGCTGATTTGTCCGTGTTATGCGCACATTGCATAGCAGGCGTATGCCATGTTATATAACAATGGGCTAGAGCTCACAATACTTCAGACTTTCTACTGACTGTTAATTATGATCGTTCATGGGTAATAAGATGAAAACAATTTTACGTTCCACCAGAAGAACTCAGCGTAGTAATCACCGAAAACTTGGAGAGGTTGCTTGAAGTCGGTCTGTCTGTTTAAGATAGAGAAGTTACTGCAATATGGACTAATTTCAACGAACACAGGTGCATCAAAGGAGCTATTTCTTGCACTTCGCATATATCCCATACCAACTCTTCCCCTTCTCACGTAAAAACAAAAAAGATATCGTGACCATTATATCAAGATGATGAAAAATCATCATATCATCTGGAGATGTTGCAGCTATGCTCTTACGCCAAAAAGACAATACACTTTTACTATTCATATAATACTACAAGATGACACGTTTAAAGAACTGACAACCTTTATTTTTTATCAAGAGAGATACACTCCCCGTCACAATTATCACATGGATATGAACCTAGCGCCTCAACTAAAATTAAAGGGACGGCATAGTTATGCCAACTTGAGTATGGTTGTAATTTTGGAGCAAAGGAATGTAGTTGAATCTCGAGAAATAACAATTGCATCGGGGACACAAATTGAAATGGCTGTAGTGCTAAACTGACAGCAACCATTGAGTGGGCCCACATAATCACAAGTTTACTGGTATATCCGTTGTTTCCACATCTACCGCTGCTAAGACTGCTCTATCTGTTATTTCCAATTCCACTGCAAGTGAGTCCCTAATGTCTTCCGAGTCGATGAAAAGCACTTGTTTTGACAATTGCGGTCAAGAAAATCAGCCAGATGGAATCATATCACATTTGAGTGAAAGTTGAAATTAAGTCAACTCCTGCCTCTCCAGTTCCCTTCCATTGCTCACTGCAAATGAAAGATTTTAATTAAAGTGATGCCAACAGTATCAGCAATTTGGAACCCAGTAACACACACAGACTAGAAAACAGCACCAATTTGAACTCGATGAGCAATCTGAAGACAATCCAAGAGAAAAACCGACGCAAGCAAAAAATCGTTACGTGCAGTTGAAGTAAGCAATTTCTTCACTACGAACAATAGTGGATGTGGTACTTGGCTTCTGCATACAGATAGCTATCCTTAACAAAAGCCAAAAAGCTAGTCAAATGCACAACTACAGCCTAATAAAAACACAGAGGTGACTGTTGCCTGATCTGAAAAACTTCATGCAACCCACAAAATAAAACCTGTCTGAGAGATCATCATGACCAAGCGGATGTGTTCATAAATATTAGTTGAAATTCACTAGACATTTCTGAAGAAATTCATGAAGAGAAAACTGACGAAGGCCATTACAGGCCCATCCCTATCCTTCATTTGCAACTATATGACTGACCTTACATTTTGGAGGCAGCATGAAGAAAAGAACTCCACTGGCAACCTTTATGACTAACACCATGGCATCAGAACATTCGTCTAGTATACAACTGGGAAGGGATGCACATACTCCTAAACAAAACGTGAATGAAAGGATTAGTTATGTCATCGTTGAGGATGTATCATAACCGAATTATTATTCAAGCAAGATGCAAGATATAAACCTCTTTGGGCATTATTATGTCGTTTTGGTTCCAAAATTTCTCGCAGTAGTCTGACGAAGGATGCTGTGTGTAATAAACAATAAACATCTCAAAGAGCGATGACACGCATATCCAGGGCCTTCTTAACCATTGAGTGGTTAATTACTTGAAACTTATAAAGTTTATCGATATCAAGTTGAAGCCTGAGAAGCGACTTTCATCTCTTCTTCTTTAAAGAAGTTCCCTGGGTCATTCTTGTGGCCACCGATTTGACCCTTATAAAAATCACTTAAAACAGTGGAAACTGGTAACCATCCAAGCCTAACTGCACTTTCCAGAACCATTTCTGCTTTTTCCATACTTCCTGCTTTGGCAAATCCACAGACTAAAATACTACATGTAGTCATACTTAGCTTAGGCTTGTGCTCTCCTATCTTATCGAGTACTGTCAGAATTTCCGGAAAACTTACTTTTCCACACAATGTAGCCAGAAGATCATTATAGACATCTTCACTCATGGAAAAGCCCTTGACAAGCAATTCATCAACAAGCTCAATAGCTTTTATCCAGTCACCTTCCTTGCAATAAGCATCAACCATCACCGAATAGATTACTTCATCAGGCTCAATCCCTCGGCCCACCATCTCCTCAAAAGCAGCGAATGCCTTGAGTCTGTTCCCAGCTCTGCTCTGACCATGTATTAGCGAAGTATAAGTCACGACATTTGGTGTCAGATTCTGCTGTTGCATCTTGACAAAGAGATCCTCTGCTTTACTTACCATTCCTGCCTTACAAAAATAATCAATGAGAATTGTATAGGTCACATGATTAGGTGCAACGTGCCTATCGACCATAACTTCCACCAAATTCTCAGCTTCACTCAGCTTTCCCAACTTGCTGAAGCCACCAATTACAGCATTGAAAGAAACAGTAGATGCAAAGCCTTGGTCCACCATATCATTAAACAAAGAAAGAGCCTTCTTTACATTGCCTTCTTTGAAGCAACCATCGATAAGGGCAGAATAAACAAAGCTATCAGGTTCAACTCCCACAGATAGCATCTCATCAAACAAATGGAATGCCTCACCTAAATTGCCAGATTTACAGTATCCATCTATGATTGTAGCATACGTCACTCTATTAGGAGCCAAGCCTCTAGCTGAAATTCCATCAAACAGCTTCCTAGCTCCAACAACGTCTCCTAACTTACAAAGACCATTAATCAAGGTATTGTAAGTGACAATGTTAGGATTGATACATCTTTGACCCATATCCTTGAGGAGTTGAAAAGCATCTGCTAGTTTACCCAGTTTGGATAAACAAGATATAACAGAATTGTAAATAAAAATATCAGCCACTAGGCCCTTTTCCTGGAGTTCAGAAAAAACCTCCATTGCTTCTTTTAGTTTTCCATTCTTTGAAAGTCCTTGGATCAACAGTCCGTAAATCTGTACATCTGGGAGCACTTGCCGCTCAAGCATGACCTTAACAACTGTGAATGCTTCTCCAACGTCACCTCCTTTACAATGACCATCAATAAGAGTTGTGCAGATGACACCATTTGGTACTACACCGCAGTCTATCATCTCCATGAAGAATCTGCCAGCTGCCAGCATATCCGCTGCCTTACAATACCCGCTGATGAAAGACCCATAAGTATATTCATTAGGCTTGAACCCCTTCTCCAACATTTCAACTAAGTATAGCCTTGCTTCTTCCATCTTGTTGGCTTTGCAGAGCCCCATGATAAGAGAATTATAGCAAAAAACATCAGGTAAAATCCCTCTCATCTTCATTTCCTCAAAAATTTTCTTTGCATCTTCAAATTTATTTTGTTGGATGTGGCCCTTGATTAGAGTCGTGTAAATAATTGCATTTGGTTTTACATTTGCGCTAATCATCTCATCCAAAAGGCTGTTAGCCGCTTGGAGATGTCCACTGAGGCATAGGCCCTTTATTATCACGGCATAGGTGTAAACCGAGGGTAGCAAGTTTCTACTTTTCATCTCAATCAACATCTCACGAGTCTTAACCATGTCTTGCTTCCTACAGTATTCCTCTATTAGTGGATTATAGCTCTGAGTGTCAGGGCTTGTGCCCACGACAGTCATCTCTTTGAGCAGAGCACTAGCCTTCTCTACGTCACCAATCCTACAAAGACCGGCGATGAGTACGTTGTATGTGGGAACCTTCAACTCTAGACCACGGTCAACCATCAAATCTTTGATTCTGAAAGCCTCATCGACATCACCTTCTTTCATGAACCCATCCAGCAACGCTGTGTAGGTAATTTGTTCAGGATTTAATCCAGTTTTGAACATTTCGTCAAGCAATGCTATTGCCTCTCTCGACCTCCTGTGCTTACAAAAGCCATCGATGAGTATGGTGTAAGTATATCGATCGGGCATAAAACCCTGGCTAGGCATTGCCTTGAGCAAACTTAATGCGTCATCTAGGAGCCCAGATCTGCACAGTCCTCCAATCATTACGTTGAAAGTAACTAAATTGAGGGCACATCCCTTCTTCTTCATGTCAGAAAGCACCTGTTTAGCCCCCTCAGCATCGTCCACCTTGAAGTAAGCAGTGATGAGACTGGTATAGGTGTAAGCGTCAGGAACAACACCGGCCTCCAACATGGCTCCGTAAACCTTCCAAAACAGGGGCATTCTATTGGCCTTGCACAAATCCTTGAGGAGCGTATTGCAACACACTAAACTAGGCACGAGCCCACCATCCTTGGCACCCAAAAAAACGGAGCAAGCTTCGATCAAAAGCCCTCTCCTTTTGTAAACACTGATGGCAACCTCAAAAACCGCAACGTCGTGACCTCTACTGAATTGACGGTGACTGCAGAGCAAAGAGTTTAATATCCGGGACACCGGCGCGCCAGTATCGATCATGCGGTGGGCGACGCCATCGGCGAGAGGAAAGAGCATGGAATCGCAGAGAAGGACGGCGAGAATGGAGAAGGAATGCAAGTTCTGGGGCCCACCCAGGAAGGAATCGGACCAGCGGAAGAAGCTGAGGAGGCGTTTGGGGTCGCGTACCTGGTTCTGGCGAAGCACGGAGAGCACCACGTCGGGGTTGAGCCTCTGGGGAAGGTCGGAGGAACGAAGGAGGAGCTCCCAGTCATGGCGATGGAGGATGGCGGCGATCTCGCTCGCCGTCCGGTGGTGGTCGAGCTGCGAATGCGACGAGGTGGAGAGCGATCGGACGTGCTTGAGGCAAGCGAGTCTTGACATGGACGTGGGCCAATGACAAAGCTCGATCCTTCGATTATGTGCGTGCGTGGGTGGCTCTGCAGAGGTCGGGATCGCCACTGAAACTAGAGGGCCAGCCGCGACGGGAGAGGGAAGAGATGATGGCAACGACGGCGTCGGGTAGCTTTCCCCATGGGCCGTCATCGCTGGGGCTTGGGCCTTGGAATCCTCGATAGTCGTATCCTTGTTCTTGATCCACTCACGTATGCCGGGCCGAGTTAGCGGTTCGATCTAAGTTTGCGAAATCCTTGACTTTCATTTTGCACCAACAATGGGTCCGTTTGATTCAGTTTTGGGAAATGTCGTTGGAAAAATGCAAATGTCTTTGGATTAAAGGAATTTTCAGAAATACAAATAGTATTTAGTAAATTGTAATCTTAAAGGGCAATGAGAAACGACTTTGGCTTAAATGGTGTTTAGCAAAATCACACATTATAAAGTATTTTTGTGTTTTTTAGGAAAGAAAAACACACACACAAAACCGGCAAGACTCATCAGCCTATAAGGCTAATAAACTGGCTGTCGGTGAGCCAGATCTGGCACCGGCAGCCTTGCTTGAGGTCACCAGTGCCACATCTACATATGACTCGCCAGCAGCAAATTTATTAACTTCAACGGATGCTCGTCGGCCGCTTGCAGCGGTCTAAAACCTAGCCGATGACGTGATGTTACGTATGGACATTTTCTGAAATTATAAAAGTTCGGCTAGGGTAAAATTGGAATGTGGAACATTTTGTAACTAGTGCTCCAACGGAGTTCAAATCTCTCTTTCGACCAAAACAAACACACACTCCGCTTTCTAGTATTCCTCTCCAAAATCCATCTTTTCTTCGTTTCTAGTACCGAGAGCTCATCCAGCGTTTCGTGCATTTGAGATTAAGATGAAAGAATGCAGCAAGGGGACTTGGAAGCGTTGGACTTCCAAGTGAGCCCACAAGCCGACAACCTTGCTCGTTTGGTTGGCACCATACCCGGTCCTATCAGCACTCCTTGTGAAGCCGACACTTTCCAAATCGACGTCGCTCTTCCCGATGCATTCCCACCCTTTTGTTAGCTCATTGTTTGCTCGGAGTTTCCCACTTTATCGTCCCTCGGGGCCTATCTCGCCTCTCTCGTCATTTGAAGTTCAGTGTGGTTCTATCACATTTCGCATATGTTGTTTAGGATTTCCTCCACTTTCATTACTACTTGGTATCGCGTGGGAGTGATAGTGCCTGTGTGTCCATATCTAGATTTTCAAAGATGGCTTTAGCACTATCCATGTATAATTTCTAGACATCAAATTTTGGTTCTAAGATGACGCGATTAAGTATGATCATCTGCTTTGTGATCTTTCCATTTTCCCGAGAATGTTGGACTCTCTCTCAAAACTGAGCAGTACTTGCCATATGTGTGTGCACGCACGCCCCTTTGCGTGGGTGGGTTGAAGGGCATCCTCCATAAGAATGGCAAAATTGAACTCGATATGGTCATTTGAAAAAAATTCCAATGTCCGCACTGCTTGTGCGCTGGAGTTTTAACCTCTTCATTTGTATTATTGTTGCCTCTCCGACTTAAACTTGGCACATCCTTCATTTGTTTCACAAAAGATGCATGTTTCTTTTCTTTTTTAACTTCAAAGGTATTTTGCAAATAACTACACCTAAATTACTAAATTAATGGCATTTTCTTTGAGCATATACACCTTGAAGAGTCCTTTAGCCATAAGTTCTTTAAGAAAAAGTGCATGGTAAGTGCATGATAAATGCACATGTGCCTTTCTTTCTCATTCATGTGCTACGATTTAGCAGCTGTCATAAAGTGCAGAAAGAATTTTATTTTGCACCGACAATGGGCCAGTTTGGTTCGGTTTTGAGGAAATGTCTTTAGGAAAATGCAAATGTCTTTGGGTTAAAGGAATTTTCATCAATGTAAATAGTGTTTAGTAAATTGTAATCTTAAAGGGCAATGAGAAATGACTTTGGCTTAAATGGTATTTAACAAAATCACACATTAAATGTAATTTTGCCTTTTTAGGAAAAAAAAACACAAACAAAACTGACAAGACTCGTTGACCAACAAGGCTAATAAACTGGCTGTCGATGAGCCATATCTAGTGCCAACAGCCTTGCCTAAGGTCACCGGTGCCACATCTACGTATGGCTTGCCAGCAGCAAGTTTATTAACTTCACCGGATGCTCGTCGGCCTCCCGCAGCGGTTTAAAACCTAGCCGGTGACGTGACGTTACGTATGGACATTTTCCGAAATTATGAAAGTTCGACTAGGGTAAAATTGGAATGTGGAACATTTTGCAACTAGAGCTCTAAGGGCGTTCAAATCTCTCTTCCGACCAAAATAAACACACACTCCGCTTTCTAGTATTCCTCTCCAAAATCCATCTTTTCTTCGTTTCTAGTACCGAGAGCTCATCCAGGGTTTCGTCCATTTGAGGTTAAGATGAAAGAATGCAGCAAGGGGACTTGGAAACGTTGGACATCCAAATGAGCCCACAAGCCGACAACCCTTGCTCGTTTGGTTGGCGCCATACCCAGTCCTATCAGCACTCCTTGTGAACCCGACACTTTCTAAATCGACGTCGCTCTTCCCGGTGCATTCCCACCCTTTTGTTAGCTCATTGTTTGCTTGGAGTTTCCCACTTTATCGTCCCTCAGGGCCTATCTTGTCTCTCTCGTTGTTTGAAGTTCAGTGTGGTTCTAGCACATTTCGCATATGTTGTTTAGGATTTCCTCCACTTTCATTATCTACTTGGTGTCGCGTGGGAGTGATAGTGCCTGTGTGTCCATATCTAGATTTTCAAAGATGGCTTTAGCACTGTCCATGTATAATTTCTAGACATCAAATTTTGGTTCTAAGATGACGGGATTAAGTATGATCACCTGCTTCGTGATCTTTCCATTTTCCCGAGAATGTTGGACTCTCTCTCAAAATTGAGCGGTACTTGCTATATGTGTGTGCGTGCGTGCCCCTTTGCGTGGGTGGGTTGGAGGGCATCCTCCATAAGAGTGGCAAAATTGAACTCGATACAGTGATTTGAAAAAAATTCTAATGTCTGCACTGCTAGTTAACTGGAGTTTTAACCTCTTCATTTGTATTACTGTTGCCTTTCTGACTTAAACTTGGCACATCCTTCATTTGTTTCACAAAAGATGCATGTTTCTTTTCTTTTTAACTTCAAAGGTATTTTGCAAATAACTACACCTAAATCACTAAATTAACGGTATTTTCTTTGAGCATATACACCTTGGAGATTCCTTTAACCATAAGCTCTTCAAGAAAAAGTGCATGGTAAGTGCACGATAAATGCACATGTGCCTTCCTTTCTCATTCATGTGCTATAATTTAGCAGCTGTCATAAAGTGCAGAAAGACTTTTATTTTACACCGACAATGGGCCAGTTTGGTTCGGTTTTGAGGAAATGTCTTTAGGAAAATACAAATGTCTTTGGGTTAAAGGAATTTTGATAAATGTAAATAGTGTTTAGTAAATTGTAATCTTAAAGGGCAATGAGAAACGACTTTGGCTTAAATGGTGTTTAACAAAATCACACATTAAAATGTAATTTTGCCTTTTTAGGAAAAAAAAACACAAACAAAACCAGCAAGATTCGTCGGCAGACAAAGCTAATAAACTGGCTATCGGTGAGCCAGATCTGGTGTTGGCAGCCTTGCTTGAGGTCGCCGATGCCACATCCACATTTGGCTCACTGACAACAAGTTTATTAACTTCACCAGATGCTCATTGGCCACCCACAATGACCTAAAACCTAGCCGGTGAAGTGACGTTACGTATGGACACTTTCCAAAATTATGAAAGTCCGGCTAAGGTAAAATTGGAACATGGAACATTTTGCAACTAGAGCTCCAAGGGCGTTCAGATCTCTTCAGACCAAAACAAACACACACTCCGCTTTCTAATATTCCTCTCCAAAATTTACCTTTTCTTCTTTTCTAGTATGAGGAACTCATCCAGGGTTAGGTCCGTTTGAGGTTAAGATGAAGGAATGCAGCAAGGGGACTTGGAAGCATCAGACATCCAAGTGAGCCCTCAAGCCGACAACCTTGCTCGTTTGGTTGGCACCATACCCAGTCCTATTGGCACTCCTTGTGAAGGCGGCACTTTCCAAATTGATGTCGCTCTTACCGATGCATTCCCATCCTTTTGTTACCTTATTGTTTGCTTGGAGCTTCCCACTTTATCGTCCTTCGGGACCTATCTCATCGTCTAGAGTTCAGTGTGGTTTGAGCACATTTCGCATATGTTGTTTAGGATTTCCTCCAGTTTCATTATCTGCTTGGTATCGTGTGGGAGTGAGAGTGCCTGTGTATCCATACCTAGATTTTCGACGATGGTTTAAGCATTGCCCATGTATAATTTCTGGACATCCAATTTCAGTTCTAAGATGACGCAATTTAGTGTGATATTTTGCTTTGTGATCTTTCCATTTTTTCAAGGATGTTGGACTCTCTCAAAAAATTGACCGGTACTCGCCAAATAGGTGTGCACACGGGCACACCCCTTTGCGTAGGTGGGTTGGAGGGCATCCTCCTTAAGAATGGCAAAATTGAACTCAATATGGTGATTTGAAAAAAAAATCAATGTCTGCACTGCTTGTTTTCTATTCTGCACTGTCACATGTGCCTTTCTTTCTCATTCATGCGCTAAAATTTAGCTGCTGTTATAAAGGGCAGCAAGACTTTCATTTTGCACCAACAATGGGCTCGTTTAGTTCGGTTTTAGGAAAATGTTTTGGGAAAATGCAAATGCCTTTGGGTTAAAGGGATTTTTAAAAATGCAAATAGTGCTTAGTAAATTGTAATCTTAAAGTGCAATAAGAAACGACTTTGGTTTAAATGGTGTTTAGTAAAATCACATATTGAAAAGTATTTTTGCATTTTTAGGAAAAAAAATACACACACAAAACCGGCAAGACTCATCGGCCGACAAGGCTGATAAACTGGCTATCGGTGAGCCAAATGTGGCGTCGGCAGCCTTGCTTGAGGTCGCCTGTGCCACATCCACATCTAGTTCACCGGCAGCAGGTTTATTAGCTTTACCGGATGCTCGTCGACTACCTGTAAAGGCCTAAAACCTAGTTGGTGATGTGACGTTACGTATGGACATTTTTTGAAATTACGAAAGTTCGGCTAGGGTAAAATTGGAGTGTGGAACATTTTGCAACTAGAGCTCCAAGGGTGTTCAAATCTCTCTTCCGACCAAAACAAGCACACACTCCGCTTTCTAGTATGCATCTCCAAAATCCACATTTTCTTCGTTTCTAGTACTGGGAGCTCGTCCAGGGTTTTGTCCGTTTGAGGTTAAGATGAAGGAATGCTACAAAGGGATTTGGAAGCGTCGGACATCCAAGTGAGCCCACGAGCCAACAACTTTGCTCGTTTGGTTGGCACCATACCCGGTCCTATCGGCAATCCTTGTGAAGGCGGCACTTTCCAGATCGACGTCACTCTTCCTGGTGTATTCCCACCCTTTTGTTAGCTCATTATTTGCTCGGAGTTTCCCACTTTATCATCCCTCAGGGCCTATCTTGCCTCTCTTGTCGTCTGGAGTTCAGTGTGATTCGAGCACATTTTGCATATGTTATTTAGGATTTCCTTCAGTTTCATTATCTAATTTAGGGGTGAGCATGGTCTAGGCAGGCAGTTCCCGACATGGAACCAGGAATCGCCCATTAAGGACCGGTTCCGAAAAAATGAAATCGGGAACCGTCCGTTGGTTCCATAGATCCACTCGGGAATCGGACCGCCGATCTGGTCCAATTCCCTAATGGGTCCATAGAACCGGTCGCACCGAGTTTTACACAAATAGAGATGATCGAGAGTGAGAAAAGAAGGTGATAAACGGCTAAAAGTGCGGCCGTGAGTTGATAGGAGTTGAGAATCGAGCTTTAGATTAGGAATTTTATGGTTTTCATTTTTCTAAAAGTGTTTCCTTTTTTGTTGTTGAAATCTTTCTAAAAAATTATGTATATACATATATTATCAGTCCAGTCCGGGTGGGCAGGTGGACTGATGGGCGGGTGGATGGTTCCCCATCTAGAACTGAGAATTGGACCGATACTCTCTGGTTCTAATAAATTAGAATCAGGAACCGGACCGGTCCTCTTGGGAACTGCCGGTTCCGGGCTGGTTCGGTCTAGTCCAGTTCCGAGAGGTCCGGGCTGTTTCCGGTTCCTTTACACACTCCTAATCTGCTTGATATCGTGTGGGAGTGAGACTACCTGTGTGTTCATACCTAGATTTTCGAAGATGGTTTAAGCATTGTCCATGTATAATTTCTGGACATCCAATTTCGGTTCTATTCTAAGATGACGCAATTAAGTATGATTTTCTGCTTTGTGATCTTTCCATTGTCCTGAGGATGTTGTACTCTCACAAAAAATTAAGCGGTACTCACCATATGTGTGTACGCGTGCGCACCCCTTTGCGTGGGTGGATTGAAGGGCATCCTCTTTAAGAATGGCAAAATTGAACTCAATATGGCGATTTGAAAAAATTTGCAATGTCCGCAATGCTTTTTTTTTGTTTTGCGCTATCACATGTGCCTTTCTTTCTCATTCGTGTGCTATAATTTAGATGCTGTTATAAAATGCATAAATACTTTATTTTGCACCAACAATAGGTCTATTTGGTTCGGTTTTGGGGAAATGTCTTTGGAAAAATGTAAATCCATTTGGGTTAAAGGGATTTTCAGAAATGCAAATAGTGTTTAGTAAATTGTAATCTTAAAGTGCAATGAGAAATGATTTTGGCTTAAATGGTGTTTAGTAAAATCATACATTGAAAAGTATTTTTGCCTTTTTAGGAAAAAAAAATACAAACAAAACCGGTAAGACTACTCGTTGGTCGACAAGGCTAATAAACTGGTTATCGGTGAGCCAGATCAGGCGCCGACAGCCTCGCTTAAGATTGCCTGTGCCACATCTACATCTGGCTCGTCGACAGCAGGTTTATTAGCTTCACCGGATGCTCGTCGGCTGCCCACAGCAGTCTAAAACCTAGCCGGTGACGTGACATTATGTATGGACATTTTTTGAAATTATGAAATTCTGCTAGCGGAAAATTAGAACATGGAATATTTTGTAACTAGAGCTCCAAGGGTGTTCAAATCTCTTTTCCGACCAAAACAAACACACACTCCGCTTTCTAATATTCCTCTCCAAAATCCACATTTTCTTTGTTTCCAGTACCGGGAGCTCGTCTGGGATTTCGTCCGTTTGAGGTTAAGATGACGGAATGCAACAAGGAGACTTGGAAGTGTCGGACATCCAAGTGAGCCCTCAAGCTGACAACTTTGCTCCTTTGGTTGGCACCATACCCGGTCCTATCGGCACTCCTTGTGAAGGCGGCACTTTCCAAATTGACGTCGCTTTTCTTAGTGCATTCTCACCCTTTTGTTAGCTCATTGTTTGCTAGGAGTTTTCCACTTTATCATCCCTCGGTAGGGGTGTCAAAAAAATCCATGCCGGTTCGACCTGATCCGGTCCAGCTTGACCCTACCCAAAAATTTAGGGTATTTTGGGATTGGACCTTAGTCTTCTTCAAGTAGGGCCTTTTAGGAGTGGGTATCGTTAGGGTTGGGCCGACGCAAGTCATTTGACACTGCTACCCAAAACCACCGTTGTCCCATTCTGAGCCCTAATTTCCATTCCACCCTCCTTCTCTTTTGTTCCTTCTCGCCTCGCTTGCTATCATCCTCTCTCCTCTTCCTCATCCATTGCAGCATTCACTCAAACACCATCTCTGCATCCAGAGGCCCCGACCAATGTGGTTCCTCAAGGGGAGATCTTCGGCGAAGACGACGGCCATGATGAAGATGCGGGCAGCGAGCTTCTTGAAGAAGAAGAGAAAGAAGTGCCAGAACCGGCCTATCGACAGCCAAGGACGACCAAGAAAGTGCCTAATCTGAGTGTGAAGGAGAAGAAAGAGCTTGCATCATGGGTTTTCGAGGGGCTTGTTGGGTAAGATCTTCAATAGTTGATGGGTTTTTGGTTTTTTTAGTTCTAGGGAAGGGTTTCATCTACAAAAATTAGACAATTGTTTTAGCTAGTTTAGTTTAATCTGTGTTATCGATTGGGATTTATTTCTATGTCTGAGAGTGGAAGCATTGTCGGAGTGTGATTTGATGCATCTCCATGGTTTCTTGGTCTTAAAGCGTGATGGTCGTTGCTAAGTGTTTAATGCCTCATGCAAGATTTGGTTGCCTCATATGGATCGACTTAAGTGTAGATTCAACCCCCTGTGGAGACACTATTTTCAGAACACCCAGGGACTTATCTTTGTGGTCAATAGCAATGATAGAGATAGGATATCGAAAGCTAGGATGAGCTTCATTGGATGTTGAGTGAGGTTAAACTCATTTGTTCCTAGTCACTGGTTTGCCTTACTTCATGCTACTAATGGCTACGAACTAAACATGGTGGTCTTTCAATGTGAAACAATTGCAGGACAAGTTGTGCGATGCGACACTACTTGTGTTTGCAAAGATTTGTTGTGTTTTATGCTTTAGATTACTTATTTTGCTTCCTATATCAAATTACATAGGACTTGTCCTGGTGACCTAGATGAGGTTGTGAAGCAACTGGAGTTGGTCACCGACTCACTAGATCAATTGTTGTTGGTTAGATTGGTAAGACCATTATCATATACAGGCCCAGCATTACCAAAATGCGGGTAGAGGAGAAGAAGAAACAGGCCTGCAGGGTGTTTGTTAGAAAAGGGGCTACCCCCAATCCGTTGCTCTTGGTAAAATTAAAATCTTGGGATTCTCTTAGTTTACTCAAAAACATTATCCCTATTGCAATTTGTGGGAGCAATTTGAGTAGCTTCCTTAACATTTCGTGGTCAAATGCAAAAGAGAGGTCAACCATCAAGACTTGCAGGACATGGTTGTCGTGACAGCACCGGGGTCGGATTGATCAACTTGCCGCCTCAGCTACATTTGTTGACCCTATAATTAGGTAGGTCTCTTTTATCCAGACCTTGGTTAAGTTTCATCTTCAAAATGAACCCAAAGCTAGAATTGGTTACCTTACAAAAAAATATCTCTTGCCTTGTATGTCTATAAGCTAGAAGCCTAGAAATAGCTAAAGTTGCATTTGGTTCCATATTTTACATATTGAATTAACTAGTTGTGCGATTGTGAAGGCCCTTGATCAACGCTTTTCCTGCTAAGATGAAGTACGAGTAGAAGCGGCATTTAAAGGCTTGGAGATACGGATCTGGTTTAGACCATGAGCTATGGGGATGGATAGCCACAGGACAATATCTTTGTCAAATAGGTTGCTGGACATACTAGGGTGAAGTGCTGCAGAGAACTTGGTGGCACTTCAACAATGCATCTTTTTCTTTGTAATTGTCCATTTTAGTGAAGGTATTGTTGGAAATGCTAGTAGGAGGTGTCGCGACCTAAAAAATTTTCATTTTTCAGGCTAATGGATTATTAAGACTAAGCTTAACTCGAGCCCTCCCAAGCCCTACCAATTCGCAACTTAGGGTTTAAGTTCTTAACATGCAAATGTCTTCATGCTTGGAGTCGCCACTAATCATTTTGTGGTAGGTCGATTAGAAACCTAAATAAAACATGGGAAGATATGTTTTATTCCTACGAACCAGAAATTCTAAGCTCGGGGACTTGGTTACGCTCGATCTAGTCTAACGCCCTTTCGGTATCTTTTCTTTTCAAAAATATTTTGGCAGGCAGTTTGGATTCATTTTAACTTAATTACTAACATGTGAGGTGTTCATGCGGGTGCACAAATCACCAATTTAACACCCAGGAAAGCATTAAATAAATTGCAAGTTTAGAAGAATTACTTACCTGGAAGCAACGCAAGCATCTGCATTGTTAGCTAGAAAATCACATTAACATCCTAATATGATTTCTAATTAACAAGCAATTCACTCAATTTCTCTTTTGATTTTCATTTATTTAAATGAAATCTAATATATATGCAATGACGTGCAAAAATGACATGCAATTAATGCAACCTAGCATGCAAACTATATGTCATGCGACGACGTGACCTAATTCTAATGACAGGCAAATGATTTATTTTTGGTATTTTTCTCTAATGAAATTCGGAATAAAAATATGCCTAAAATAACGTGCAATCTATGATGATTTAACATATCCTAACATGATTGATTTTTGGAATTTTTTTGTTAAAATTCGAAATTAAAAATAACCCAAATCATGAATGCAATCTATCCTAATTTAATCTATCCTAAGATGACTCTTTTTGGGTTTTTTATGAAAATTCGAAATTAAAAAAAAAATGACCTAAATAATCTATTAAGATTAGAATATTACTTAATTTAAACTAGGAAATAGATTATCTCAAGTCCTAATTTAAATTAAATAATTACTCTATCTTCTAGATATTTTTAGGATTCCCTAAAAATGCAAAACTCTAATTCAAATCCAACTGATATTTTTTTTTCTTTTAAAAGGAAAGCAATTAAACAAACAAAGATAGTAATCACATTCAAACCGTCCACGCGATCCGCCAGATTTGTTTCAAATTCGGATTAGGCACAAAAATCGAACTATCGGTCATATCTATAGGGTTATAGATATTGACGGAAAGTTGATCATTTAAATTTGGAAAGCAGATAAAATTCATTATCGTATCCAAGTGATTATGGATAGGATAATAATTTCTCGTATCACCGCGTATCGTACCTTAGGGATAAGGTCGGATAGTCATCCAGATACGTTGCTAAATTAGGAAATTTTCCTAATTTCGAATACTCAAAAATATTGCGAATATGTCGAACATTATCCAAAGATATCTAAATATCCACATGATAATCACGAAATATTCAAAGCATGCAAATTAGGAAATTAAATATTTCGGAAAAACATTCGGATAATAATCTTACCTAATTTGCAGATAATTTCCAAATTTGGATTCGACTCGGGATCGGGCTTACGGATCGGGATTGCAATAACTAACGACTGGCGGTCGGCGTCGGGAACGGTGGCTCACGCGCGATATTGACGCGGCGTCTCCGGGAACGGCGACGTCGAGGACAACGGCGGTGTGGACGTCGAAGATGGCGGGGGCGATGACGACCTCTCAGTCAAGGAAGAACTGGCGAGTGTGGCTCTCGGTGACTAGTCAAGCTCGTCACTATCGCGAGCGCGTTGGAGTTTCGTCGAAGCTGGAACACTGTACATAAGCTTGTTGGTGCTGCTTGGAACGGACCGGATGTTTGGGAAGTGTGTGTGTCTCGGCTTCGTCGTGGCTAGAACAGGAAGCCACAGATCAGCAGATGTGACGATTGTTGTGCGGGCGCGGCTGTTCTGGATCAGCGAAACCAACCCCCCACTTTTGACTTTTTCCTGGCTTTTTCTTCTTCTCTCTCTTCAGTCTTCTTGCCGAGAAGAGCCCCCCCTCTCTATTGACCAATTCTTTCCCACTTTCTCCTCTCCCTCGTCTCTGTACGTGTTCTACATACCTTGCATGGGAACGTTCTCCTCCTCCTTTGCATGTGTTTCTCACGGTGACATCTTCAAGGCTGTGGGGGTGTCGGTGAAGATGGAAGGACGTGGCATGGGCCAGCGAACGGCAAAGCAGCAACACTCGCGGGTCTTGCGTGGTGGTGGTGGTGTCGTGCGGCGGCGCAAGGAACGATGCGACCGGCGGTGACGATGTAGCAACACCGATCTCCCTTTCTCTCTCACGTGTACTCTCAAAAATTTCAAATCTGAAATTGTGTCGTCCCCCCTTTAATTTCTGACCTAAACATGTTTATATAGTGCTAACTTAGGTCAATTAGATGGGCTTACTAGTCCTAATGGGCTTAGGCTTGGGCTTAGGCCTTAATCTAATTTCTGATTTTATTTAATTCCTAAGAGGGTTGAATTAACTTGGGTTTTAATTTAATTGAACATAATGGGCTGAATTAAGCTCGAATTAAAACGACCAAACCTATTTGACTCGTGATTTTCGGCCCTTGCCTTTCCGAGCGAATCGAGTCCCATTCGATGAAATTTAAGCTTGTTCGCCATCACCGGTCCGATGCAAAAATGCGATTAAATTAAAATGAACCTAAACTATATGTTATGTAATTTAAATATTTTGTTTAGGGGTTAAAAATTAATCCCTAATTTTTATGCAAATTACAACTAAATGGTGAGTCGAAATTTAGGTGTCAACAAGAGGATTACCCTGTTAACATTCAACTCCAATCTTTTCCACCATTAGCACATAGGTCAAGTGCACATCCACCTATCCAAGCTAGCGGCCATCGATGGTAGTCATTAGCTAAAAGTTTGCAGGTTGGTTCGGGTATCCTAAATGTTTTCTTTATCATTGTGTTGTTGCAACAGTATGCTCCACAAGCAATTAATATCAACTAACCCACACCACGCATGACACATTCAACTTTGTGAATTCAGTTGATTAGCTGGTGCTTTCAGTTAATCACGCAAGGAAATGAATTTAAGTACTCATTTCCAATACATTTGTAATAAGAACAAATGGGGAAATGCGAAGGTGAGGGTGGTGATTCCATAACTATTCACTATTCGGGCTCACACACATTTCCAATCTATTTGCAAAAAAAAAGAAAAAAAAAAGACGAATCTGAAACCTAACCCGGACAGACTCGACCCAACCCGTTGCTGTCGTTATTTACTGAACAGGTCTTGGGCCAGGTCGAGTCAGGTCAAGTACATCATTATGGGGTTTTGGGTCAGGATGGGTATCATGAAGACTTGGCACGACCTGACCCCTTGACACTCGTATCCCTTTAGGCCTATCTCGCCTCTCTCATTGTTTAGAGTTCAGTGTGGTTTGAGCACATTTCGCATATGTCGTTTAGGATTTTCTCCAGTTTCATTATCTACTTGGTATCACATGGGAGTGAGAGTGCCCTGTGTGTTCATACCTAGATTTTCGAAGATGGTTTAAGCACTATCCATGTATAATTTCTGGACATCCAATTTCGATTCTAAGACGACATAATGAAGTGCGATTATCTGCTTTGTTATCTTTCCATTTTCCTGAGAATGTTGGACTCTCTCGCAAAACTGAGCGGTACTCGCCATATGTGTGTGTGCATGCGGCGTGCCGTTGCATGAGTGGGTTGTTGGGGATCCTCCTTAAGAAGGGCAAAATTGAACTCAATACGGTGATTTGAAAAAAATTCCAATGTTCCGCACTGCTTGTTTTCTGTTATGTATTATCACATGTGCCTTTCTCATTCGTGTGCTATAATTTAGCTGCTTTTATAAAAGTGCATAAAGACTTTATTTTGCACCAACAATAGGCCCGTTTGATTCGGTTTTGGGGAAATGTCTTTGGAAAAATGTAAATACCTTTGGGTTAAAGGGATTTTCATAAATGCAAATAGTGTTTAGTAAATTGTAATCTTAAAGTGCAATGAGAAATGACTTTAGCTTAAATGGTGTTTAGCAAAATCACACATTGAAAAGTGTTTTTGCCTTTTTAGGAAGAAAAACACACACACACACAAAACCAGCAAGACTCGTCGGTCAACAAGGCTAATAAACTGGCTGCCGGTGAGCCAGATCTGGCGTCGGTAGCCTCGCCTAAGGTCGCTTGTGCCACATCCACATCTGGCTCGTCGATCGCAGGTTTATTAGCTTCACTGGATGCTTGTCGGCTGCCCGTAGCTACCTAAAACCTAGCCGGTGACGTGACGTTATGTATGAACATTTTTTGAAATTATGAAAGTTGAGCTAAGGGAAAATTAGAACGTGGAACATTTTGTAACTAGAGCTTCAAGGGCATTCAAATTTCTCTTCTGACCAAAACAAACATACACTTCGCTTTCTAGTATTCCTCTCTGTAATCCACATTTTCTTTGTTTCCAGTACTGAGAGCTTGTCCGGGATTTCATCCGTTTGAGGTTAAGATGAAGGAACACAGCAAGGGGACTTGGAAGCGTCTGACATCCAAGTGAGCCCTCAACCCGACAACTTTGCTCCTTTGGTTGGCACCATACCCGGTCCTATCGGCACTCCTTGTGAAGACGGCACTTTCCAAATCAATGTCACTCTTCCCGATGCATTCCCACCCTTTTGTTGGCTCATTGTTTGCTCGGAGTTTCCCACTTTAATGTCCCTCAAGCCCTATCTCGCCTCTCTCGTCGTCTGGAGTTCGGTGTGGTACGAGCACGTTTCGCATATGTTGTTTAGGATTTGCTCCAGTTTCGTTATCTACTTGGTATCACATGGGAGTGAGAATGCCTGTGTGTCCATACCTAAATTTTCAAAGATGATTTAAGCACTGTCCATGTATAATTTCTGGACATTCAATTTTGGTTCTAAGACGTCATGATTAAGTGTGATTATCTGCTTTGTTATCTTTCCATTTTCCCGAGAATGTTGGATTCTCTCGCAAAACTGAGCGGTACTCGCCATATGTATGTGTGCATGCGCACATGCCATTGCGTGGGTGGGTTGGTGGGGATTCTCCTTAAGAATGGCAAAATTGAACTCAATGCGGTGATTTGAAAAAAATTCTAATGTCCGCATTGCTTGTTTTTTGTTCAGCGTTATCACATGTGCCTTTCTTTCTCATTCATGTGCTATAATTTAGTTGCTGTTATAAAGTTCATAAAAAATTTATTTTGCACCGTTTGGTTTGGTTATGGGGAAATGTCTTTGGGAAAATGCAAATGCCTTTGAGTTAAAGGGATTTTCAGAAATGCAAATAGTATTTAGTAAATTGTAATATTAAAGTGTAATGAGAAACGACTTTAGCTTAAATGGTGTTTAGCAAAATCACACATTGAAAAGTATTTTTACCTTTTTAGGGAAAAAAACACACACACAAAACTGGCAAGACTCGTTGGTCGACAAGACTAATAAATTGGCTGCCGGTGGGCCATATCTGCTGCCGGCAGCCTCGCCTCAGGTTGCTTATGCCACATCCACATCTGGCTCATCGGCAGCAAGTTTATTAGCTTCACCGGATGCTTGTCAGCCGCCCGCTGCAGCCTAAAACCTAGCCGGTGACGTAACGTTATGTATGGACATTTTTTGAAATTATGAAAGTTCAGCTAGGAGAAAATTAAAATGTGGAACATTTTGCAACTAGATCTCCAAGGGCTTTCAAATCTCTCTTCCGACCAAAACAAACACACACTCTGCTTTCTAGTATTGCTCTCCAAAATCAACCTTTTCTTTATTTCCAGTACTGGGAGCTCGTCTAGGGTTTCGTCCGTTTGAGATTAAGATGAAGGAATGCAGCAAGGGGACTTGGAAGCGTCGAACATTCAAGTAAGCCCTCAAGCCAACAACCTTGCTTATTTGATTGGCACCATGCCCGGTCCTATCGACACTTCTTGTGAAGGTGGCACTTTCCAAATCAATGTCACACTTCACGGTGCATTCCCACCCTTTTGTTAACTCATTGATTGCTTGGAGTTTCCCATTTTATCGTCCCTCAGGGCCTATCTCGCATCTCTTGTCGTCTGGAGTTCAGTGTGGTTCGAGCACATTTCGCTTATGTTGTTTAGGATTTCCTCCACTTTCATTATCTACTTAATATCGTGTGAGAGTGAGAGTGCCTTTTTATCAATACCTAGATTTTTTAAGATGGTTTAAGCACTATTCATGTATAATTTTTGGACATCGAATTGTGCTTCTAAGACGACGCGATTAAGTGTGGTAATCTACTTTGTGATCTTTCCATTTTCCTGATGATGTTGGATTCTCTCTCAAAACTGAGTTGTACTCGCCATGTGTGTGTGCGCACGTCCGCACCCCATTGTGTGGGTGGGTTGGAGGGCATCCTCCTTAAGAATGGCAAAATTAAATTCAATACGGTGATTTGAAAAAAATTCTAATGTCCGCACTGATTATTTTTTGTTCTACGCTGTCATGTGTCTTTCTTTATCATTCATGTGCTGTAATTTAGCTGCTGTTACAAAGTGCAGAAAGAGTGACATTTTGATCTTGCACTGTATTGATTGATATCCACTATTTTTGCTTTTCTCCCAAAAATGCAGCTTGCAAGCAAATTTTGGTAGGATGAAATCTTGTTTGCTACTTTTTTCTTGTGGTTGTTAGGATGAGGCTTCGGATGTTAAAATGAATTCAGGTCTAGATTTTGTTGGAGAGAGTATGCTTAAGGCATTTGTTTCACACTAATGTTTAAATTTTAGAGACTTTTCTTCGAGATATGTCTTCACTGAGTAGTGCACAATCATATTTTTTGGTTGGCGTGGCAATTTGGATATATTGCACCAATTATTGGTCTTTGGATTGTTTATTTGGATCCAAAAGACAGTCGTCGCGTGATCTCTTGGTTGCACGTGATCAATCAGGATGCAAGTAGTTGTAGTTGAGTTTCTGTAGCCATTCTAGAGAATTCTCTATCTTTGGGTTCATTGGATCCTCGGATTCCCCTCTTCCTTGATGTTGTTTGCACCAGTACGTCCGAAAATTCGATGTGCAAATCATTATTAGAACTGAAAATGCCGGATTGCTTTACGAAATTAAGAAACTTTGTTGCATGGTGTCTGTTTCCTCTTATGTCAGATCGAGTTTAGATCGTGATTGTGGCGATGGCTGTCGTCAGATCGCAGGAGATGATTCGGTCGCAAGGAAATGAGAGGATTGGAAGATGGTCCGCAAGAGAAATATAACAAATTGGGGCTCTATAGGCAGTAGGTCGCTAAGAAACGGGAAGGAGCACCTATGCAACTAGCACTTCTGCAACTAGTTGCAGAGATGCTCTTTCACACTTCTAAGCTCCCTCTGCCCTCTCTGCACAGATGCTCTTTCACATTTTCCGAGTTCTCTTCACCGAAAGCTCTCTCCAAGCCGAGAAACGAGAGAGTAGGATTTAATAAAGCTGCTATGCGCAGCATTTATTCTTATTTTTTATCTTATATTTTCTATTTTTCGTCCAAATGAAACGCGTCCCTCTTTGAGTTAAGTTGACTAGGATGACACCCACCACATAAGCCGGTGACGAGGACCATTGGAAATGGGTTTGCACTCGATCGCTCCTGCAAACTCAAGATCTACTGACCAGGAATTGGGTCAATATGATTGTCATTCGTGCTGGGCCATGTTTATGAGTGCATACCCATTGTGATCATTGCAGGTCTCGGGATGGCCAAATCTACTTCTCTGGAGAAGAAGGGATTAGAGGCTTCGTCTTCGTCTATGGTACTGGGCAAGAATTTTAAACATGTAATCACATTTGGAAATTCACATATCGGGCATGGCAAGTTCTTAACTAGCTTTGCTTGCAGGTAGACTATGTTTATAAGGAACACGAGAAGCTCAGAATGGAATCTACTGTAGTTCTCCAGGTATTCCGTGTAACATCTCGTTTTACTTGAATCAAATGACTCATTTATCACTTGTTCACATATTTCCTTTATATACTTTGGTTAATAGGAGAGTATGGAGATGTTAGAGAGTCTTTAGGTGTGATTGTTATCTTCAAATCCTGTTTTTCGTCTTCCTCTATGATTGAGTATGTCTTTCATGTCTTTCATGTTTATTTCTAAACTTTTGCTACATAATCCTTCCTATTTTTTTAATTCTTGAAAAGTGCTGTAAGCATTGCTTTAATATTGCAGATTGAGAAGATTCAATTGGAAAAGAAGGTGGAGGTGCTTGAGAGTCTAATAGAGGATTCGAGGGACAAGGCCACATGGTAGAGAAAACACCAGAAGTTCCAAAGCTTTGTTGACTTTTAGGTCAATGCTTTGCAGGTATGTTAGCCATCCTTCTGTCGATAATTCATTATGTTTACAATGAACTATTTCACAATGAGCACATTGGATTGCTAGGACTTGAGAGCGGCCTCAGAATATATGAAAAAAGAACTGTTGGAGAATAGAAGATGACACTTAGAGGAGCTAAGTGACTTGTGACACGGCCCAAGGGAGCGAAGGGCTCTGAGCCAATCCAAACAAGGGCCATGGACCCGTGCATGGGACGTGGTCCATCTGTGATCAGGCATGAGCACCGTCCACAGACCCTTTAGTTTTATCTGACAAACGGCCCTTCAGCTTCCCTTGGCAAGCGTCCCTTGAGCTCCCCTATGCCCCTAGGGCCTTTGGAACTTCTTGTATAGTTATGATTGTATCGGTTCAAATACCATTGTTGGATCACGAGGGGATCAACGGTTCATATTAGACCTACACTTGTATATATAGGAGACCCTCCCCCTTCATTTGTAAGAAGCTCATTTATGAGAAATACAACTATACTGCTTTCTCTCTATTCTTGTAAATTAAGCGTGTGTATGCAAGGCTAACTTGGGAGTAATCATAAGGCCGCATGGGTGTGGGATCGTTGTGAATCAACCAACTCGTGACAATGGTATCAGAGCCTTCGTTCCTAGCGCAATGGCTAATCCACGTTCCAATGTCGCGAATGCCCAAGATGAAGACTGCGAGGATCGTGGAAGGATGACCGAGAGAGTTAGCGTTCAAACTAGGAGGAGTCGTGCTGCCTCCAGTTCAAGAGATCCATTGGGTGACTTGGAATGCCAAGTGACGGCACTAGAGGGAATCATCATAGACGTCCAAGGGATGGTCGATAACCTGCAACAAACCATCGAAGGAGTGGACACCGAAAGGGAAGAGCTCTTGATCGAGGTGCAAGAGCTCAAAACCGACATGGGAGGGCTCCGTGACGAGGTGTTGGGGTACGTGACCCACGAGATGCTACAGCAGCAGGACAAAACCTGGGAGGCAGCGATGGCGGCCAACGCACCGAGGTTGCTGAGCTCAAAGGGAAGCTCGCAGAAGTGGCGGCGTTGCAGGTCAGATGATAGGAGCGGCAACCCTATCACAACCTGGGCCAAGTTCGTCGGGAAATTTCGATCGAACTATTATCCTACCTATGCAGAGGAGGAAGTTCACGACGAGCTCAAGCGCTTTGAACAAAGGGGCACCGTCCGTGAGTACGTGAAACGGTTCTCGGAGTTGCTGCTCCAAATCTTGTCAATGAACGATACGGAGGCATACCACCAATTCATGAGTAGCCTCAAGCCGTGGGCTAAATAAGAGCTTAAATGGTGCAACATGAGAGATCTCACGACGGTCACTTCCATGGCGGAGTCCCTAAAGGAACCCAAAGCTTCGTCCATAGCTAAGCTCGACTTTCATACGAGAGATAGGGCCAATGCTGGGAGAGACCAAAGCAAATATAGACACTCGAATGGAGGCAAGCCACCAATAGCACCCTCTAATGCCCAACGGGAGTCGAGCAGTTGGAGACTATGAAAGGTACGCACCTATAAGTGCTTCTTTTGTGACAGGCCACACATGGCTCGGGAATGTCCCAAGAGAGGCAAGCTGGCGGTCCTATGCAAAGAAGATGAGCCACGAGAGGAGCGCAATTGGGTTCGCTGCGAATCCTTAGTTCCATTAAGACCAAGAAGGCCAAGGAGTCCAAAGGAATGATGTTCGTGGACATGAAGATCGGGAGTGCCACGATGAATGCGCTCGTGGATACCGATGCGTTCGACCGATACGTTCGACCTCTTTATATCCCAAGAGGCCACAAAGAAGCTAAATCTTCGAGTCGAGAAAGGAGGAGCCAGCTGGCTCAAAATGGTGAATTTCAATGAGGTCCCGACTAGCGGTGTGGCTAGGGACGTAGAGCTTCATCTTGATCCATGGACTAGCAAGAAAGACATCGAGGTTGTCCCCCTTGACAATTATGATTTGGGATTCCTTGATCGTATAAATGTGGGCGTAATGCCCTTTGTGGATTGTATATGTATTATGGACACGCAATGTCAATACGTAGTCCCGATCCACCGCGAGTTGGGATGCAATGGAAGATGCTCTCAGTATGCAACTTAAGAAGGGAGCGAGAAAGGGTGAGGTGACCTTCTTGGCAACCTTAAAGGTCGAGGATGATATGGGTAAGGGTAAGTAGAGTGAAGTTCCGACCGAGGTGACCCAAGTCCTCAATTCATTCCAAGATACGATGCCGCCCAAGCTATCTAAGAAATTGCCACCTCAAAGAGAGGTGGATCATAGGATTGAGCTAGTGCTCGATGCTCAATCACCAGCCATGGCGCCCTATTGCATTGCGCCATCCGAGTTGGAGGAACTACGGAAGCAACTCAAGGAGCTGCTCGATGCAGAGTATATTCAACTGTCCAAGGTTCCGTTTGGTGCCCCGATCCTATTTCAAAAGAAGTACAATGGGTCCTTCCGAATGTACATCGATTGCCAAGTGTTGAACAAGCTCACCATAAAGAACAAATATCCGAACCCCGTCATTGCAGACTTATTCAATCAGCTTGGGGAAGCCCGATGGTTCACCAAGCTTGATCTTCGATCGGGTTACTACCAAGGTCGGATCGCCAAAGGGGACAAGCCAAAGACCGCATGCGTGATGCGATATGGGTCATACGAGTTCCTCATCATGCCATTCGGCTTGACTAACGCACCGGCCACATTCTACACCTTAATGAACAAGGCACTTCACCCGTTCCTTGACCGGTTCATTGTGGTTTACCTTGACGATATCGTTGTTTATAGGCGGACGCTCAAGAAACACGTCGAGTACTTGAGGCAAGTTTTTCAGCTCTTGCGTGAGAACAACTTATTCATCAAGCGCGGCAAATGTGCATGTGCCCAACATGAGGTGCCATTATTAGAGCACCTTGTCAAGGTTGGACAAGTACAGATGGACGCAGCCAAAATCGGTGCCATTGTCGAATGGGAGTCAACGACCAAGGTGACTGAACTGAAGTTGTTTCTTGGCCTCACAAATTACTATTGACGCTTTGTTCAAGGATATTCAAGCATTACCGTGCCACTCACGGACATGTTGAAGAAAGAAAGGCCATGAAAGTGGACGGATTGATGCCAAAAAGAGTTCGATTGGCTAAACAGGCCATGACCGAGGAACCAATGCTCGTGCTACCTAATCATGCCAAGCCATACAAGGTAAAGACTGACGCTTTCAATTTTGCGATAAGTGGTGTTCTCATGCAGGATGGACACCCGGTGGCGTTCGAGTCTCGAAAGTTGAATGAGACTGAGTGATAATATACGGTCCAAGAAAAGGAGATGACTGCGGTGGTGCACTGCCTTCGTACGTGGAGGCACTATCTTCTAGGATCAAAGTTCGTCGTGCGGACAGATAACGTGGCCACGAGATACTTTCAAACCCAAAAGAAGCTAAGTCTGAAACAAACTTGGTGGCAGGACTTTCTGGCCGAGTTCAACTATATGCTGGAGTATAAACCAGGAAAGGCTAATTTAATGGTTGATGCCTTGAGCCGAAAGATGGAGTTGGCCAACATCATAAGTCAACCCAGCTGCCCATGGATTAATCATACTAGGGAGGGGCTCAAACATGATCGAACGGCCCCGCAACTCCTTGAATACACATGAGAAGGCAAAACCAGGCAATTATGGTAGGAGGACGATCTTCTCTACACCAAGGGACAGCAACTATATGTGTCGTTTTACAGGAAACTAAGAAAAGAAGTGCTACAAGAATGCCACGATTCTAAATGGGCAGGACATCCGGGGATCTACAGCATCATGGCGCTCGTTAAGGATTAGTACTACTGGCCTCACATGAGGGATGACATCGAGGCATATTGGCATATGTGAAAACATGCCTCGTGCACCAACAGGATAAGATCGAGCAACGTTTGCCGTCGAGGCTCCTCGAGCCATTTCCAATCCCAAAACATCCATGGGAGAGTGTCTCCATGGACTTCATCATGAACTTGCCTAAGTCCGAAGGGTGTCGAACCCCTCATGATCGTGGTGGACCGGTTCTCTAAGTACGCGATGTTCATGCCCGCAACAAAAGATTGTCTAGCCAAGGAGGCAGCCAAATTATTCATCAAGCACGTCGTCAAATACTGGGGAGTCCCACGGACGATCGTGAGCGACCGCGACCCTCAATTCACAGGGCGATTTTGGACCAAGCTCTTTAAGTTGCAGCGGTCGAACCTCAACTTCTCCACAAGTTTGCATCCCCAAACCAACAGACAGACAGAGAGGGTGAATGCACTCCTTGAAATATATATCCGGCATTATGTGAGCGGAACGCAAGCAAACTGGGCGAGATTGATCGATGTAGCTCAGTTTTCACACAACTTATAGAGGAGCAAGTCCACAAATCAAAGCCCGTTCAAGATCGTGATAGGGCAACAACTGCTCACTCTTGCCTCGAGCTATCGGGAGAATAGTTCATCTGCATACAAGTTCACCAAAGAGTGGCATGAGCAAGCGGACTTGACGCTCGCATACCTATACAAAGCCTCCAAACACATGAAGAAATGGGCCGACAAAAAGCGATGGCACGTGAAATTCCAGGTTGGGGACCTAGTGCTGGCCAAGCTACACGTTGTCCTTCGATACAGGGATGTGTGCAAAGGCTTGATCCGTCGCTATGAGGGGCCCTTTCGAGTGCTTAAATGGCTTAAGAAAGTCGCGCACAAACTGGACTTGCCATCGAAGCTCAAGCTACACCCGATATTCCATGTAAGTATGCTTAAGCCTTTCTATGTAGATGAGGAAGACCCGGACCAAAGGGAGTCACAGCGGGTGCCACTTGGGAAAAAACCTCGTATGACCGAGATGTAGAGTGCATCATGGCTAATCGAATCATACGAAAGCGGTACCAGGCATTGAGGCAAGAATACTTGGTTGGATGGAGAGGTCTTCCAGAGAGTGAAGCAAGCTGGAAACCCTCCGAGGCTCTTTGGCAGTTCCAGAAGCACATTGACATATTTCATGTCGAAGATGCGATGAGGTCATTGCCTGATTAGGTGGGAGAGAATGACACGGTCCAAGGGAGTGAAGGGCTCCGAGCTAGTCCGAACAAGGGCCACGGACAGGCCGTAGCCCCTCCGTGCATGAGACATAGCCCATCCGTGACCAGGCATAAGCACTGTCCGCAAACCCTTCAGTTTCCTCTGACAAACGATCCTGTAGTTTGAGCACCGTCCGCAGACCCTTCTGCTTTCTCTAACAAATGATCCTACAGTTCCTCTTCGCAGGCATCCCTTGAGCTCCCCCACGCCCCTAGGGCCTCTAGAACTTCTTATATAGCTATGCAATGATTGTATCGATTCAAACACCACCAATGGATCATAAGAGGATCAACGGTTCAAATTAGACCTGTACTTGTATATATAGGAGACCCTCCCCCTTAATTTGTAAAAAGCTCATTTACGAGAAATACAAATATGCTACTTTCTCTCCATTCTTGTGAATTGAGTGTGTGTGTGTGCAGGGTTGACTTGGGAGTGATCCTAAGGTCACACAGGTGTGGAATCATTGTAAATCGACCGACCGGTGACACTTAGGTATGGCTACGCTTATAATTGTTACTTGCGGTTAAATCTTTCTCGTATCACTTTCTCATCTACATTCGAATTGATTAGATGTAATATTAAACGGGTTAGTAGCAGTTGCTACTCAAAATTACCAGCAGGCTCTTGTAGAAAACAGGTGGCTATACAATAAGATGTAAGCATTGAAAGGTACTTGCATTTATTTTGCTCTATTGATCTCTTCCTTTCATTTTTGTTTATTTGATTGTTGTTGTGTTTGATGAGCAGGAAATATCGGGGTATACTATAGATTAGACCAATCCTCCCTGGTCAAAGCACGAAAGAGAGTACAATTGATAGTAGAATTAGACCGATCCTCCCTCACATATGACCGACTCTCTCTATTACTCTTGCTCTCACTCACGTGTGTCTCTCATGCTTTTAGGAATTATGTTCTGAAAATTATGAGAGCTCCCTCTGATTATGAGGCATAACAACATATTTATATAACATACCTAGGTTAATTGGCCGGCTTTTCTAATCCTAGTGGGTTTTGGCTTAGACTTTATCATCTAATTTTATTTTAATTCCCAATGGGCTAAATTAATTTGGATTTTTTCTCTAATTAAGATCAATAGGCTGATTTAAGCTCAAATTAAGACAACCAAGACTTTTTAGACTTGTGAATTTCAGCCTCCCATACCTTGAATGAGTCGAGTTTCTCTCGATGCCCAAGTTCGATTTACATGATGTATTTTCAGCTTACGCACCACTACCAGTTCGATGCGAAATGCAATTATCATATATAAACCTAAATTATATGCTATGTAATTTTAATATTTTTGTTTAGGGGTTAAAATTTCATCCCTAATTTTTTATGTAATTAAATAATTAGTCAAATTTAGGTGTCAACAACAAATATTGGAAGGCATAGTTTCATCAGCTGGCTTGTGATTAAAACAAATAAATTACAAAAGGCAGGTTTAATGGAACTTGTCTGACGATGCAAAAAGTAGGTCACAAGTGCAGCCACAATCTTTATTTATTAACTGGAATCAAGCCACGATCAACTGGTCTTCAAAACTAGTCAAATTTAAACTCAGCAGGAAAGTATTTAATGCCTGCACCTTATTCATTCAGTCATTAACTACTGGCTAGAGGGAGATGTATTATTAAATTAAGATTGCAGCCTTAACTTCAAGATGATTCGGCCTTCGAAGTTTATTGAGAAGTGAACCTCCATGCAAGACCTTCAAAGCCCTCAATTCCACCAAAATTTATTTTGGTCCGTGTTATTTTCCAAGGATTTTTAATCTTCTCTTCCTTCCTAGAAAGACTTTCCGTAAATTTTCACATATCGACCCAACTAGGTAAATTTAAGTGATTACGGGGTATTTCTGGTGTAGCCGAAAAATTATACTTTTTCACCAATAATGTTGAAGTCCATTTCTTTTACCCAAGATTACATAATTGCATATCCACTAATCATATCGATTAATATTTGCAAAAATTATGACGGAAATGTGAGGTCTCATGGAATGCGAATGTTACACGTATTGTCAAAATTTTAAGAGCTGCAATACTACATATATAATCATGCCATGTCAAGTCAACACCCAAAGATCGGTATAATAAACGGAGTTAACTAGACTTAAAAGCCACTATTCTGCACTCGAATTAAATCTTAATCAAATGTTTCTTTCTTTTTGTGATTAAATTTGATTTACGAGACACGAATATTTGCATGTGTTTTATTTTTCATTTGAACTCTAGAATTTCATATATGGTCCGTGAAATGTAGTTGGTTTAGGGTTCACGATTGTTTATACTCTATCATAAGACAATATGCTACTTCCCAACAAATTTTCTTATTTCCTGCTCATTCTTTTATGGAGATATGTTTGTTGATGATACCGGACATAGATATTAAGGTAGATTATAACTAAATCTTTAAGGATTAAGGTAATGCAGCTCTAATCGATATATTGTGTGAATAAATCAATTGCAATGGCCATTACAAGGAGCACACATCAGGCTCCCATTCATCAAAGTAGATAGTTATTCTCACTTGTTTTTGCCAAATAATAATCTTATGAGCAAGATAGTCATAAATAGAATAAATGCATAAAATACTCAGAAATAAATAAATGGTCTTTGAATTTTGACTTAATGTTCAATCTCATCCCCGACCTTTTAATTTATTCAATGTAATCCCCGATCTTTAACCCAATGTGCAATATCATCTCTTAACTTTTAATTCGTTCAATATGATCCCTAAACTTTTGATATATATTCAACTTAGTCCATGAACTATATTAAAATGTTTAATATTATCCTTCCATTAACATTGGACATTTTCATATAGTTTATGGGCTATATTGAATATTTATCAAAAGTTCAGGGATCATCAAACAAATTCAAAGTTCAAGGATGATATCGCACATTGTATTATAATTCAGAGACCACATTGAACAAATTAAAAATTCAAGTATTACATTACACATTAGACCAAAATTCAGAGATCATTTGGGTAATTATCCCTAAAATGTTCTAAAAAATTTCAAGAAAGTTCAAATAGCAAAAATTGTGTGCACAGGACCTTAGCATTCTAAGGTTAGAATATTGGACGATGCATATTGAAACCTGATAGTATGTAGGACGATTAGAGGGAAATCTAATTAACTCCTCGATAAATACGAGTGTTGAAGTTTCACGGCTCTAGCGCCCATAAAGATGGTTGTTTCGCATAGAATAAGAATAATCACTTTTCGCTCAACATTGTATTGGTGGGTGAGCTACAAAATCAATGAATCGATGATTATTCTCCATTCTTATCCTCAGGGCTCTTAATTCTTTTCCTCAACGTAGCAATTTTTTCGGACTTAATCAGCGAAAAATTATGAAGTTGAAAATCTTAGCTTGTGATTTTAGGAACCCCACAAACAAAAAAGATAGAAAAAAGAAAATTTTGTCCACGAAGCAAGTGATTAGGAGAATGCCTGCGGCCATCATGTTGTTCGAGTTCGCAATGCCGAGATTTATGTTACGACATAAGAGAGCATGGTAACGAAAATAAGCAAGGTAGGAAGGATGGAAAGATATGTAATGATTATTGTGATGACTTTTGCGTTGAAAAATGGTACCGTCTGAAATCGTGGAACCTTAATCGTCGTAAAGAAACCCGAGGGTCATAACTTAGGAGATTATTGTAGCTCAGTTCCACATATTACATTGCAATAAATTTCGTCCACTCTATATTTTCTCCTTGTGTAAACTTTCTTCAGCAAAAAGAAAAAGAAAGAAAAGGAAAAAAATAATAAAATAAAATAAAAATAATTTCAAAATTCAAATAGAATTGTAACATACTTTGGTATTTTTAGACTATAACCTACAATACAGTTTTTCTTGCTTTTGTTCTATTACAATTTCATCAGCTTCAGCCATACCCCATCACAAATCTGGAGAATGCATGGGTTTTCGAGAATGTGGAGGATGCACCGATGTTTGAGATTCCAAGTGCATGGGGCTTCGGTGAAGGATGTGAAGTTCACACGATTTTACTCTATTAGCAAATCCTAGAGAACCAAGGGACTTGCTCGCTGAAGATTGCTCCGGAGAGATGTTAATAAACATCACCGTCTTGGAGTTGCCGCTCAAATATGGCTGTTTCAGACATTAAATAAGAATTAAACAATCTTCGATGTATCAATCACAAGAATGATATATGCAATGTGACAGTTGAAATATTAACACAACCAAGTTATCATTCTGTTACATCATTTGGTAGTGTTTTAGACAACTCATTTTTTTGAGGTAAAAGTCATGATCCAAATGGATAAAGAGAAGAACTTGGGAAGCAAACGCACCCTAAGAATGTTTGTCAGCTTGGAATTCCGAAAGGGAACATGCTCCTTTTTCGTTGCTAAGGCATATATAACATCACCCAGGTGTGTTAAACTTTTATTGATTGAAAAACAAAGAATTAGGTGCTCGAGAGAAAGATATGGCAAAATAGACCAGCACAATAGTAAAAGCTACTACTTACCTTAGTTTCTTCCAACTATCTTCCATTGCTCCACTTACTAAGAGCCGCTCACTCCCAGCAAGATCAACGAGGTTCAGGGCACCTTTCAGTTGTTCTCTAGTGTTCTAAAGACAAGTGCGTGAGTCAAAAAAATTGGTGGAACGGCCGAAGCATCAAACAAATAATAGTGTAGCACAACATATGAATAGAACAACATAGTAACAAAATTGCTTATACCTCATTCGCCCCGTGTATCCACAATGTAAAAACAGAGTGACTTCTAGATGGCTGCTCATTCATGAGTGTCGTTTTCACAGATGTAAAGAAACAGAAGACAGATTTTACTCATAACTAGAAAAGAGAAAAACACGTATAAGAGTATCAAAACAGTAATACGCTAGGCAACGTAAATGAACTATCAGCTTCGCCACATGAAGCTAAAAAATGAAATTTTCTAATGCCATAGAATGTAAGAAAGGTTTTGCTAGGCACCTAAAATCATCATTGACATCTAAATCAACAAAAAAAATGAGGATCAGTCTACACACCTACTTCGTGCAGCCTGCTCCAAAAGTGAGGTAATTTCTTCAATACTGTGTATTGTAATTAGGGAGAGGTTAGCTACATAGGCATCTCCATTTGCATCTTGTTTAATGGGGTACTCTCTTCCAATAACACTACTTGGTAACAGCAAATCACATATCGTCTCGTTGTATATCTCCAACATGGAAGCCTAAATTGCACCTCCATATCAGCCAGCGATACAGATCAAACAGAAAAATAAAGTATAAAAGACAGAAATTTACTTGTAATTCGTACTTCCACACCTAGGCCGAACAGGTTTGACTAGCCTCAAATATTTGCTCCAGAAAGCGTGGTATTAACCCTTTCTGTTCCGGAGTATCGGATTTACCAAACTTGGTATAGGTTTTCCCTGAACAGGTTTGACCGTATGCAAAAATACATACCTGCGAAGTATGATAAGTGAAATTCCTTAAATGGAATTATACTCCTAAAATAGAGAAATTCTCGTTTTGGTAAAGTTTACATGATAATTTCAAAAGCCTCAAGAAAACTGTTTTAAATCTCAAATTGCTGAACCTAGAATACACCATCCCGAGTTACTCATTTAACTCTTCACCAACTGTCAACAATGTGTATAATAGTAGTGGAACCCACATTGTTTTGATCTTAAATGAGTAACTCGGGATGGTGTATTCTAGGTTCGGCAGATTTAAGGTGGTGGATATCAACGCATGTGCAGCATATAACCAGGGTGTGCACGCTCTCACTCACATGTGCTTTCTTCCTTTTGAGTTGTTTTTACTTTATATGGGATCCTCTGGAACTTTTCCAATGAAGTGCCAATTGAATGTGGTTGGCATACTGCAGATTGATATGACGCCATGTTATCTACCTCAACTTTAAATGTAGAAACAACAATTTTAAGCACTTTTTTCTTAGTTCTTCACTGCTCCACGGCACTCTACGCAAAGATTTTCGGTAACTCCATGTATTACACAGAAACTTGCTCCAAACAGGACTCCAAAAAAATATTTCTACAAATGGCTCTCCTAGAGGATATTCTGATATTGGGTCACCCCAGAAAACTTCAGGTGCAACTATTACAAAAACCCAGTATGCACTCTCTATGTGGTACCCATCCAGTCAGCAGTCATCAACTGCAAACTCGCCTCCTTGTGGACATTCTTTGCCAGGCTCGTAAGAAGAGTGACTACTATTCCATGGCAGACCTGTTTGTTTTCAGAATTTTGAACTTTAGATCTGCTTGTGGACTGTGTTTGTTTTCTGCTGTATACTTTTCTTGAGCCATATCCTCTTTCCGACACTTTGGTGGTGTTTCATCTCTTGTATAAGCCCACACCAGTGTGGATTATGCTAGCTATAGAATATCGTGTTCCTTTGCCGGACAACTGAGTGCATCTTCTTTTTTCCTGTTAAAAATTACTGTAGGACGTACTCCTCGAATTGACAGAAAAGAATTTTTTCGTCAAGCCAGGTACATTTACACCACCTCATTTGCAATTTTGATTTGAGTAAAAAGACCTACAGAATGGGGACATTTCTGATGAGGCTATGCTCTGTTCGTTTTTGGGTTAATGCTGGACTCGTCTATCGTGGATCCCGAGACTGTAAATTTGAACGTTGGAGAGTTCATACGAATGGCGTGTGAATACTATGCGTGGACATGAAAGAGAGTACTTGATTGTTTCGGCTTTCCATTGCCTCATGACTTTTGGTGATTCTGAAAACAAGGAGGATCAAAGAGGAAAACCTTTGTTCAGGGAAGCTTGGGTCCTTGAAATGAAGTTTTTCGGTAAGAAATGAGTGAGTTGCTAAATATTGTTTCCCTTCATCTGGTGTAGTTCTATAGCTGAGGTTGCAGGTGAAGCATCTATCTGAGCTTGCAAAATTTGCCCTAGTTCGTCGCTCGAAAGTCTAGGTGATATTCTGTTGGTTCTCTATTCCTATTTTCTCTATATCGCCTGGTCATCAAACTTTCAGTTTATGATTTGGAGGTATCTGTTTTTTCTTCAACTGTCAGGATATGAGTGCCAAGGTTGTAGGCAGTAACCCTTATGGTAGGGTCATGGCACTACAAAGGATGGGAATTGTGAAGAACTTCAAAAGGATACGGGAGTACTCAGGTGCTATAGTTGTCTGTAGTTATTTCTTCCTTCAATCTGTACCTGTATGAAAATATAGTTTTGTATGAAAACAAAAGAGATATTCATAGTCCTTTACCAAAAAAAAAAAAAGAGATATTCATAGTCTTTACCAAAAAAAAAAGAGATATTCATAGTGCATTTGCAAAATTAACTCAGCAAAGAAAAAGCATTTCAATTGACTAATCTATTATACTAAAACTGAAGGATTCTAATCATGCATAGAAGAACAAATTCAAGCATAATTAGAATCAAATGCAGAAAATAGGATCGAAAATAAACTGACCTCTAGCCATTGTTCAACTTTACGTTCGTCGGAAATTCACGGTAGTTCGACGTCAATTCGGCAACAATTATGGGCGCACTCTACTAACCCAATCCCCTCGTGTACTGATAATGTATTTCCGAATGAGAGGGTTTACGTTAGACCTTTTTTTTAGCCCTTATGGAATGAACGTTTATTTTATAAACCGTTTCTCATCAAGGCGATTACCGAAGAGGGCGGTTATCACCGAAAGGGTACGAAGCGTGGAAAAACCGCATATGGATAACTGTCACTCAAAAGAGAAAACGCAGGTCAAACTCAATGGATAAGTTTTTATTTCAAAAACTATATCCCTAAATGTGGGATCACATTATTAATATAACATTCTCCCACTTGATCCCAACATTTTCATCATACAGATTACCCAACCAAATCCACGAAAATCATATGCTTAAGAAAAGAAACAAGACACATGAATCATGGCGACATGTCCTCTAAGAGCGAGTAATATCTTCCATGTATCACTATGTATCTTATTCCTTTAATGCTAGCTCATATGTGATAACACATATTAATGAATAAACCCTATGTTTATTCCAGAATCAAGGATAATTGTTATTCTCATAAACAATTGAATGTGTACACCAGAAATTAAGAATAACATTACAATTGAATAAGAGTTTCAAACAACAAAAGTCATCCGTGCGACAATAAATCATATTATGGGAACTATTCCCATACTAGCCACATGATCCTTATACTTCATTGGTGGCATGCCTTTAGTTAAAGGATCGGCTATCATCAATTCAATGCGAACGTGTTCAATGATCACTTTATTCTCCTTAACACGTTCTTTTATGGCTAAATACTTAATGTCGATGTGCTTACTTCGACTGCCACTTCTAGCATTTTTAGCCGTAAAAACCGCAATTGAATTGTCACAATATTCTTAATGGCCTAGAAATAGAATCAACAATTCTAAGCCTTGAAATGAAACTCTTCAACCATACACCATGCGAGGTAGCCTCAAAATAAGAAATGAACTCAGCCTCCATAGTAGAAGTAGCAGTCAAAGTCTGCTTGGCACTCCTCCATGACACGGCTCCACCAGCTAACATAAAAATGTATCTTGATGTTGATTTTAGAGAATCAACGCAACCAGCATAATCCGCATCCGAATAACCAACTACTTCTAAGTTGTCAATCCGCCTATACATAAGCATGTAACCTTTAGTACCTTGAAGGTATCTCATCACTTTCTTTACAGCTTTCCAGTGGTCCATCCCTGGATTACTCTGATATCTTCCCAACATTCCCACAGCAAAAGCGATGTCAGGTCGAGTGCAAACTTGAGCATACATTAAGCTTCCGGCAGCAGAAGCATATGTGATGTTCTTCATTTATTCCCTTTCTAGATCGTTTTTCGGGCACTAGTTCAAATTGAACCTATCACCCTTCACAATGGGTGTTATACTTGGTGAACAATCTTTCATCCGAAATCTCTTCAAGACTTTATTGATATAGGTTTCTTGAGATAGTCCTAAAACTCCTCGAGTTCTATTTCTATGGATCTTAATGCCAATGACATAAAATGCCTCACCCATATCCTTCATGCCAAAACTCTTAGAGAGAAATTGTTTCACCTCATGTAACAACCCCTTATCATTGGTTGCAAGTAGAATATCATCCACATATAGCACAAGAAAACAAATTTTGCTCCCACTGACTTTCTGGTATATGCATTGATCCATAATATTCTCTACAAAATCGAATGAAGAGATGACATCATGGAACCTTAAGTACCATTGACGGGATGCTTGTTTTAAGCCATTTATAGATTTCTTAAGCTTGCATACCAGTTGCTCACCTTTACTAGAGGAGAATCCTTCAGGTTGTTTCATGTAAACCTCCTCCTCTAGTTCCCCATTGAGGAATGCCGTTTTCACATTCATTTGATGTAATTCCATATCAAAATGGGCAACCAAGGCCAAAACAATACGAAGAGAATCTTTTTTAGATACAGGAGAAAAAGTCTCAGTGTAATCGATTCCCTCTTTTTGAGTAAATCATTTGGCAACGAATCTAGCTTTATATCTCTCAATGTTGCCTAATAAATCTTTCTTAGTTTTGAAGACCCATTTACAACCAATGGCTTTTACACCATTAGGCAACTCAACCAAATCCTAGATTTTATTCGATGCCATAGAACTCATCTCATCCTTCATGGCATTGTACCACAAATTGGATTCATCACTGCTCATGGCTTGTGAAAACGTTTCAAGATCATTCTCAACTCCAATATTATAGTCAGACTCTTGTAGATACACAATATAATCACCAAGAATGGCTGATTTCCTCATTCTAGTAGATCTTCTTACTATTGTATCAACATTCTCCTGAGAAGCTTGTTGTTCAACTGATTGTTCAATAGTTTCTGGTAATTGCTGAACAACTCGATCTACCAGATGAATATCAGCAGGTTGTGGAACTTCAATAGTTAGTTGTTCAATAATCGGTTGAACTGAAGGGGCATTATGAACAATAACCAACCTAATACTTGAAGTATACGGTTGAGTATCTGAATGATCTTTCTTAAGAACAATGTCCTTCAATCGATCACTCCCACTATTCAAATGACTTTCAAGAAATTTAGCATTTCTTGATTCCACAATCCTAGTAGTATTAGATGGACAATAAAACTTGTATCCCTTGGATTTTTCGGTATATCCAATGAAATACCCACTTACAGTTCTTGGGTCTAACTTCTTTTTTTGTGGATTATAGACTCTTACTTTAGACGGGCATCCCCAAACGCGTACATGTCGCAAACTTGGTTTCCAATCTTTGAATAACTCAAAAGGCATCCTTGGAACAGCCTTGGTTGGAACTTGATTTAATATGTACACTGCCGTCTTAAGAGCTTCAGTCCACAAGGACTTAGGAAGTTTGGAACTATTAAGCATCCTCTGCACCATGTCCAATAAAGTTCGGTTTCTTCTTTCTGCTACGCCATTTTGGTCCGGAGAACCTGGCATAGTGTATTGGGCAACTATCTCATTCTCTTAAAAAAAAACTTTGCAAACGGACCAGGTGCTTGTCTATCTTTAGTGTATCTACCATAAAATTCTCCACCTCTATCTAATCTCATGATCTTAATTTGCTTACCGCATTGTTTCTCTACTTCTTCCTTAAAAACCTTAAAGGCATCCAACACTTCATGCTTATTATGAAGCAAGTAGAGATACATGTAACATGAGTAATCATCAACGAATGAGATGAAGTATTTCTGACCATACGAGTCCATATCAGGACTATAAATATCCGTATGTATTATTTCTAATATGTCTGTATTCCTCCTGGCACCTTTCTTTGTCTTGTTGGTCTGCTTTCCTTCTATGCAGTCCACGCAAATATCAAAATTAGTAAAATCTAAAGTACTGAGTACTTCATCATTTACTAATCACTTAATTCTATCTATGGAGATATGTCATAATCTCCGATGCCACAACATAGAGGAATCTTCATTCACAACACATCGTTTATACCGGCACTATCATGAATATGCATCGCATTATAATAGGCATTGTCTTGTAAATTAATTCGAAAAAGGCCATCAGACAAAATACCACTCCCAACAATTTCAGATTTAAACAATAAACTAAAGTTTGAATTTGAAAAGTTAAAAAAGTAACCCAAAGGTACAAGTCTTGAAACTGAAATTAAGTTTCTAGAGAAACTTGGAACATAAAAGGTCCTTTCCAAATCCAAAACAAAACCACTATTGAGAACTAATCTACATGTCCCAATAGCTTCTACATGCGAACGCATCTTGTTTCCCGAATAGATGCTTTGTTCACTTCCCACTGGCTTCCTGTGGTTTTGAAAACCCTGCAAAGAATTCAAAATATGAATTGTAGAACCAGAATCAATCCACCAAGTGTTGTGACTCACATCAGCCATATTAGATTCATAATAAACATAAGATGTTGGATTATCTTTCTTCTCAAGCCAGGCCTTAAATCTGACGCAATCCTTCTTCATATGCCCATTCTTTCTACAGAAGAAATATTTGGATTCCTTCTTAATGTCAGCTTGGGGAGGTATTTTACATTTACCTTTCCCTTTTTGCTTGCCATGACCCTTATTTCTTTCTTGTGTTGCCAAATGAGCACTTTCTCCCAATTCCATAGTCAGCCTCTCTTCCTCCTGAACACACATGGTCATAAGTTCATTAATTAACCATTTATTATTATGTGTGTTATAAGAGATCTTGAAAGGTGCATACTGTTGTGGGAGGGTGTTCAGAATGTAGTGCACAAGCAATGATTCAGATATCTCAACCTCAAGGTTTTTCAACTGAGCTGCAATATCCCTCATCTTCATGATGTGCTCATGCACACCTCTAACACTTGTGAGCTTGAAAGATGAAAACTTCATTATCAAGGTCATGGCATGCGCCTTTTTCTGAAGTCTCAAACTGCGTATCAATGGCCTCCAATAAAGTCTTAGTATTGCTATGCTGAGCGACTGAACCACGGATACTAGGAGATGTTTTAGTCCTTATGAACATCACACTAAGGCGGTTAGACTGCTCCCACTGTTCATAAAGCGCTATCTCAGCTGTAGTGCTCGTGTCAGTAGGAGCAAGTGGCTCATCTTTCCTTATAGCATAGTCAATATCCATGCATCCCAATTGAAGAAGAATTTACTCATTCCAAACTTTATAGTTTTCACCATTCAGTATGGGAATATCACTCTTAAATTCAGAAAAATTCAGAAAAATTCACAAAACTACATATCAAATAATCATGCTTATGTCATAAAATTTGAGGCAAAAATCAACATATATCATGTTCTACCAATGTAAGACATGTCACAAATATGAATCATATAACATAAAAACTGCATGTGGGCTAAGTTTTTAATTTAAATAGATTCATAAATACTTCATGAAGATACTATCATATTATATTCCTTTCCTTAATCCCTGTGGGTAAATTAAGAAAAATAATATGATATTTCAACCTAATTAATCAAATTAATATAATGAAAATTCCTATGGGATAAAATTCATCATATTAATAAGATTAATTACAATCAATGTCCATTTCCAAATGTGATCTGAAGGCTCTTAATATATAATTTAATTAATTAAAGATGCTGTGGCTATTCTTTAATTAATTAAAATATATGGATCACTTGACATTTAATTTTCATGCAAAAAATATTCACAAATAATGCATGAAGGGAAAAATAATCAATTTAATTCGGCAAGGGGCAGACCGGTAATAACGTGTAAATGGCAGGGGCAGAAGAGTAAAAAATAAAATAATAATAATAATAATAATAAAGAGTTTGCCGATCTAGGGTGCGTGCGCGGCACACGCCTGCCTTGTGCGCAGGCGCATGCAGCGCACACGCCTGCAACTGCCGCGCGGGTGGGCCCACGGGCCAGCGGTTGCGCGCGCGGGTGGCGCCTTCGTGCCAGCGGTTGCACGTGCGCGTGGGGCCACGCACCTTCTTCCTCTGCGCGATCAGAAGCCTTTTTCTCACCATTTTTCGCCATTCCGCTGCACCTTCAACCAAATGGGTCTCCTCCAATAGCCCATATCATACCAAAATAATTTATGGGTTTCGGAGACCACGTCGGCGCGACCACATGGACCCAAAAATCGGCAAAAACAACCAAGAAATTGGCTTGAATCAAGCAAAATTCTGTCAAAACGCACAAACCCTAACCCGCGACTTCCGCCGCTCAAACAATCTCCGACAATCACCGATATACCAGATTAACTTAGGGCTATTCTTCTCCATAGTGGTGTGACCGTGCCGGTCCGAAGTTGAGCGATGGGTCACCGAAATTTGGCCGGAATCAGCGATTTCCCTGTTAGCCCCAAAAAGCCCGAATCACTGTTCATCTTCAAAAATCCCGAAAATTGCACCCAAAATTCAACAAAAAACAAGGCAGAGGCACTAAACTGCTCTGATACCAAATGTTATACTAAAACTTAAGAATTCTAATCATACATAGAAGAACAAATTCAAGCACAATTAGAATCAAATGCGGAAAACAGGATCGAAAATAAATTGACCTCCAGCCATTGTTCAACTTTATGTTCGTCGGAAATTCACAGTAATTCGACGTCAATTCAGCAACAATTATGGGCGCACTCTACTAACCTAATCCCCTCGCATACCGATGATATATTTCCGAATGAGAGGGTTTTGCGTTAGACCTTTTTTTTAGCCCTTATGGAATGAACGTTTATTTTTATAAACAGCTTCCCATCAAGGCAGTTACCGAAGAGGACGGTTATCACCAAAGGGGTACGAAGCGTGGAAAAACCGCATATGGATAATTATCACTCAAAAGAGAAAACGCGGGTCAAACTCAATGGAAAAGTTTTTATTTCAAAAACTATATCCCTAAATGTGGGATCACATTATTAATATAACATAATCTATTCCTTTCTATTGACATAATTCAAGCTGCAGGGAATTGATGGCATGGGAAGTGTTGCTGCTGAGATGCTCACAAGGTGTGGTGTAGGTCGCCTCTTGCTGTATGACTACGACAAAGTCGAGTTATCTAATATGAGCAAGCTATTTTTCCGTCCAGAGCAGGTAGCTGACAGCGCTTAAGTTTTTCATCCTTACAATCAATGTAATAAAATCAGGAATCCTTCTCCTTCAACAATTAACTATAAGCATGAGATCAAAATAGAACTGTAGAAGTGTAATGCTGGCCAGAGTTGTTTGTACATTATATAGCATGCACGTTGGTATCTGAAATTGTATTGCTTGGTCAATGCTCATTCAAATTTCTTTCTTATACCTTCTTAGGTTGGAAAGACTGATGCAGCTGTTCAGACTCTCATAGACATATAAATCCAGATGTTGTCCTTGAGGTGTGTACTTTGTCCTGTCATTGTTAGAAGTCAACCCACATGTCTTCGTAGATACACATTCCTGTATTATGAACCAAAAGTTTTTATCGAAATGGGAAAATTGATCCGGCATCTTGAAAGTTTTCACTGCATGTTGTGCTGGTGGCATGAGTTATCATTCACAAATGTCACTGACCTAAAGAGATGTTTAGGTTAGTTGGACATCGATTTGCTATTACTGGCCTATGCTAGTTTATAGTTCTAAAAGTTGCTTAGGCTTAGACAACTAGATGTTTCAATTCCTATCTTCTATAAATATCCTTGTTACTCAAAGCCGGTTGAATTTGTGGAGCCTGATGTGAGTATTGATTCTATCCGTTTCGGTTTATCATTCCATTGTCAACTTTTCTGATTTTTTCAGAGCTGTACATGGAATATAACGACACTGCAAGACTTCGAAGCCTTTGTATCAAGTTTGAAGAATAAATCCTTTTACCCAGATAAAGAAGGTAGTGGCGTGGATCTGGTGTTAAGCTGTGTTGATAACTATGTAGCAAGAATGGTTGTTATCCAGTTAGAGTTGATGTCGTAGGGGTGCTGGGACTGATGAGTGACTTTGTTTCATTTAGACAAGAATGAATTGTACATATCTTGGTGTAGTTTTGTGGAATGTTCTCAATGGCTGTGTGATATCAGAACTTTTGTGGTCATACAGGCTTGCAATGAGTTGACCCAGACATGGATGGAATCTGGTATGATACATACTTTCCATCTCTCTCTCTCTCTCTCTCTACATACTACATACATAAGTTCAAGTTGGTCAGCTGGTTTAGTTGTTCAGAGTACTACTAGTCCGGAGCAAAGTCTTCGGGAAGTTGAGAAAATCTGAAATAAAGGCTTCCATATCTCTTTCTGTAGTTCAAAGGCAGTTTCACATAGTCCTATATAGTTGATTTTAAGTAAATGGGTTTGCTACAATGAATGAGATTCTGATAGCATTTCTCACTTTTGCATAAGAATCTTTTTGTCTATTTGTAATTGGAGGTCAAATCTTATCTGAGATTGTATGAAAAATTTGAAGGACAGTATCTGTAAATATCTCAAGAGGAAAGACACTCTATATTGCAAGCCCACATTTATGATGAGTACATAGTACAGGAATCTTGTGCATGTTTTGACTGGTCCGAAGCATGAGCGGTTTTGTCAGACTTGCTTGATTGTGGACTTTTGATTTATTTATATATGGAAGTTAAACGTGGTTTGCTTCCTTTTGTTATTTTTATCTCTTCCAGTCTTTTTTTTTTGGGGGGGAGGGGGGGGAGAGGTAGCTGTAAAGAAACTCAATTTCCTGGTGGTAATTTCTCATGGACTATTTTAGGTTGTAGCATCTGGAGTAGGTGAACATATACTTGAACGCGAGGGGGTTTGTGCTGGATCATTCCTGACTACCATGGTAAACAGGTTCCTCCTTTTTATTGTGTTGCCATTGCCACTGAATATCAACTTCTCCAAATTTTCAGGGAGTTGGTGCTGGTCTTCTTGTTCAAAACACATTAAAGTTATTACTTAAATTTGGGCATGTCTCACCATACCTGGTACTCTCTCCTTCTCTCTCTATATGCATGTGTGTGTAGAAGCTGGGGCTTATGCTCCTTTTCTTTGAACTTCTGAGAGTTTTTATTGCATGACTGCAGGGATTCAATTCCCATAAAGACTCCGGCCATGGAAATGAGGCCAAATCCTCAATGTGCAAATGCGGCATGACTAGAAAGACAGGCAACTAATTTGAGCAGCCTTCGTTTAGTGACAGCTTATTCTGTCCACAAATATGTGATTTATGTATCTGGTTCTCTTTTGATTTACCATGGAGAAAGAATACATGCGTAAGAAGCCAGCTAGGAGCCAAGATGGAGGCTGAGGCATTGTCTGCTGCTAAATGTCCTCTTCATGCTGATAACGAGTGGAACATGAGGTATTCATTGTCCATGCCTTACAATTCTTGACAGATGAATACCTTTTGTGCTCGGCCAATCATTTATAAAGAAAGCTGTGTTACTGACACCTCATCAAACCTTTTAGTGGGAGAAAATAATGAAGAGGATAGAAAGGACAAAGACAATCATTTCATTTCTTTTATCAGTTTTGATGGGGAATGACCAGAGAATATAAGATGGAAGTCTTTTCCTTGCGAAGTTCAACTATTTTGGTTGGAAACCTCTAGAGGTTCCTCGTAAAGCAACAGCATAAGTTTTTTTTTCTCGTCTTCTAGTTGTTGATGTTCCTCCAAACAATGGAATGCGTCAGAAATTGGAATTGTTGCCCTCCTTTGAACTAAACATGGTGTGTGAAAAATGGTTGTCATGTCATATTATATCAGACTGACCTGTCTTTCCATATATTTCGTGAGCAATATGAGGCATTTGGCTATTCTCTTTCTAGGACTTAGTTACGGTGTCTTGAGGTTCTTCTATTCTGATGTTTTCTTCTGTAATCTTTTCTTCTCTTCATTGTCATTGATGATCTGTAAATTTTTTCTGCTCTTCAGTGTTGTTGATGATAGTGATCCGAAGAGGACAAATGCTGCAAGTTGAGGTGACTTTTGTTTCTGTTATTTAAAGGAAGTGTTTCACTGTAGGGATTTTGTTATTTTGTATAAACCTGTACAAGTTTTTTTTAACTGGTAATGTTGCTCGTCTTCTTTTCATGCCATAGTTCGTGTGATTTTAGTTTAGTTGTCATGGCTGATTCGCTGAACATTTCAAGTTCCACCTACGACTAGTCCCTTTGGAAAATCTGGGCTTATAGTTTTGTGCGCAAGGAGTTTTTACTTCAATATTGACAGATATATACAAGGAAAAGTACGATTTTGCACAATTACACTACTTCCCTGGATGCACATGTGACTGAGCTGATCAATCGACCTGTTGAGTTTTGACAATTTATTTTTTTATATTTACTCAATCTTGTTTATCTGATTTTGTTTGAACTTCCATGTTTGTGATGTAGTTTTGTTATTCATTGTGGATAAAAGGTCTGATAGTACTTCAGAAAAATCAGGAACTCTCGCTTTAGTGTATAATCAGTTGCTGGCCTGATTATATACTTCTTAGTAGCTGTTAGAATTCCAGATTTCATGTTTTTCCCCTGCTTTTCTTTTCAGTTCTTCATTTGCTCAATTGCAATTTTAGGTCAGCCATTATGATACAACTTTATGCAGATGCTCTTCTCGAAGGGCTTACTCAAGAACTTCCTAGTGCTGATGAATTTCAAAATGTTCCTGCTTCTGGATAAGTAGATGCATATATTGGTGACCTCGAAGGCTAAGGAAACAACTTGATGCGCTTAATTCGATTTAAGGTCCAAACTAAGGATTTCGCCTGAAGTGACTTCCCCAGAAAGCTTGAGTTATTTTCAGGAGCATCTAACTCTTCACATGCAACTAGAAGAAAGAATCGGAACTGCAGTATTACCTTTACATGGTATCATTTTTTTCCCTTCTTCTTTTGCATAAACTCTTGAATGTTTCACACCTTGGTTGTAGCATGATTTGTAGGTTTAGAAATCACAATTGAGATATATTCAGTTAGATTGATGAAATGTTAAACGAACTGAACTATCCTGTTTTGCTGACTTTCTTTGTCCTTTCCCTTTTCATTTTTGTTTCAAGTCTTAGAGAGGATATCATTGGTAGTAATTCTATTGATGCGAGGGATGTGATATGGCTGAAATTCTTTTATGGTTGCACAAGATCTGGGTTCTAGAGCTGCAAAATTATTGTGCTTTGTACACTTAAACCATGGAAACATAGTGATGGAAAATAGCATCTGGCCTTGTGATGGTTCCACTCTAAGATCTGAGAGATACTAGGTTCTGTTTCTGTCTTTCCATGCGATAAGAGTAGCTAAGAGATGGATTTGTTGTGATTAACCAAATTCCATCCAATGATGATGGTCAGATTGTACAAGTAAGTCGTGTAATATGGATGTTTCAGCTGATTTAAATGGGAATTTGCCGTTAAGTATTTATCCCGTGACATGATTTCGTAATGAAATCGCTTGCATTATGTGTGGGAATGAAGGAATCGTTTTAATCAACCTTTCCAATTCCACCCGATTGATTGAAATCAGATCTATGGACCTGAGACAAAAGAATGGAAAGTAATAGCTTTTATATGCATCCTCTTTCCCACTCATCGACACATTGGACATATGAATTTGTTCCTCATTTATGGGAAGTAATAGTTTCCATACTGGCTTAGCAGGAAAGGAGCTGCTACGCAATTAATTTTTGAGTAAGAATCTTGTTGTCTGTTTGTCAAGTGCTTCTTATGGTATTTAATTGGAGGTAAAATTTTATCTGAGATTGTATGAAAAATTTGAAGGATAGTATGTGTAAATATCTGAAGAGGAAAGAAACTCTATATTGCAAGCCCACATATATGACGAGTACATAGTACAGGAATCTTGTGCATTTTGTTGACTGGTCCGAAGCATGAGCAGTTTTGTCAAACTTGCTTGATGTGGACTTTTGATTCATTTATAAAATGGAGGTTAGACATGGTTTGCTTCCTTTTATTAGTTTTCTCTCTCTTTAAATTTTTGTTTTTTCTGGTGATAATTTCTCATGGACTATTTTAGGTTGTAGCATCTGGAGTGGATGAACGTACACTTAAACGTGAGGGGATTTCTGCTGCATCGTGTCCAACTGCCATGGTACACAGGTTCGCCCTCCTTACTGTGTTGCAGCATCCACTGAATATTAATTTCCCCAAGTTTTCGAGTTGTTGCTGGTCTTCTTGTTTAAAATACACCAAAGTTCTTGCTTAAATTTGGACATGGCTCACCATTCCTGGTACTCTCTCCCTCTCTCTCTATATGCATCTGTGCATAGAAACTGGGGCTTGTGCTCCTTTTCCTTTGAAATTCTGAAAGTTTTTATTGTATGATTGCAGGGATACAATTCCCTTAAAGACTATTTCCCAGCCATGGAAATGAGGCCAAATCTTCAGTGTGCAAATGCAGCATGTCTAGAAAGAAAAGCGACTAATTTGAGCAGCCTTTGTTTTGTGACAGCTTAATCTGTTCCACATGGTGATTTGGTCATCTGGTTCTCTTTTGATTCACCATGCAGAAAGAATACATGCTTGCGAAGCCATCTAGGTATGCTGCTGCTAAAGCTAAGATGGAGGCTGAGGCATTGTCTGCTGCTGAATGTCCTCTTCATGCTGATAATGAGTGGAACATAAGGTATTCAGTGTATGTGCCTAACACTTGACAGATGAATAACTTTTGTGCTCGACCAAAAGCTGTGTACTAACACCTCATCGAACATTTTTAGTGGGAGAAAATAATGAAGAGGATAGAAGGGGCAGAGACAATCTTTTTCCTCTCTTTTGTCAGTTTTGATGGGAAAGACCAGAGAATATAAGATGGAAGTCTTTTTCTTGCAAAATTTTACTATTTTGGGAGGAAAACTCTAGAGGTTCCTTGCGAAGTGACAGCATAAGTTTTTCTTTTCTTGTCTTCTAGTTGTTGGTACTGTCCAAACAATTGAATTCGTCGGAAATTGGAATCGTTCCCCCTCGTTTGAGCTAAACATGGTGTGTAAAAAATGCTTGTCATGTCAGATTGACCCGGCATTCCATACATTTAGTGAGAAATCTTATGCACTTGGCTATTCTCTTTCTAGGGCTTAGTTATGGTGTCTTGAGGTTCCTTTATTCTGATGTTTTCTTCTCTTCATTGTCGTTGACGATCTAATTTTTTTTCTGCAAATCTTTTTCTCCTCTTCATTGTTGTTGTTGATAGTGATCTGAAGAGCACGGATGCTGCAAGTTCAGGTGACTTTCGTTTCTTCTATTTAAAGGAAGTGATTCACCGTAGGGAACTTGTTATTTAGTATAAACTTGTAGTTCTCCTTAACTGGTGATGATGCTGTTCTTTGTTACGGCTGTACTGCTGAACATTTCAAGTTCCATCTGCAACTTGTCCCTCTGGATCTGGGCTTATTTTTTTGTGTGAGAAAATTATATTTCTATGTTGACAGATATAAATAACGAAAAGTACCACTTTGCACTATTACACCACTTCCCTGGATGCACATGTGACTGAGCTGCGCATTTGACCTGTTGAGTCTTGACAATTTATCTTTTGGTATTTACTCCCTCTTGTTTCTCTGATTTTGTTTGAACTCCCATGTTTGTGATGTAGTTTTGTTATTCATTGTGGATAAAAGGTCCAATAGTGCTATAGAAAAATTGGCAACTCTTGCTTTATTGTATAATCAGTTGCTGGCTGTATTGCATACTTCTTAGTGGCTGTTAGAATTCCAGATTTCATGTTCTTCCCCTGCTTTTCCTTTCAGTTCTTCGTTTGCTCACTTGCAACTTTATTTCAGCCATTACCATGCAACTTTATGTTCTATGCAGATGCTCTTCCTGAGGGCTTACTCGAGAACTTCCTAGTGCTGATGAGTTTCAGGATGTTCTGCCTCTGGATTAGCAGGTGCATAAATTGATAACCTTGAAGATCTAAGGAAACAACTTCATGCACTTAATTCGGTTTGAGGTCCAAACTACTGATTTTGCCTAAAGTGACTTCCCTAGAAAGCTTGACTCATTTTCAGGAGGGTGTAACTTGCGACATAGCCTTCACATACCAGTAGAAGGAAAAATCGGAATTGTGGTCTTACCTTTACATGGTATCATTATTTTTCCTTCTTTTGCATAAACTCTTGAGTGCTTCACACCTTGGTTGTAGCATGATTTGTAGGTTTGAAATTCAAGATGGGTTCAGTTAGATTGCTGAAAGGTTAAAGGAACTGAACTATTCTGTTTTGCTGACGTTTTTTGTCGTTTCCTGTTTCATTTTTTTTTATAGTCCAAGAGAGGATAGCAATGGTAGCAATTCTATTGACTCGAGGGTTGTGATTTGGCGTAAATTCATTGTGGTTGCACAAGATCTGGGTTCTAGAGCTGCAAAATTGTCGTGCTTTGTACACTTCAACCATGGAAACATAATAATGGAAAAAAGCACCTGCCCTTGTGATGGTTCCACTCTTAACATTTGAGAGATACTACGTTCTGTTTCTATCTTTCCTTGCGATAAGAGTAGGCAAGAGATGGATTGCTTATGATTAACCAAATTCCATACAACGATGATGGTTAGATTGTTCAATGAAGTCAGGTAATGTGGATGTTTCAGCTAATTTAAACGGGAATTTGCCTTTAAGTAATCTTCTTGTGACATTAGCTCGCAATGAAATTGCTTGCATTTTGCGTGGGAACGAGGAATTTGTCTTTATCAACCTTTACAATTCCACCCGGTCCGTTGAAATCAGATCTATCTAATGTGGTGCGAAAATGATTTGGCGTTGTATCTTAAAACTGTCGCATCGTGACCATTTGTTGTTGTTGCTTTTCTAGCTATAACTAGGAAAATTGAGACTGTCGCCCACTTTTTGTTGGGGTACACACTCATTGTTCTGGTACCTTCCAGCATTTCTCTATCCTTGATAGAAATCATTCGGTGGGCTTTTATGTTCTAATAGTGGCCTTTATAAAGGTATATAATGCTGTTTCTGAATATTAAAATTTCTTTTTTTTCCCGTTAATGAAATAAATCAGATCCTAACAAAAATAAATAAATAAATCAGATCCTTAGAAGTTAATAAGCATAAAGATATTTGCTAGTACAGTTGTGGGTTAGTGAGCTCCACTAACCTACGATATGGAAAATATGCTAGCGACTTGGGCTCGTTTGGTAACGTGCCAAATAGTGAAAATTTTTGTTCTTTTATTTCCAGAAATAGTTTAGGAATAGAAATGTGTTTGGTAAACTTTTTGTTTCCGAGCACATTTTTGCAAAAATTTGTGCCCAGAAACAGTTTTGGAAGAGAAACAATAAATAAAAAAAAATTGTTTCTTATTTCTCGGCACAATTTTGAGAATGAGTTCTTTTTCTTCTTTTTCTTTTTTTTCTTTTCTTCTTTGTGTTGTTCTTCTCTAGGCCGTGGTCAGTCGCCGGTGGCCATGAAAAAAAAATATATTATTAATAAATAAATATTTTATTAGCCATGGCCGGTGATATGGCAAAAAAAAAAAGGAAAAAAAATATTATTAATAAAAAAATGTTAATAAAAAAATATTTTATCGGCCATAGCCGGCGACCAAGCCATGGAAAAAAAGAAAAAAAATATTATTAATAAAAAAAATATTTTACCGGCCATGACCGGCGACTAGGCCATGGGAAAAAAAGGAAAAAAATAATTTAATAAAAAATATTATTCATAAAAAAATGTTAATAAAAAAATATTTTACCGGCCATGGCTAGCGACCAGGCCATGGAAAAAAAAGAAAAAAATATTTTAATAAAAAATATTATTAATAAAAAAATATTTTACCGACCATGGCTGGCGACTAGGCCATGGAAAAAAAGGAAAAAAATATTTTAATAAAAACTATTATTAATAAAAAAATATATTACCGGCCATGGCCGGCGACCAAGCCATGGAAAAAAATTTTAAAGTATATTTTCAATAAAAATATTTTTTATTATTTTACCAACCATTGCCAAAAAAATAAAAAAAAATATTATTAATAAAAAAATTTTACCGACCATGGCCAAAAATAATGAAAAAATTATTTTTGAATAAAAGTATTATTAATAAAAGAAATTTTTTACAGGCCATGGCCAAAAAAAATAAAAAAAAAATTATTTTAAATATTAAAATATTATTAATAAAACGAAATTTTATGTCGTTACCAAACACATTTCTGTTCTTTTATTATTTCACAAATAGAAATTTTGAGCCGTTACCAAACGCCTTCAAATGCTCATAATTAGTTCCCGAGCACATAATAAAAACAAATCATTTCTATTCAGAAATAGTTCCCGGGCACAGAATAGTTGTCATGCACAGAAACAGTTTTGGAAGAGAAACAAAAAGTAAAAAAAAATTGCTTGTTGTTGCTCGACACAATTTTGAGAATGAGTTCTTTTTCTTTTTTTTCTTTTTTTTCTTTTCTTCTTTGTGTTGTTCTTCTCTAGGCTGTGGCCAGTCGCAGGCGACCATGAAAAAAAAGATATTATTAATAAAAAATATTTGATTGGCCATGGCCTACGATATGGCAAAAAAAAGGAAACAAATATTTTAATAAAAAAATGTTAATAAAAAAATATTTTACCAGCTATGGCCGATGACTAGGCCATTGAGAAAAAAAAGAAAAAAAAATATTTTAATAAAAAAATATTTTATTGACCATGGCCGGCAACCAGGCCATTGGGAAAAAAAAGGAAAAAAATATTTTAATAAAAAAATATTTTACCGGCCATGGCTGGCGACTAGGCCATGGAAAACAAATAAAAATATATTTTCAAATAAAATATTTTTTTATTAAAATATTATTAATAAAAAATATTATGAATAAAAAAAATATTTTACTAGCCATGGCCAAAAAAAAGAAATATATATTATTAATAAAAAAATTTTACCTGCCATGGCCAAAAATAATAAAAAAATTATTTTTAGTAAAAGTATTATTAATAAAGAAATTTTTTACCGGCCATGGCCAAAAAAATTAAAAAATTATTTTTAATAAAAATATTATTAATTAAAAAATATTTTACCAGCTATGGCCAAGAAGGAGGAGAAGAAAAAAAAGAAAGAAATATTAAAATATTTAAAATATTATTAATAAAAAGAAATTTTATACCGTTATCAAACGCATTTCTGTTCTTTTACTATTTCAGAAATAGAAATTTTGAACCATTACCAAACATTTTTGAATGTTCAGAATCAGTTCCCGAACACAGAATCAAAAAGAATCATTTCTGTTCAGAAATAGTTTTCGGGTACAGAATGGTTGTTATGTGCAGCCTAAAAGACATACAACACCTCAGTTTGATTTGTCTAATTAATAGTGGGGCTCATGTGTTGTACAGATAAGCTTGAGAGCTTCGGTGTATATGCATTTTGCATCATAACACAGATGCAAACAAATTGTATCCAACAATTTTATTTGGAGTTTATATCTTTCAAGATAGATCTCAAGAATTAATCACGCATAAAATTTTTAACGTCTTAGACACTAGAGGACAAAATGAACCCTGCTGGCATTTGTGATAGTGGGCTCATGAGTTATATAGATGACCTAGTATATCTGCACCTTGCCCGACAACGCACCTATTATTATTCGTTGGAGTACAACCGTGGACAAATTAATTTTTCCTGTACTAGCCTTTTTAGTCTAAACAACGGCAATTCTATTTATCGTAAGTTTTCTATAATTCGTTAGATTAGTTATGGTCATTATAGGTCTCGCTTATAGACATGTATGAAATACTTGAGGGCAAAACATAATAGACAATAAATTACAGAACAAATGTGCGATATACATAAAAATAAATGCCTACATTGGTATATGTGTTGAAAATGAAAGTTAAAACGTGTCGAAAGAGCATATGAGGACTGAGGACACTAGGTGCGCAACAGATGTGTAGGGTGTAGATGCCGCTGGAGTTCGAAACTCTTCTTCACCATATATATCTGGGAATTGTTTAGTGTTGAGAATAATTTTGTTTCGTTCAAAAAAGTTGTTTGGGGAAAAGTGTGCCCACTCTAACAATGTAGATAAGATATTTCATGGTGATCCACACCACATTACCTTGCATAAGCTATCTCTGGACGTGTAAAACATGTACGGTTAAAAACAAAGGTACATGGTGTGTATTGTGACCTCCGTTATTATTGAAGTTAGATGCTGAGCTATGTCCCACTGAGAAAGCATGTGCAGTATTTGATCAGTAAAATGAACATCATTTTCAGTCGAAAGGAAAGCAATGTGGATTGTTTGTGATATTTATTTCGGAGAAGTAGTGATACTTATTTCAGTGAACTTTGCATTGACATATCTGTATCTTGATTAACGTCAAACTACTTATTTTTGGTAAAAGTCAAATTGACATACTACTCTTCATTTAATAATGATGTGTCTTTTTTAAAAGAAGGCTTTTCCCATGATTAGATTGGTCTACCTGAACAATGTGACTGTTTAGTAGTTGACCAGAAAACAGTACAAAACTTGAGAATTAGAGTGCCAATAACTCTGCATAAACAGTCATGAGTATTTGCAAGTTGCTTCTGGCATCTTGTCAATTTTCTTTAGCTTCTAAAAGGATGCATGTTTGTCTGTTTGTTACCACTCTCCACATTTTGTGCTGCTTTGTTTATATAGCTCGTGTCACTCAATCTCCTTCCTCTTATGTTTCCTTGGCAGGGTTTGGCTAAATATGTCAAATGGAAGGTAAACTTGATGGCAGAAGAAGTTAAGAGACGGCTGAAGGCTGCAGAACTCCAGGCCAAGAAAAGTCGATTAAGATATTGGACAAACTATGTTCCTCCTCCTAGTAATTCAAAGGCAATCTGTTATCAAAACTTCAGTGGGACGGTACAGTCCTAGCTTTGCTCAAGTCCACGTGCTTGTGCTTATTTGTGTTAGTATTTCTACCTACCTTTTGGTTTCTTCCAGGTGGTAGAAGTTGTGAGTGGTGACTGCATTGTTGTAGCCGATGATTCTGCCACATACGGCAGTTCAATGGCAGAGCGACGTGTGAATTTGTCCAGTATAAAATGCCCCAAACTGGGGAATCCTGGGAAAGATGAAAAGCCTGCACCATTTCCCAGGAAGCGAGGGAGTTTTTGAGAACACGACTTATTGCGAAACGGGTGTGAAAACTTTTTTTCTTTTGTTTAATACTCATTTGCGCTATAATTCGAGTCATTACCTATTGTTCTTTTTCAATCAGGTGAAAGTTTTGATGGAGTACTCTAGAATGGTCAGCTTGGCAGATGGAGCTTCAACAGCAGCTGGAGCTGCTGATTCAAGAGTGATGGACTTTGGCTCAGTCTCCCTGGTATCTCCCCTCAATGTCGATGGTGATGATGCTGCCTGAGGGGCTTCGTCTACACCTGACAAACAGCCACTGGGACTAAATGTGGCAGAGTTGGTGGTTGCACGTGGTCTTGGGACTGTGATTAGGCAACGTGATTTTGAAGAAAGATCAAACTACTACAATTGTCTTCTTGCAGCAGAAACCTGGGCCATCTCTGGAAAAAAGGGGATGCATTCTTCGAAAGATCCTCCAGTCATGCACATAACAGATTTGGTTACGGTTAGAGGCATCCCTGTAATAATTGATTGTTTGTAAGTAATATCTATTTTAACGCTATCCAGGCATCAGCAAAGGAAGCCAGGGACTTTTTGCCATTCTTGCAGCGTAGTAGGAGGGTTCCTGCCATGGTGGAGTATGTGCTCAGTGGTCATTGGTTTAAACTTTTGATACCAAAAGAAACGTGCAGCATTGCTTTCTCCTTCTCTGGTGTGGGTACCCAGGTCGGGATGAGCCCTTTTCAGATGAAGGGATTGCGTTGATGAGACGGAAAATAATGCAGAGAGATGTGGAGTTTATGTGGTTCTGCCCTACTCTAGTACTCAGTCAGCTTACCTGTCCTTTGTCCTGATTACCGATTACTTCACTTGTACAGATTGAAGTAGAAACTGTTGATAGAACTGGGACCTTTTTGGGATCACTATGCAAGTCCAAGAAAAATATGGCAGTAACACTTCTCGAAGCTGGCCTGGCAAGGCTTCAAACTTGCTTCGGTGGTGACAGGATCCCAGATGCTCATCTACGTCAACAGGCTGAACAAGTAGTGAAAAGGCAGATATTGAAAGTATGAAATAGAATATTGTGACCTTAGTGCTCTCATTCTTTAGGGTACTGCTTCTAAGATAGTTCAGTATTGCAGATATGGGAAAATTATGTGGAAGGGCAGGAAGTGTCAAATGGTTCTGCCATTGAAAGCAAACAGAAAGAAGTGCTCACGGTACTTTGGAAGAATATATCGATGCTGACAACATACTTATTGGAAAATCAGTGCTGACTTCCTTATTAATCTTTTCAGGTGATGGTAACAGAAGTCCTAGGTGGTGGTAAATTTTACGTCCAAACTGTGGGAGAACAGAAAGTGGCATCCATTCGGAGGCAAGTTGCCTCATTGGTTCTTCAAGAAGCCCCTCTAGTTGGTGCATTCAATCCAAGAAAGGGTGATACTCTACTTGCTCAATTTAGCGCAGATAATTCTTGGAATAGAGCAATGGTAAGTGGGATATGCTTTTACTAAGAAATTTTGGTGATAAAAATATGTTGTTAGTCTCTGTACATTCATTTGTAACTTTCTCAAGCTCGGAGAAGTTGTTTCTACACTGAACGCCCTCTTAGCGATGCCCATCTCATGCTGACTAGAGTTAAAGCTATATTTAACTATGAGTACTCAAATGATGTTGGGAATCGTATAAGGGCTCCTTTGGTAACGTGCCAAACAGTGAAAGTTTCTGTTCTTTTATTCACAGAAATAGTTTGGGAACAGAAATACGTTTGGTAAACTTTTTGTTCCCAGGCACATTTTTGCAAAAATTTGTACCCAAAAATAGTTTTGGAAGATAAACAAGAAGTAAAAAAAAGTTGCTTCTTATTTCTCGGCATAATTTTGAGAATGAGTTCTTTTTCTTTTTTTTTTCTTTTTTTCTTTTCTTCTTTAGACTGTGGCCGGTCATCGGCGACCATGAAAAAAAAATATATTATTAATAAAAAAAATATTTTATTGGCCATGGCTGGCAATATGGCAAAAAAAAGGAAAAAAATAATTTAATAAAAAATATTATTAATAAAAAAATGTTAATAAAAAAATATTTTACTGGCCATGGCCGGCAACTAGGCCATGGGAAAAAAAAGAAAAAAAATATTTTAATAAAAAAAATATTCATTGGCCATAGCCGGCAACTAGGCCATGGGAAAAAAAAGAAAAATATATTTTAATAAAAAATATTATTAATAAAAAAAATGTTAATAAAAAAAAATTTACCGGCCATGGCTGGCGACCAAGCCATGGGAAAAAAAAGAAAAAAAATATTTTAATAAAAAAAATATTATTAAAAAAAATATTTTACTGGCTATGGCCGACGACCAGGTCATGGGAAAAAAAAGGGAAAAAATATTTTAATAAAAAATTTTATTAATAAAAAAAATATTTTACTGGTCATGGCCAGTGACCAGGCTATGGGACAAAAAGGAAAAAAATAATAAAAAAATATTTTATCGGCCATGCCCGGTGACCAGGTCATGGAAAAAAATTAAAAATATATTTTCAATAAAAATATTTTATTATTAAAATATTTTAATAAAAAATATTTTACCAGCCATGGCCAAAAAAAAGAAAAAAATATTATTAATAAAAAAATTTTACTAGCCATGGCCAAAAATAATAAAAAAAAATTATTTTTGAATAAAAGCATTATTAATAAAAGAAACTTTTTACCGACCATGGCCAAAAAAAATAAAAAATTATTTTTAATAAAATTATTATTAATTAAAAAATATTTTACCGGTCATGGCCAAGATGGAGAAGAAGAAAAAAAGAAAAGAAAGAAATATTAAAATATTATTAATAAAAAGAAATTTTATACCGTTACCAAACGCATTTCTGTTCTTTTACTATTTCAGGAATATAAATTTTGAGCCATTATCAAACGCCTTTAAATGCTCAGAATCAGTTTCTAGGCACAGAATAAAAAAGAATCATTTATGTTCAGAAATAGTTCCCAAGTATAGAATGATTGTCATGCGCAGCCTAAGACTAATATATACATAAAGAGGATAGAACTGATAGAACTTTACTTGGTGACTGTCATTTTGTGAGGCGATTTAGCTCAATAGGGAAAATGAATAGTCACTGTAAAATGCTACCTGAATGGTTAACTGAATTGCTATGAAAAGAATTTCAAGTGACATGAGAAGATATATCCAAGTGCATGTTTCTATATACTTCTTCAAGTCCTGCCACATTTTTTATGCAAAATAAAAATAAAAGGATTCTCACAGCTTAGATGAGAGCTACTTAAAGGATCTATTGCTTGCTTTTTTGGTAGCCAGTTCATTTTGATTCGGATTTTGTTTATGAGTGCCCCCTTTGGCATTTGTTAAGCCAGGTTAAAAATGATTTAGAAATGTAAAATTTTTCATTTGAAGTACGTAATGTTTTTCAATCTGCGTACTTCAATTTTCAAAGACTCTCAAAGAGTGCCTTTCTAATTCCAGTCCACTTGACTGGTGCCCTAGGCCTTGTTAACAAGTGCCCCCGACAAGACCCTTTGTTTTTGACTTTTTCTCTTGTTTGATATCTCATATTATTTCTAGGAGTGTATAGTCTGCCTTCTCATAGGGAAGAAAATAGATTGTGGAATTAGTATTTATTCTTTTCTGCTTTTGCTTTTGGGTGAGAATATGTTCAGTGTACGAGTGGATGCAGTCCTGTAGTTTTTTCCATGCTAATATCTTGTGAAAGCTTGTGTGACTGAAGTTCTTATTTGAATGTGAAGATTGTCGGTGCACCTTGAGGAACCGTTGAATCTGCAAACTGACCAATGGGAAGTGTTCTACATTGACTACGGGAATCAAGAAGTTGTTCCTTACAGTCGTTTACTCTTGATCCTTCATTAGCCTTTACACCTGGTCTTGCTCAGCTATGCAACCTGGCATATATCAAGGTTCCAACCTTAGATGAAGATTTTGGTCAGGAAGCAGCAGTTGATTTGAGTGAACTGACGCTAAGCAGTTCAGAAGAATTTAAGGTGACTGTAGAGGAAAGGGATACTTCAGGAGGAAAAGTCAAAGGTCACAGAACTGGAATAGTTCTCATGGTAACTCTTTGTTTGGCTGATTCTGATCTGAGTATACATGCAGCGATGGTGAAGGTACAGACGCTGCCTTCTGGTAGGATTTAAAATCTTAGCCTCTGAATTATGTCAATTTGTTTGTTTTGGCATTCTACAACAAATCATTTGCCACATTTACTGCTTGAAATGTACTGTGCTTGTATGTGCCTTATAATATCTGACGATCATATATATAGGTCAGTAGTTTTTGCCTTTCTTCCAGTTTTTGGGATTCATTGCTTATTATGACTGGTCTAGAGATAGATTTGCTATATGAAATGTAATAGCTGGAGAAAACATAATCTGCTACCTAATTATTGTCATTGCGGAGGTGTATGTCAATAAAAACAAAACCTCCAATGTCTGATGGAGTGATCATTGTGTAGATTTGTCCGTTGCTTTTTATTTGGCCTCGCTCTCCACTTATCATGGTCACTGACATCAAATTGTTTTTGCTTTTCTGTAGTTTTTCCTGCTTAAAAAGTACCTAATGACTGGCGGAATGCCTCTCTAGTTATGCTTTTATGTTCTTCAGCAAAGCTGTCTAATCCTAACTTTGGAATTTCGGGAGGGGTTGGCTAGGATGGAAAAGAGGAAGAAGTGGGATTCCAAGCAGCGGCAAATGGCCCTTGATAACTTGGAAAAGGACTAGACAGAAGCATGGACTTACAGGCTAAATATGTGGCAGTACGGAGACATCAAATCAGATGATGAGGATGTCAGCCTGCCTCTGAGAAAGGGCAATGCCGGTAACACTAAGTGTTTTGACTGATAGTACTGGAGAAAGTATCGAGCCAGAAGCTACCGGGAAGTTTTAAGTCAGGGGCATGATAATCTGTCCAATGGGGGAGGGAGAAAATTGCGCTAGAACTTGCTTTAAGGTTTCGTTCTTCTGAGGTTTTTCTTCTGTTTGTAAACTCCATAGCTTGAGGTGAGGGATTCGGTTTAAATTTTGTCGCAACAAAGCAAGCTCCGGACAGTCTGTTTTCCATTTGTAGCAGAGACCAGTTTTCACAGTTACACATTTTGTAGCATAAACCAGCTTTTGCTGCGTCACATTTTCATGTAGCAGTAAATGATTATTACTGGTTCTCTCAAAAGAGTATAGATTCTTTGATAACTAGGGATAGGAAATGAACCCACCCTCTGCGCGGGAATCAGATTGCATGGTTTGAACTAAATCCTGCAAATTTGCTTTTGCTTATTGGCATGAAAATTAAGCAATAGTCCACCTGAATTTACCAATGCCAGACTGGTAAAAAAGCAGAACGGAAACAAACAAAACATCATAAACAAGATCGAGATGTAAAGCACATGGAAGAATGCCTTCTTTTTTTTTTTTTAGGTCGGCATGGAAGAATACTTTTTTTCTCAGGAATTTACAGGCCAACAATGGATAACTAGATCGTGCTCTCCTCTTAATGCATGCATTGACCTAGTTTCGTTCTTACTTGAAGCTGCACCAATTGAGGAGGACACATCGACGAAGAACTGGAGGACTCCATAAACAAGAAGGACGCTCGGATGAAGAGAAGAGGAATTGATGAAATGTACGAAGAAGTGAAAAGATCTTGAGAAGAAATTTGCGTTCAGTTCAATTAAGGCTTGGAAATTTAGAGCAAACTTTAAAAGATCTCGCTTTTGCACGGGGATTTCTTTATTAAAGTTCTATGCCACTTAGAAGAGAGAAATGAATTAAAAAAGGTACGTCATTATTTTTCATTAGTTAAATTGGATGGAGTATCTTACGAAAAAAAAATTAGATGAAGGAAATAAAGAGACTTGATTGCATTAACTTAACAAGTTTTAATATTCGACTGCACTTTTACAAATTGTAAGACTTCATTGTACTTTTGCGATAAATTTTAGGACTTCTCGTGCTCTTACCCTCAATGCTCTACCTTTATCAGATATTTGATTGAGTTCTCATCTTTTATTGAAAAGTGCATATAAGTCTTAAAACATAATGCAAATTAAGGATGCAAGGGAGGCAATCTTAATTTATTTGTCCTTGGAAAAAGATTTAGAACTTAATTGAACACTTTGAAATTTGGACTTTAGTTGCATATCATAGGTTTAGAATGAGTGGTGCACTTTTCTATTTTGACGGAATGGAGAGAATGTGAACTAAAAGATAATTGAATGAAATATATAGTTTCATATTTTGACCAAATGGAGCATAAACTTGATTACACAAGGGAAAAGAAAAAATAATAATGACCATTTCAACATTACGTACGGTTCTAATTATGCTTGGCTTAACTGACCTTGTTCTGATCTACTTTAAGACAACGAGAAGAAATAGAGGTGAATTTTCTCGAAGATGTATAGGGATTGTGCAGATTTAACCGAATGTGATATAATCTATAGTTTGCTTCCATAATCTACTACATCTTAGATTTTAATTTTATGCTGCTCTGGTGATGGGGCAGCGGAGTTTTCTTAGATATTGTACTCCTCCGATCTCTATCGATAGTTAGTGAAGTCATGCTCCCCATCCGCAAATATAGATCACATCAACTATTTTAGGATTAGAATCAATTTATACCATTTGTCTCGTTACGCCTAATGCAGCCTATGCATTCCCATCCGTGATAGATTAATTTCTAATTTTATCACCCAAAAATGGTGTCAAATTTGTGGATACTATTAAGCTAAACTGAGAAGACCCAAATCGTTTTCATTTTTGCTTTGGTTCCTAATGAAGGTGATCAATGGTCAGGAAAAGTGCCAAAAAAGTCATAAACATTTTACATTTGTGCCAATTTAGTCCTAAACCTTTTTGTCTTTATGTTAATTCAGTCATTCCGATCAATTTTAATTGAATTTTACTAAGGTGGCCGCCGGTTGATCATCGGCACTGACATGAACACTGATCGGCCAACGGCTGATTATCGGGCGCTGACGTTGATAACTTTTAATAATATTTTTAATGTATTTTTGAATTTTTATTTATTTATTTTTTTCCCTCTCTTCCCACCTTCCTCCAGCTGATCGCCTGCCACTAGTGAGGCTCGCCCTTGCCAGCGATGGCAAAGGCCAGCCTCGCCATGCCTAGGCGAGGCTGGACCTCGCCAAATCTGGTGAGGTCGTGCCTCGCCCAGCCACCAGCGAGGTCGACCTTTAATCTTTGGCCGATCGCCAGGAGGGAGGGAAAAAAAGAAAATAAAATAATAAAAGAATAAATAAAAATTAAAAAAATATTAAAAGTTATCCATGTCAACGCCGGTGATTGACCGGCGTTTACGTCAGCAAAATCTAGCTAAAATTGGCCGAAATGACTGAATTGGCACAAAAACAAAAAGGTTTAGGACTGAATTGACAGCAATGCAAAAAGTTTAGAACTGAATTTGTACCAAAAAAAGATTTAGGACTAAGTTGGCATCCATGCAAAAGGTTTAGGACTTTTTTTACACTTTTCCCATCAATGGTCTTAATACAAAGATTTGAAAAAACAAAATGAAAAGGGAAATATAAAATACATGAAAGTACCAGGTACAATAATAAAAAAAAGCTAGTAGTTTACTGTCAACATACAACCTTAGCAAAAACGACATTCCGTGGAATATAAAATTCACACTCCATTAGGTTCTTAAATTATGTGAGTGATATTGCTGCCGAGATCAATCGATGCAGCCAACTACGTCTCTCTTACAAGTTGGTTAGCTACTGAAAATTTTCAACCGAAAGAAATATTAGTGTAAGGAGAACTATACATTAATTGATAAATTCATAATTGTCCATGTATATATTGTAAAAATTACAGATTTTTATACACGCTGTATTTTAACCATATCATAGCATCCTAAAAAAAATCTCTACAAGCCATTGGCCAGAAAAAAAGGACTAAAATCTTGACAAGCCGATTTTGAAATCCATGCTACACATGTATTCAACCAGTTACTCAATCTGCCACCAAACAATTTTACCATAAATGGAATGGAACATTTAATCCCCCCTTTGGAAGTGTAGGCAATGGTGATTTCCTGACACACGTCCATCCACTGTCCAGATGATCTTGAGACGTGACTTCTTCTTTCCCTCCTAAACGAGGCTTCAGCCCCTGACAATGTTTCCATGGAAGAAGAGGAAGGCAGACAGATGACGACGACAGCAGCAGCAGCAGCAACAACAATGGCAAAACATGTTGGAAGTTGGAACATCGCCGTGAAAAGGGCAATTTATACAACTGACAGAAGGAAGGTAAAGCCTTTGCTCAGGTTTTGTAGTCACGTCCTTTGTTTGAACCAAAATAAACACATTTCCTTCCGTTGATTCATAGCTGGCTCCTGAAGCTTCATTTGTCTCTCGGAGGATAATCGAGTCGAGCCGTCTCAAGTGTCCTATCCTCCCCATCTTGTCGCGTTGTTTGATGCGGGTCTTTGTTAGCATTTCCTGAATAAGAAGCTGCTTACACTTGTTTCATACTTTCATAAAGTATCATTTAACGTACAAAAACTTGAATAGTTTACAATTAACATGCGGGGTTTATTCTTATTTAATTCAACAGCTACCAATCCCCCGATGGAAGGTTACTCGAGGGATTACCGAAGCCCCTAGCAAAAGTCCTTAATTTCTCCCGTCACAAAATATCTTTCATCAAAAGTTGTCATTCGGCTTTTAATTAAGGAGACCAAGGTTGTGGGCCAACTACGGACAGAAAATATCACATGCATAAGCGAAAGGAATCAACACCTTCAAATTCGAACTGAATCGTACAAACTCAAATCGTGCTGAAATTTAATCAACAACAAGGTCCGGAAGGTATAAACTCGACAAAGTAACCAGTCGTAATTAGACTATGCTGGAATTTAATCAACAATATAACTTGAAAACGTAAAGATATTACGTTGGAATGTAATCGACGATGCAGCACCCATAATAAAGATACACACCGAAATTTAATCAACAACGCGAATCGAAAACTATAGTTAGGTAAATTTAAAGCTAAAGTTAATCAAAAGATAACATTTAATTTGATTTGTACACAGGGAATCTCTGATGGATGAATGGCGGTACATATAATGGTACATATAATGGTTTTAACGTAACTACTTTCTGACGATTTCTAGCGGTTGCATTTCCTCAAGTAAGTTCCGTCGATAGCCTTCACATTCCTATATTTCCACAAGCTTTGTTCTAAAATGGTTGCCCCTGTTGTATGTGAACTGTTCCATGATCTTTTTCCTTATAACGATGACTGTCTCGTAATCCTATTTTCAAGTGATAATTGTTTCCTCCAAAATGTGTATCCTTGACCCAATTGTCTCGCTGATTTTAAGTTTCAAAATGGCATTTCAATGTCCCTCCAATAAGTATTTATCGACGATGCTCATATCAGCGACTATCGACTATCCGTCATCTTATTTCAATAACTCAATACGTGACATTAATGAATATCAATGTCAATTAACACATGTTAATCTTTACATCTGTCGATAAGCTGGCATATGTGTAATGGCACTCATGTGCCGTGCACGTGATTGTCCGTATTCATGTTCTGTTCACATGCTTATTCTCATTCACATGTTAGGCATGTGCTTATCGATGACTAGATTGTTTTTGGTGTCAAACATATGCCCATTTTTTAGAAGAGTCAAAAGAACTTCAATCGCGTGCGTTTTTCCTTTGTAGGTAATCGTGACATGCATGTTGTACCTCTGACGTTTCGTACTCTACGCGCAACCGGCCAGCTCATGGTACCCTTTAGTACTTCGACACGTCGTTCTGATTGCCTATCGTCTGCAAATCGTTGTCATTATGGAACACATCTTACGAGTCATCATCTTCTGGATTGCTGTTTGTCTTGGGAAAGCGTATATACGCAAAAAGATTTGATTTTTACACTTCCCCCATCTTCGTATTTAAGCCATTGTCTTCTCTTTTGGTCTAAAACCCTTGGTTTCTTCTCTGTTCCTTGCTTCATCATTTTTCATGGCACCCAATCCTCCTCCGTACTCTTCCACGGATTATATCGCCAATTTCGACGGGTTAAAGAGAGATGAGCACTCCGATAATTGTTGCTTTCATCTTTTGAACCTGATCGAAAAACACCCCGAGCGTCTTGACCTTGGCCCCTGTTTCCAGAGGCCCTTTATCACGGATATTTGGACTACCGACCCTTCTTGTATCCGAGGTTTTCCTTCTTCTGAAGCAGACTTCCACATATGGTACCTACGGATGAAAGATGATCTTCGAATACTAGGGAAAAGGTTGAGAATGAGTCTACTCTACAACTTAGAGTGATTGTGTACGCACACACTTTAGTGCTAAAAGTTTGTTTCGAATCATTTAAATGCCACTTTTTTTAAAAAACGATCACTTAAATGCCAATTCCGATTTAGGTCGCCAGAAATTTGACGTTGCCATATTTTATTAATTTCTCAGTCCTACGTGGCACATCAGCATTGACGAGGACAATATTTAATAATATTTTAATTTTTTTTTCTGATTTTTTTTCTTTTCTTTCTTTTTCTTCTTCGTTTGGCCGGTGACAGAACATCGGCCACCTGGCCTCAACCGGACGAGGCCGCCGTGGCCCTCCACGGGCGAGGCCACCGTGGCCTAGGCGAGAGCTGACCTCGCCTCGCCAAGGCTCGCCCTTGCCCAAGCGAGGCGAGGCCCGGCGAGGAGAGGCCGGCCCTTGCCCAGGCCACGGCGGCCTCTCTGGGCATCGCCCGGGGGAAGGCGACCCCCAGTGAGGCCGCTGTGGCCTAGGCGAGAGCTGGCCTCGACTCGCCTAGGCAAGGGCGAGCCCTGGGGAGGCCAGGCCGGCCCGAGGCCAGGCCACGACGGCCTCATCGGGAGTCGCCTTCCCCCGAGCAATGCTCGGCGAGGCCACCGTTGCCTGGGCAAGGGCCGGCCTTGCCTCCCCGGGGCTCGCCCTTGCCCAGGTGAGAAGAGGCCGGCCCTCGCCCAGGCCATGGTGGCCTTGCTGGGCGTCATCCAGGAAAAGGCGACCCTCGGCGAGGCCGCCGTGGCCTGGGCAAGGGCCGGCCTCGCCTCACCAGGGCTCGCCCTTACCTGGGTGAGGCGAGGTCAACCCTCACCGAGGCTCGCCCGCCCTCGCCCAAGCGAAGGTTGGCCAGGCCTCACCCATGGCAAGCAACAACAGCCTAGTCCGGGCGAGGCTAGGCGGCTAGCCATGGCTGGTGGCCGAGGTCCAATCACCGGCCAAACGAAGAGGAAGAAGAAAAAAAAAAAATAGAAAAGAAGGAAAATATAGAAAAAAAAAAATCAAAAAAATTAATTTAAAATTCGAAATTTATACATGGAAATGCCACATAGGACTGAAAATTCAAAATATACATGTGGAAATGCCACGTAGATTAAAATTTTAATTAAAAAAGCCACGTATTAATTTGGCTAGAATTTCTCGCCGTTGGCACTTAAGAGATCGCTTTTCTTCAATTTTGGCACTTAAGTGATCCGAAACAAACTTTTGATACTAAAGTGAGCGCCATACATACATAAATTTTAGCACTTTTAGTGTTCTTCACCCCTACAACTTAGTAGTCTGATTTGTGATTTGGACTTGGGGCTTTTAGGTGCTGCCATAAGCTTTTGGTCTCCATCGACTAACTGCCTTTTTTTTTCTTGGGGCCCTGTGTCGATCACTCTTTTAGACATTTATGCTATAGCTGGTTTTCTCCCCAGTGGCATACCTGTAAAGGATATTGGCCCTCTCGAATCTCTTAAACCCGCCAATGTCCCCGACAATGTCCTTGCTTACGTTAGGTTTTTTTTTTTTTTATAGGTTTTACCGAACATCTAGCCCGATTGCTGCTGATGAGCGTGAAGGTTTCTTGCTATTCTGGCTATCCAAGTATATTTTGTTCTACTCGTTACTCAAAATATCTAAGGTCTTCTTGACTATCGCTTCTAGCCTTGCACTGGCTACGCCAATTGCCTTGGGACTACTTATTCTCGCTACATTTTATAGAGGTTTTACGCATGCTTCTTTAGCGATACGGTCTAAAGAAGATGGTGCCCTGTTTCCATTCTTCTTTTTGGACTTGGAGGACTCGACTCTGGTGAAGTGGCGAGAGACTCAGCTATGGTTAGTGGCCTTGAGATACTTTGGACATCCCTTCGCTTGAAGTCGAGTTGTGCCCACCGTTAGTCCATTCATGAACATCCCGAGAGGCTCCTCCTCCCCTAGGTTGGAAATTTGGAGTTGGATGAATTCTTTCACATACTCTTGGACCGGGTCTGTTGAGCGATATAAGGCTAGGCTAGTAGTCAAGGGATTCACACAGCAAGAAGGCGTCGATTATCATGAGACATTTTCTCCGATAGCCAAGGAAGTCACTGTTCGTTATTTTCTCTCCATTGTTGCTCTTCGTGGTTGGCCTCTACATCAGATAGATGTTCCAAGGGCTTTTCTTCACGAAGATCTCACAGAGGAAATTTATATGAATCTTCCACCGAGATTACAGAGACAAGGGGAGGATGAGTATGTCATCTTCGCAAATCCCCAGACATTTCGTCAGCGGTATGCTAAAGTTACCAATGCACTCTCAACTGCAAAGTTCAAGCGGTCAAAACACGATTATGCCTTATTCACATGGAGTTGGTACATCATCCGTCTACTTGTTGATATATATCGATGATATATTGATTATAGGGGATGATGAGTCTGCTGTTAACGATTTTAAGAAGTACCTGCACTCCACTTTTAACATTAAAGATTTGGGATCCCCAAATATTTTCTCAGAATTGAAATTATACGATCAAATAAAGGAATTTATCTCAGTTAATGCAAATCTGTCACAAAAAGCATATTAGAAGTAGGATTATTGGTTCCAAACCAGCTTATTATTCCAATTAAGCAGAATGCTAAGTTGACAACTGCTGAATATGATAAGGAATTATTAACAGTTAATGAGGACCCCTTACTCAAGAATCCTTCAGCATACCAGAGATTTGTTGGGAAGTTCATCTACCTCACCATAACCAGACCCTATATATGCATGATCCAAAACAGTTCCATATGAATGTTGCATTGAAAGTAGTGAAGTACTTGAAAGGATGTCCGGTGTTAGGAATACTCGAGCGAACAACATGGAAATGACGACATATTGTGACACAGATTATGCTACTTGCCCTATGAGTAGAAATTCGGTAATAGGGTTTTGCATCAAATTAGGAAACTCACTACTCTCGTGGAAAACGAAGAAATAGAAAAGTGTTTCCTTATCATTTGTGGAGGCAGAATATCGAGCGATAGCAAAGATTGGTTGTGAAATTGTCTGGATAAGAGGATTGCTTCGAGATCTCGGTATATGGGTGAGGAAACCATTTATTATGTTTTGTGACAACGATGCTACACTCAAGCTAGCAGTGAATTCAGTTTTTCATGAAAGAACAAAGCGTATATAAATTGATTATCATTTCATCAAAGACAAAATATATGATGGAGTGATTAAGACAATGGGAATAAGGACAACAGAGCAACCTGCAGATAGCTTCACCAAACCTTCGTGTCAAAGGTAACATATGTATTTACTAAGCAGGCTTGGCATCCTTGATGTGTACAGGCCATCAGCTTAAGGGGGAGTGTTAAAGATACCGTTGCCTCATAATTGATACGATGAAGATATTGAAGATATTGTTGATATCATAAAATGATACGATTGTCCTTAATTGATTTATTGGGATATTGTATATCAGGAAATTGATTTTTTTTCTTTCCTAGATTAATTAAGCCCTTTGTAATATAAATAGGGATGTGTTCGTACATTTTCGATATGAGACAGCAATATACACTTTTTTATCACAGGTTTTCCTCCACCTAACTTTCCATCAAGTCATATTCTTACATGCACATTTATAAACTTACATGTACGTCAAAAACTAAATGCTTGCCATGCACAACTTCTGTTGCGGAAAAGAAAAACGAGTCACATATTAGTAATTACGATTATGCTTAGAGGAGCAGCAAAGACTGCAATGGAGCACGCAATGCATATCCACCCAAGAAGTTGGACCCTCGTCGATCCCTTTGCCAAGAATTAAAAGAGAAGGAGAATGGAACAATACCCTCCAAAATTCAGCACGATCAGCAGCCTCAGTGTCAGCATCTGCATCCAGTCTGCAACAATTAAACTACTTTTAACTCTGTTCCTTGCGAACAACTTTGTACGTACAATACCCCGGCTTGTTCAGGAGCATAAGCAAGGTAGAGAGCAATGTAGATGGCCTCTATGACACATCCGACCGAGATGACCGTGATGAGTAGGAAAGCGTTGGACTCGGACTTGAGGGATGCGTAGTATAGCCAAAGCATGGCGCTAAACAGAGAAACCACGTATGGAACTGATTCAAACCCTTCAGTTGACCTCCTTCCTGCATACCCTAAAAAATGTCGGCCTGCCAAAAAAAAAAACGTTAAATTAAGTCCTAAACCTTATACCGTCAGCGTGCACGGAGTGAGAAAGAGTTAACTAACACTAGGGCCAAAACGACCACGATGGTTAGGATATTAGCAACGACAAGAATCATCCAAAGGTTGACAAACGCGTGAAAACGAAGTCATTGGTTGGAGTTCGATAGTAACTAGAAAACAGTCAGATAATATGTGTAAAGTACCTAGAACTCAAAAAGTGAGTATTCATGCATTGTCAGCCGTGAAGATGGCCATCGTCCCACTCTCTTCCTCTCAGAACCACTGAAGATATTCAAATGTAAGATTTCGAAGCTGAATGCAATCAAAGCTATGCTGTGCAAATTATACTCACGTTGGCGTCGCAATTTATAGAGAGGAGATGAAGACAAAAGTAATGCAAGAGTATAGAATGATTTAGGATGTTGGTCAATTATGTGATGTCATAATTTGTAATCGTATAATTAAATAAATGGACTCATATTTTAGTATTTGATAGGAATTTCTACCGTCACTTAGGCTCCATTCGTTTCACGGAAAATAATTTCCAGAAATTTATTTTCCGGACTTTCATCGTTTGATTTATCGAAAATGATTAGTCAACCGAAAACACTTTTCGGTCAAGGAAAATATTCATGTATAAAATTAGGAAAATGAATTCCTTAATCTAAAAAGGTAAAAACAATTTCGGGAATTGCTCATCTTGAATTTGTTCATATTTTATTTTCTTCTTTTATTTTTTCTTTTTCCTTCTTCCTCCCTCTGCCTCGATAACCGGCCGCAAGCATGGGTTGGCGAAACAAACGCATTTTGAAATTATTTTCCAAATAAGATCCAAACAACATAAAACTTTTTCGATTAATTACATATCACCAAATATATGAAAATTAACTATTTTCCTAAAAAATGATTTTCCAGAAAGCATTTTCCAAGAAATATTACGTTTTTCATGAAACAAACGCACCCTTAAAAGGCTTTGGAAATGCAATTGCATTTTGCCCAAAGTTGAGCAAAAACGAACCAAAGAAACTTTAGAGCCCCAAAGCTCATTTGGGATGTTGGACCAAACGGGACCAATATATCTCTTGGGTTAGGGGATGTACAAATCCTAGTATAAAAGCACAATTCACTTTTTTTTTTTGTTGGGGGTTAGAAGGGGGGTCAGAAGCACAATTTGTTGAGGAAAACTCCTATTGATTTTGAAGTTGACAAAACTGTCCATGAATGTCTTATTATGAAAGAACTTCAGACTCAAAGTTCAGACACAAAGTTCATACTCAAAGTTCAGACGTTGAAATTTTTCAAATGCAGACGCAGAAATTTTGCAGACGCAGACACAGAAATTCTTCAAACGCAGAAGTTTCTTAGATGCAAACGCAGACGCAAAATTTCTTCAGACATAGAATACAGAACCTAACATAACAGCTAGTGATCTGGTATGGATTTCATAAAAGGAAATCTTTGATATCAATCTAAATCAAATTGATTGACAATCAAAGATTACGACAAACATGCATTACAACGGACAAAGCTCTACTTATGGAAACCAAGATTCTGATTGTATGGGTGACCAGAATCAGCGGGATTCAGATTTTATCAACCAACGGTTACTCAATCCATTTTATACAAATCTGTCCAAAGGTAAATATTGGAAGATGATACTCTGAAGACTGTCCAACGGCTAGTTTGGAAGTAGAGGAGTATAAAAGGAAATCAACGAGGAGCATAAGGTAGTGAATGAAATCAAGAATCAACAATTCCAAAGTTTGGGCATACTCCGATTCAATCTCTTGTCTTTCGTGAGCTTAAAAGTGTAATCTTTTGAGAGGTGTAGACAGTGTTATAAGTGTGTGCTTAGGTATGAGATAGTGTGATCTATCGGCTTGGTATAAGTAGCACCAGTTTCGGGAAGAAATGTTCGAGTTTTTAGCGGCACAACTTGCTGTAACTTCTCATTGATTTGATTAGTAAAATCCAGCCAGTAGGCTGTAGCATGGGAGAGTGAACGTAGGCTTGCCATAAGCCGAACCACTATAAACTTGTGTGCAGTTTTTCTATCCCTATTTTATTACTTTGCACACTGCACATCAGGAGCACTGTCTTTATAAACTGCTTTGAATCTGAACAATATTCAAACTCAACTGTTTTCTTTCATTTCCGCATAATCTGGTTAAAATCACCTATTCACCCTCCCTCTAGGTGATCCGTGCTAACTACTTCAATTGGTATCAGAGCAGGTTGCTTGTTTATAGAAGTGTTTTACTTCTGAGTTAACGATCTATATGGCTAGCTATGGTGCTCTAGGTCTCATTAAAGGTCAAAGCAACAACAGACCACCATACTTCGATGGCAAGGAATACAGCATTTGGAAGAATAAGATGAAGGCATTCATTAAGTCAATTGATCACATGAAATGGAATGTCATCATCAGAGGAGTCAAGCCAAAATCTTCTGAAAATGCAGATGCAGAAAATCCTTCTTTATCTCAAACTGAGATATCCAAAAGAGAGACTTTAGATTCCAAAGCAATTTATTCTTTATATTGTGCTTTATCTCCTATTGAATATAAAAAAAATTGCTGCTTGTGAATCAGCTAAGGAAATCTGGGATACGCTTCACATCACTTATGAAGGAACAGATCGAGCCAAGGAAACTCAGATCAATCTTTTGCTTGGTCAATATGAATCCTTCAAGATGAAGCCTAAAGAATCAATTGCCGACATGTATGACAGGTTTACTGACATAGTAAACGGTCTTGCATATCAAGGACAACCAGTTCTATATGCAATGAAAGTCAATAAATTACTGAGAGGACTCACAATGAAGTGGGATAATATCAAAACATCTCTTCGTGAGACACAAAGGATCAAACCTCTATCAGTAAATGAGTTGATTGGAACTCTGCAATCATATGAGATTCAACATCGAAATGAGAAGAATCAATCTAGAGGTAATAAGTCAATTGCATTAAAGACTAACATTGATTCTGATGCAGATTCTGAAAATGAAGACGTTGACGATGAAGAACTAGCTCTCTTCATAAAGAAGTATAAGAAGATGAAGATCAGAGGAAGAAACCTCAAAAGAAAGAAGCTGTTTGAGAAAAAGAAGTCTACCGATGATACAGAAAAATCAAACGATGTTATATGCTTTCACTGTAGGAAACGAGGACATATCAAGCCTAACTGTCCTCTTCTGAAAAAGAAAACCAAATTTGAGAAAGCAAAGAAGGCCTTAAAGGCAGAAACTTGGAGTGACACAGAATGTGAAGACAGTGACGATGATATCTGTCTTATGGCAAAATCAGATTTAAACTCAGATTCAGATTCTGATCCAAAAGTAGAAATCGAGGTAAAGCTTTCTGAAATACCTATTGAAGTATCGAATTACATTGACGATTTATGCCTTGAATTTAAAGCTGCTCTTAAAAGAATCTCTTCTCTGAAAAAGGAAAATTCATCACTGAGGCAACAGGACGTTTCTCAAAAAGAAAAAATTGATTTCCTTCAAAAGGAATTTCAACAAATCAAGGAAAATCGAGATTTTCTTTCCAAAGAGAATGCTATTTTAAAAAAGGAAATTTTAGAAATTACTTCCAAGTTTTCAAAAGGGTCAGAAACTTTGAAACATATCATTTCCATCCAAATTCCTTATTACAACAAATCTGGACTCAGATTTGTGAAGGAAAGTGACAACTTGATTGATTTTCCAAAGGTCAAGGAGAGATTAAGACAAAGACCTCCTCGACAAGTTTACAAAAATCACTTCAAAAGGAACTTTGTAAAACCTGTTGGCCGAAGTATTCTCAAACACTCAAAATGTGAAGATCCACAACATTTTGAGAATGAATGTCCTAAGGTCTGGAGACCTGTTCGAAGAGAATTTGTTAAGACAGCCTATACTGATCCTCAAGGACCCAAACAAATTTGGGTACCAAAGAAAACTTGAGATGTTATAATTCTTGCGGGTTACCACAAAGAGAAAAAGGAAGTGGTACCTAGATAGTAGATGCTCAAGACACATGAAAGGAGATCCAAACATATTCATTGATCTACAAAGTCTGAATGGTGGAAAAGTTTCCTTTGGGGGAAATACCAAAGGAAAAATCATTGGCAAAGGAACGGTTGAAATAAGAGGATTGACAATCAATGATGTCTCTTTGGTAAAAGGACTCAATTATAACCTGTTAAGCATAAACCAACTATGTGATACGGGTTTCAGAATCAACTTTCAAGAAGATACATGCTCAGGAACAAGCAAAAATTCTTCTCAAACATTTACAGAAAGAAGGCATGGCAACATTTATCTTCTATATGTCAATCCAAGTTCCACTCACTGCTTAATCTCAATCAAAGAAGATGAAGATCTATGGCACAGGAGATTGGGACACATCAGTATGAAACAAATCTCAAAGATCTCAAACAAGAAACTGGTGCGAGGTTTGCCGGATTTAAAATACAAGAAAACAGAGTTATGCAATACCTACACTCTAGGAAAGCAAGTAAGAAGCTCTTTTAAATCTATATACCATGTTTCTACTAATCGTGCCTTGCAGCTTCTTCATATGGATCTGTTTGGACCTACAAGAACACAAAGTTTCGGTGGTAAGAAGTATTGTCTAGTCATTGTTGATGACTTTACAAGATTTACTTGGGTGTTCTTTATTACTCATAAAAATAAAGCATTTTCATATTTCTCAAAATTTGCAAAAAGAGTTCAAAATGAAAAGGGCTATACCATTTCCTGCATTAAAACTGATCATGGGGGAGAATTTGAAAATCAAAATTTTTCAGATTTTTGTGAGGAGAATGGTTTTCAACACAACTTTTCTACTCCATACACACCAGAACAAAATGGTGTTGTGGAAAGGAAAAATCGTTCCTTGCAAGAAATGACAAGAACTATGTTGATTGAAAGCAAGATTCCTTCATATTTCTGGGCAGATGCAGTTTTTACAGCATGTTATATCATGAATAGAGTTTTTCTCAGACTTATTCTTGAGAAAACCCCATATGAACTCTACAAAGGTAGAAAGCCCAGCATTTCATATTTTCGAGTGTTTGGTTGTAAATGCTTTATTCTTAAAAATCCAAATGACCACACTAGCAAGTTTGATGAGAAAGCAGATAAAGGACTCTTACTTGGATATTCCACTACGAGTAAAGCATACAGAGTCTTCAACAAAAAGTCTCAGACTGTGGAAGAAATAATGAATGTCAAGTTTGAAGAAAATATTCAGACTCACAAAGATGAATCTGAATCATCTTCCTACAATCAAGAATTATCATAAGCTCAATTTTCAGACACTGTCAAATATACAGAATGAGTAAAAGAAGATGCAATCCAGACGTATCCAGAACCTTCAAAGTCTGATATTATTCAGAAGGAAAAATATGACAGAAACTGGAAACATAAATCTAGTCATCTAAAAAACCTTATAATTGGAGAAATAGAAGACGGTATCAAGACTCGATCTAAGTACAAGGAAAACATCAGCAACTTGGCCTTAATATCAGAAATAGAACCAAAAGAAGTTGATGAAGCATTATCAGATGAAAGCTGGATTGAAGCTATGCAGGAAGAACTTCAGCAGTTCAGAATCAATCAAGTATGGGAGATTGTGCCAAGACCTAAAGACCATCCAGTCATTGGAACAAAATGGGTATTCAGAAACAAGCTGAATGACAAAGGGAAAGTTACAAGAAATAAAGCTAGACTAGTAGCAAAAGGCTATTCTTAAGAAGAAGGCATAGATTATGATGAAACATATGCACCAGTTGCCAGGTTAAAAGCCATTCGGCTACTATTAGCTTATGCTTGTTTTCATAACTTTAAATTGTTTCAGATGGAAGTGAAAAGTGCATTCCTGAATGGATATATCAAAGAAGAAGTATATGTTGAACAACCACCTGGTTTCGAAGAACCAAAAAAGACTGACTATGTTTACAAACTCAAGAAGGCTCTTTATGGTTTGAAGTAAGCACCACGTGCTTGGTATGAACGACTAAGTAACTTCCTTCTCCAAAATGGTTTCACCAAAGGTAAAGTTGATACGACCCTGTTCATCAAGAAAAAAGATAAGGATTTTCTGCTTGTTCAAATTTATGTTGATGATATAATCTTTAGATCCTCTAACGAATTACTTTGCAATGAATTCTCTAAAAATATGCAGAACGAGTTTGAGATGAGTATGATTGGAGAATTAACATTCTTTCTTGGCCTACAAGTGAAACAAACCAAAAATGGTACATTCATTTGCCAGGAGAAGTATGCCAAGGATATTGTCAAGAAATTTGGATTGCAAAATTGCAAGAAAATAGACATTCCCATGTCTCATTCATCCAAATTGGACAAAGATGAAAATGGTAAGAAGGTTGATCAGAAGATATATAGAAGCATGATAGGTTCATTATTGTATCTTACTGCATCAAGACCTGACATACTTTTTAGTGTTTGCATGTGTGCAAGATTTCAATCAGATCCAAAGGAATCATATTTATCTGTTGTTAAGAGAATAATCAAGTATATTGGAACTTATCCAATGCTAGGTCTTTGGTATTCCAAAGATTCAGACTTTACTCTTACTGGATATTCTGATGCTGACTTAGCTGGATGTAAAGTGGACAAGAAAAGTACCACAGGTACATGTCAACTGCTTGGGAATATGCTAGTATCATGGTACTCCAAGAAACAAAATACAGTCGCACTTTCCACAACAGAAGCAGAATATGTAGCCTTGGAAAGTTGTTGCGCACAAATTCTGTGGATGAAGCAACAGTTACAAGACTTTGACATTGAAGAATCAAATGTTGCAATCAAGTATGACAACACAAGTGCAATCAATCTGACAAAGAACCCCATTCTCCATTCTCGAGCTAAGCACATTGAAATCAAACATCATTTTATTCGAAATCATGTTCAAAATGGTGATGTGAATATTCAATTCATTGATTCTAAGAATCAATTGGCTGATATATTCACAAAACCTCTTGACAAATCTTCGTTTAAGTTCATTAGACATAAACTGTGCATTGTTTATCCCTTTTAGTGTATCATCTGTTAGACAGGAATTTTTCAGACTCAACTCTCAGTCTGAATGTCCTCTTCAGACTCTAAAGAAAGGTACGTCCATATTTCAAACTTTGGCGGGTATATTTTTGGTAAGATATTGTCATATTTATTGTTTTGAAAACAAATCAGGTACGTATCCTAAATTATCTGTTTATCTGTGGCTAATGTATTATCTTAATTTTATCATGATTTTTATTCGGGATTATCTTTCTATACTTTCTAAAATTCCTTTCTTTTCAAAACCCTTCCGATATTCTATATATTTCTTCTCTTTTATAAACCTATTCGAGTTTTAACAAAACCCTATCAGTTTGCACTTCACTCTCTAAACCCTTCCGATATTCAGAGCCGCTCCTCCTCTCCCTTCTCCAAAAATCGAAACATTCTGTGTAAAAGGTACTCAAAATGCCTTTCAAAAGAAGATCTTTACGTATTCTCAACCAAGAATCAAAATCTACTGCACTAGCGGAGCATATGGAAATTTCCGATACAGATTCAAATCATCCCGAAGTTCCTTCCGAAGCGACACCACCGAGGCACTCATCTTCTCATAAATCTTCCGGTAAAACTGACTTTCGTTTCCGAAGTATTAAGTTTGTATGAGAAACATATCAAAAGTTGAAACGGTGTAATGCTTCTGCGACGGTTCTCCGTGCGTGTTTGCGAGATAATAATCTCTTCTCTGAAGAACATCTTGTCCAGACTTATACTCTGTTTTGTTCTAAAAATGAAACTGTTCCTACAAGCTTTACTCCAAAAGCATCATCTTCCAAAAAGGGCAAAGAGAAAGTTGGAGAAACTTCTACTCCCTCTGCAAAAGAATCTACTCCCACAAGCCCTAAACCGGTCAGTATCTCAAAATATGTGGTTCCCGATGATGATGCACGACTTTTTAATACATTTGAGATGAAGGTGGGAATCGCATCTGGCTTACCTGGCACAAGTGGATTATTCAGAAGTAATGAGCACAACATGTTTTATAAAATGTTGCTTGCTCGGGGAGTCATCAACCACAGGATAGTGGATTTTGGTTATTTAGAGAAGGCAGGAATCTCAGTAGAACATCTGTTTCAGGAATTATGAATTTATGAATTCTGTCTTCAGTTTGGTACTGTTTTTGCCGAATTAACCGCATACTTCTATTCCAATCTCTCAATTCTGTCACCAAATTGGATTCAGTTTACTGTTGGTAATCAGAAGTTTGACTTACAAGCGACTGATTTGGCAAAAATAATTGGAGCAAGACATTCTAAGTTCATTCCTTTGGCAATGGATGTTGAAGAGACTTCGAGGGTTGCTTCCGAGAATCCCAACTTTGCTCCTAAGGGACATATTTCCTATTCTGACTTATCAAAACGATCGGTGATCTTGCATAAGATCATTATCAACTGTTTAAAGCCCAAGGCAGCCTCTAAAACTGACCTTTCCATATCCGAAATCAAGCTCATTTGGGCTATCTTAAAAGGTCAATCCATTTTTCTTCCTCATGTCATCATTTTTCATATGTACCGAGCATTGCAGAAGAACAAGGGACAGTTACCCTATGGAGCTCTAATCTTTCGCATATTCATGTTCCTTAAAATATCTATTCCTGCTGATTTGCAAAAGAACCATATCCCCTGCATGTATGTTGGAGAAAAAATGGTCTCCAAAATAAAAAATTTTGAAGATATCAAGGGAAGAGTACAAGGACAAGAGGCTCAACAATCAGAGGAAAAATCTATTGGAAAGACAAAAGCAAAGGAGCCAAAGAAAAAGTCTGGTATAGCCAGCAAGATGCATGTTTCTCCTCCTCTAATCAAAGTATATAACAAGAAGAGAAAGTTTCTTCTGCACGATGAAAGCGATGATGAAGAAACAGAACACTTTGAAACAGGACGCACTGCAGAAACAGTTCATGAAGATCCTATACCTTCTACAGACCAAGCACCTGTTCAGGGGGAGCATCCACCAGCATCAGCCTCAGGAGATGATCAATCAGTACTAGAAAATGTTCAATAACAGCCTTCAAATACTGCAACTATTCTTTCCCTACTGCTTGAGATCAAGGCCAAGCAATCTACTCTTGAACAAGATCTGAAAAATCTTCATCACATTGTTGAGGAAAACCATCAGATTCAGAATATTCAGGCAGCTCAAGATAAAGCAGAACTTACAAAGGCTATTGATCTATACTCCACCAACTTGGACAAAGCAATGGGAAAATGCAATTCCAAGATTGAAGAAGCTGTTTCCATTCTTGAAAATTTTCAACTCATTCGCACTCCTACTAAAAAATAGCCTATTTTTCTCTCCAAAACTATCTCTTTTTCTTCTTGGTCTGTAATTCCAATTACATTTTAAACTGCTTGATTGCTTAATATCATTGATCTATTCTATTTTTTGTTGATGACAAAAAGGGGGAGAAATTATATGCAAATACATTTTATGCAGATTTGATATACTAATATGTCGGATCATATGCAGGTTACATACAAAAGAAGAGATAGACACAGATATCAAACGAGTTTGCTCTTTTCAAATTTAATCTGTGACTCAATGCGCTTAATATGCTTATTGACTTTCAAATTAATTTCAAACTAATTCAATCTGCAGGAAAGTTTTGTCACCATAAAAAAGGGGGAGATTGTTGAGGAAAACTCCTATTGATTTTGAAGTTGACAAAACTGTCCATGAATGTCTTATTACGAAAGAACTTCAGACTCAAAATTCAGACTCAAAGTTCAGACTCAAAGTTCAGACATTGAAATTTTTCAGACGCAGACGCTGAAATTTTTCAGACGCAGATGCAGAAATTCTTCAGACGCAGAAGTTTCTCAGATGCAGACGTAGACGCAAAATTTCTTCAGACATAGAATACAGAACCTAACATAACAGCTAGTGATTTGGTATGGATTTCACAAAAGGAAATCTTTGATATCAATCTAAATCAAATTGATTGACAATCAAAGATTACGACAAGCATGCATTACAACGGACAAAGCTCTACTTATGGAAACCAAGATTCTGATTGTATGGGTGACCAGAATCAGCGGGATTCAGATTTTATCAACCAACGGTTACTCAATCCATTTTATACAAATCTGTCTAAAGGTGAATATTGGAAGATGATCCTCTGAAGACTGTCTAATGGCTAATTTAGAAGTGGAGGAGTATAAAAGGAGATCAACGAGAAGCAGAAGGTAGTGAATGAAATCAAGAATCAACAATTCCAAAGTCTGAGCATACTCCGATTTAATCTCTTGTCTTTCGTGAGCTTAAAAGTGTAATCTTTTGAGAGGTGTAGACAGTGTTATAAGTGTGTGCTTAGACGTGAGATAGTGTGATCTATCGGCTTGGTATAAACAGCACCAGTTTCGGGAAGAAGTGTTCGAGTTTTTAGCGGCACAACTTGCTGTAACTTCTCATTGATTTGATTAGTGAAATCCAGCCAGTAGGTTGTAGCGTGGGAGAGTGGACGTAGGCTTGTTACAAGCCGAACCACTATAAACTTGTGTGCAGTTTTTCTATCCCTATTCTATTACTTTGCACACTGCACATCAGGAGTACTGTCTTTATAAACTGTTTTGAATCTGAACAATATTCAGACTCAATTGTTTTCTTTCATTTCCGCATAATCTGGTTAAAATCACCTATTCACCCCCCCTTTAGGTGATCTGTGCTAGCTACTTCACAATTCACTTTCCAAGGTATAAAAAAAAAGTGATTTAGATCAATACACGCTCAAGTTGCGGTTTGAGAGTTCCCCCACAATCAATGATCTTAAGAATTGCGCAGTTCAAAGACTGATTGTTTTATTGTGATTCATGCGTATTGTCACTGACCATTTGATTAGAAGGAAGTCAACTTCGTGCAAACTAAATTGTTCCAGTCACTAAATTATATAAAATTAATCAATCGGGAAAACTTGGAAGAAAGAGGAGAAGAAAATCGCAACATACTGGATTGTAGGACAATATAACGTCTCACGCGAATGGAGCTCTTTCTCGAGTTTTTATTATGTCAAAGAAAGGTTTGTTTGTTTAGGAGAATGAATGAAATAATAAGAGTGCATGGGCAATGGTTAGTTGATCGATAAGGTTTCGTGTACGAGCACGAGGGCAGGAGGGCCAATTACATTTGACGAATGGTTGGCAATCTGATGATATATTTTCAATACAATTTACTTGTTATTGGTTAAGTTCTCAAACTCAATTCGCCATTTAATTTGTGAAGTGCATGTTAATCATATGCATGATGTTGAATAATTATATCGTATCAAACACTTCAAATGCAAACAAAGATGAACAATTGTTAATATCCAGAGTCATTTCCAAATCCTAACAATATTTCAATATTTAAGTATCCCTTTCCATGCTGTAAGTAATTTTCCGGTTTGATAGTATCCGGAACCAAGCATACAAATTATTGTATGCAATAAATTTGAGAAAACGTGCTTAAAGAGAATGACAAATCTACATGAATTCTAAAGATTGAAAATAACTTTAAACAATTTTCTTCTCAGAAAACTCTATAATTAAGAAAAAGAAAAGATGAAAATTTATGAAAACATCTATGAACATGAACATTATAAAGTATAGCTCGTAGTTTTGTTGATAAAAGTGGTTAAATTGTTATTCCAAAGAAGAAATAAACCAAAAGAAAAGATTAGATGGATTGTGAATACAAAATGAAGAAAATAACACAATGAGAGCTCGGGCGGGCGACAAGTGTTCACCCCCAAAACCCTCCTTTCGTATATTTCTATAGATTTCATTCGAATTGAAGAATAATTCAAAACGCGCGGTAATAATACGTAATTAAATAATAAGCTATTCCAGCTTACCTACAACCCGGTACTAAGGGTCAAGAAGAGACATGTTGATGATTGACACGGAGAGAGATAATGACGACAGATTACTATAACTTAAAACTACACATGAGAAGATGATGGAAGCCATCTAAACGCCGGATATAATTGAGAATATAATTACTTGATTGTATGTATGGTGTAGACTAAGGTGGCACCTAGGTTGATCTATATGTGAATTAATTAAGCAAATGGATAGGGGCGGTGACGGCGATTGAATTCAAAGTGCAATCATGCTAGTGATTGTCATGGGCCATCCTTGACCTTCGGCAATTAACTATTACGTTTGGGTTGTTGGGATTGAGGAAGCTCTCCTCCAACCCCACGATCCCAAGTATGGAATTTGGCCAAAATTCACGGATCGACCATGATCTAAGATAATGTTTTGATATATATTTGCTTTCTCCCACACCATCATGTTTTGGAGCTGACCAAGATAAACATATTGAAATTGCCCTGGTGGATGGTCCACTCAAAGGGTCGATCATAGATTTTGAGACACATAGACACGGTCATTGGCTGACTTTTATTATGGGGTCGTTGAAAACGAGAGAAGAGAGTACACACAAGTCATTCTAAGAATGACGCGCGTGTACCCAAGTACCTTGAATTTATAATAATGTTCAATACAGATCCTTTGGCCCTCGACTCTAAGTAATACTAAAGCTTATCTTTAGGTGGTTTGACTTGGACAAAGTCGTCTCAATTGGGAGTTCTAGTCCAAATTGTCCGAATAATGAACATGATGATGACTCCTAATCTTCATATTGAACCGGTTTGGTGGAACTATTCAGTCGTCCTCGATAAGGTACGGGGAGATAATTAAATGATCCTATTTGGCCACATGAGAAACGAGGCACGTAGGAGCAGACCGAGGAGATTCAAGATGATGTGGAGCTGCTGATCTGATCGGGATCCCAATTTATCACCATTTAAATGTAGTTTACTTCTCCTACTTTTGTCTTGTCTTACCATGACTCACAAGTTGCTTTGCTTGCATGAGTTAGCCTATGCTAGCCGTGAATTGTCGAAGGACGAATCCTTTCACTTTCTTCCCTATCCGTCTGATTCCCTTTTGTATACGTTCTACACGTCACACGTGGGCTCGAATTGATACATATGTATGCGTGTGGTAGGCATGGAAAAAGGGAACATGGAAAATCAGATTTGAAAAATTCTAATGGAAAGAGCTGTGGTCAGTGAAATTGACCCCGGCTTTTCTTACTAAACGATGCAATGACACATTTGGGACGGGGAGTTATTAAACAAATTTTCCATTCAACTTGTCGAAATACACTTAAGTTGTAGATAAAAGTTACGAGTATCTTTGAAAGAATACGATGTAATCTCTATCATTATATTGGATATTTAAACTTGAAATTCATTCAATTTCCATGGATTTCCTTTTTTATGAAAGTCGCGTACCTGTGACGTGAAATTACGTTTGGGTTAATTAGGAAAGTATGCTTGTTTTTGGTCGGGCTTGGGGGGTCCGGGGGGAAAGAGAGAGGAGCCAAAGGAAAGGTGAAAGACCCCCCCGTAACGTCGGGTTAGTGGAAGCCAAAGAGGGGACACCCGCGCAATCTAACCCCATAGAGGGTCCTACTTAAGGCCTTTTCCTTTATTTTGTGCATAATTTGGGGCTAGATAATGTTTCCCTGAATTATATTAATTATGGAGCAGAAACCCAGGGACGGAGCCCTGGTCCCCAGCGTGTCTCCCTTCACCTGCCAGTCAAACCGCTGCAAGCGGCAGAGGAGCTGCGATGCCGATCACAGTCCCATGACAAGTCAAATCCTCTCTCTTGGGCTCGTGAAACGAGTCGGAAAGCTTCTTCACCGTGGGTCCACCTCCTCTGCATTGAAATGTCCCTCTCTCTCCTTGTCCTTCAATGGGCTCGTGAAAATGCTAGAGGCAGCAAAAAGGGGCAGCGTGCACGCGCTCGGATTCTCCTTTGCTGGCTCACAAATGGCTTCCGCTTTGTCAAAGGATATCAAATCTGAAATTTGATATTCAGCAGATCTCTAACAACCATTCTCAATATTCAGCAATCGTTCCTGATATTCAGCAAATCTCTTGCAATCAGTCTTTGATTTCCTTCTGATTTGTTGTTGATTTGTTTATATCATTAACTTCTTATAAATAGAAGTTGAACGGAGATGTAAAAGATGTACAAAAACATCGTAAAGATTACAATTTAGTTTTACGTTTCAACATGGTGTCAGAGCTTTTCTAGCGAAAGCTTTATTTTATTCTCAAATGGCATCCTCGCCTTCTTTAACATCTACTTCGATCTCAAGTACCATCTCTGGCTTAACAACCCAGGTACTTGGATCCACAACCACTGGAATTCCTGCAAATTCCATCTCCTGTCCAGCAATTGGAGTCAAGCTCATAGGAGACAATTTTGTTATTTGGAGGGCACGCCTATTACTGTGTCTTCGAGCAAGCAAACTACTACCAATTGTGGAAGGATCTTCAGTATGTCCACCTAGCCAAATTGTGCAAACAGCATATGGAACCACCACCACTATTCTGAACCCAGCATATGATGAGTGGGTAACACGCGATCAAATCGCACTTGGGTGGATTCTTAGCACGACATCCGATGCCATCGTCGGTCAGCTTTCGAATTTCAACACATCCGTAGAAGCATGGGAATTCCTTGGTACATCTTATGCTGCTCATAATCTTGCTAGAGCAACTCATCTTAGAATGCAACTGCAAGCTATTCGAAAAGGTAACCAAACAATTACGGAATTTCTTCAACAAACCATTGTTCTTGTAGACCAACTCGCTTCGATTGGCGAGATTATTTCTGATCATGAGTATCAAACTCACATTTTTCGTGGATTGGGAGCCGAATATCAAAACCTTGCAGTATCCATATCAATGCAAAGTCAAAATCAAACAATGACTAGAGATGTCCTTCACGGTCTCATATTGTCCCATGAAGCACGCTTAGACCTCATGGAGTCTACTGTTGTTCCACCGGCTGCATTTGCTGCACATTTTGATGGGCCTACAATGGTTTCCTTACAACCTCAAAGATCACGACAACAACATGCTGTCAAATATTCTCGAGATAATGGGCATTCTTTCCAAAATCGAAATCAAGAAGGAAGAGACAGAAATTATCGAGGGGCTACCCAACAATATCACAATCGGAATCTCAACACCAATTTTAATCCATCTTTTGGCAATAACCAGAGTTAGAGACGAAGCAATCTTCGGTGTCAGATTTGCAACAAACACGGTCACAGTGCCAATGTTTGCCGTGATAGATATCTTCAGCATCCACCATCCGAATTTTCTCCTCAACTCAACTTGGCCGAAATTCCTCCTCCACCTTCCATCTTCTCTAGTGAATCTTGGTATCCTGATTCTGGTGCTACCCACCATGTGACAAATAATCCTTCTGGTCTGTCTAATGTTCAGCCTTATTTTGGATCTCAACAAGTCACCATAGGTAACGGGTCCTATCTACCAATTACTCACACAGGTAGCTATGTTTCTCCTCATTTTCGTATGTCTAATGTTCTAGTTGTTCCCACAATCAAAAAGAATTTGCTATCTGTACGTCAGTTTTGTCAAGAAAACAACTGTGATTTCCTATTCTCATCAAACTCCTTTTTTGTGAAGTGTTGTCACACGGAGAGAACTCTACTTCAAGGGGAAACTGATCACGACCTTTATTCCATTCCAGCGTCTTCTTCGCAATTGTCATCCCCGCTCGTGTTCCAAGCCTCTGCAACCAATCTTGTTCGTCTATGGCACAACCGACTTGGTCATACCGCCTTCTCAGTTGTTTGTCAAGTTCTTAATAAATCACCAGTGGCACTCTCACCGTGTCCTGCATGTATGTCTAGTAAGAGTCATAGTCAATTTCATGCACCCACCCATCATAGGTCTACATTTCCGTTGCAGTTAATTCACTTTGATGTATGGGGTCCAGCTCCTGTAACCTCTACATCTAATAATCGATATTATATTTGTTTTGTTGATGACTATTCCAAATTTACATGGCTATACATGTTTCAATCTCGTGATCAATTCCTCTCCATTTTCTCTGTGTTCCTTAATTTTGTGGAAAATCAATTTTCCACTACAGTCAAAGCTATCCAGTGTAATTGTGCACGCGAATTTCTCTCGGCCTCTTTTCAGCATTTATTACAGGATCGTGGCATTCGTCAAAGGACCCCATGTCCTCATCAACATCATCAAAATGGCACAGCTGAGAGAAAGCATCGCCATATTGTTGAAATGGGCCTTTCAATGCTTAACCATGAGTCTGTGCCGCCTCGCTTTTGGGATTTTGCATTTGAGACTGCAGTACATATTATCAATCGATTGCCGACACCAGTTCTACAGAGCCGAACACCATGGGAGACACTTCATAAAGATGTTCCCTCTATTCGGCATCTCAAGGTTTTCGGGTGTGCGGTTTACCCCAATCTTCGAGCTTATGCAAAGAATAAGCTCCAATCCAAATCTCATTTATGCATTTTTCTAGGATATCCATCGTGCTACAAGGGCTACCGTTGCTATTCTCTAAGAGATCGTCACATCTACATCACCAACGATGCAATTTTTGATGAGCAATTATTTCCCTTCACTACCTTTGGTCCAATGAATGCTTGTCAAACCACTGTTGCGGCTCCAGAATGTCTTATGCTCCCTCCAGTTTTGAACAACAACGTGCAACAACCTCAATCAATGGAGCACATCTCTACTGCCCCAACTAATTTTCTTTCTCCTGAACGGATTCAACAAAATTCTCCTACACCTTTTTCAGAATCGGAGTCATCTTTACTCCCGGATCCACCCATTACTGATGTTCGAAATGATAGTGCCAGCACCTCCAACTCTCCTTCACCGCCAGCTGCCTCATCTCATCCTATGGTGACAAGGCTGCGGGATGGAACTTTGGCACGGCGTCAACTTCAGGCTGATCACACTTATGCCCTGCAAACCGAAGCTTCCTCAATACCGACACCAACTTCCTTCACTCAAGCAAATAAAGACCCAGCATGGCGAGCGGCTATGAATGAAGAATACACTGCCTTGATGCACAGTCAGACCTGGACCCTTGTATTTCCACCGAAACAGTGCAATCCCATTGGTTGTAAATGGGTATTTCGAGTTAAGCTGAAGGCTGACGGATCCCTTGAAAGATATAAGGCTCGGTTAGTCGCCAAAGGCTTCAATCAACAAGAAGGGATAGATTTCCATGAAACTTTTAGTCCCGTGGTAAAACACGTAACGGTTCGCACCGTTATTTCTCTTGCCTTCAGTCGGGGATGGCAACTTCGACAATTGGACGTGAAGAATGCTTTTCTCCATGGTCATCTTGAGGAGGAAATTTATATGCAACAGCCTCCAGGCTTTGTCGACTCTACTCATCCTCACCATGTATGCCGTCTTCAACGTTCACTTTATGGACTAAAACAGGCACCGCGTGCATGGCACCAACGACTAAGTTCTTTTCTTCTCTCTCTTAGGTTTCAAGTATCTCGCGCAGACTCCTCTTTATTTATACTTCACTCAGCAGCATACATTGTCTTTCTCTTGGTATATGTAGATGATATAATTTTAACTGGGTCGCCCTCGGCGCCTTTATCAGCTCTAATCGAATCCCTGCAACGAGAATTTGCTATTAAAGACCTCGGCGAGCTCCATTATTTTCTCGGCATTGAATTGCAAAGAACTGACAAAGGTCTACTACTCCATCAAGGCAAGTATGCACACGACATTCTTCAACGTACCAATATGCAAGATGCTCGACCAGTCACGACTCCTTGTGTTACTGGTACCGACCCGTCTTTACTGCAGCATGGAGCTTTATTTCATGATCCTACCTTATATCGTAGTACTGTCGGCGCTCTCCAGTACCTTACCATCACTCGGCCGGATCTTGCGTATGCGGTGAATACCGCGTGTCAGTTCATGCATACTCCCACCGATGCACATTGGCAATTCGTTAAGCGTATTCTGCGTTTTCTACGTGGTACTACTAATTATGGCATTCTGCTTACTCGGAGCTCTACTTGTCAACTACATGCTTTCTCCGACGCAGGTTGGGCCGATGACCATGACACTTGTAGGTCTGTTGGTGATTATAGTGTCTTTATTGGATCTAATCTTATTTCCCGGAGCTCCCATAAACAACAGACTGTAGCTCGCTCTAGCACCAAAGCGGAATTTAAGTGTCTAGCCGATACAATGGCCGAGCTTATATGGATCGAAGCCTTATTACGTGACCTCCATGTCTCCTTGCCAAGTCCTCCTGTCTTATGGTGTGACAATATTTCGGCTATTTACCTCACCGGTAATCCCATTTTTCATGCCCGAACGAAGCATGTTGAGATTGACTATCATTTTGTTTGAGAACGGGTGGTTCAGAAGCAACTCCATGTTCAGTACATCTCCTCCATAGATCAACTTGCGGACATCTTCACCAAAGCTCTATCTACCACTCGATTTCGTCTATTGCAGTACAAGCTTATTGTGACATCTCTCACATCAGCTTGCGGGGGGATGTCAAAGGATATCAAATCTGAAATTTGATATTCAGCAGATCTCTAACAACCATTCCCGATATTCAGCAATCATTCCTGATATTCAGCAAATCTCTTGCAATCAGTCTTTGATTTCCCTCTGATTTGTTGTTGATTTGTTTATATCCTTAACTTCTTATAAATAGAAGTTGAATGGAGATATAAAAGATGTACAAAAACATCATAAAGATTACAATTTAGTTTTACGTTTCAACACGCTTTATAGCACCCTCGCGACTCGACGCTCATTTTAGTTGCTTGGGGATGGACGGAAGTCCTTGCCATTTGCCAGAGCACCCCCATCACATGCTCCATCGTTGCGTACCTCTTTGTACACTTACAAAGCACGCGCCGTGACGTGCAGCCTTGCATCCGTCCGTCACAAGTTACTAGTTTCGCATCATGGGCCACGCACCGTTGAACCAATAAACTATGCACGAGGCACATATTAATATTCAATGCATATTGCCATCTCTTTAATATGGCGTTGGATAGATTTCGTGACGTGGCAATAATGGCGATGGCTTTTAATATGACCCCAGCCAATTAAAGGTGAAATGCATGTCTGTTTATGGAGGACCCTGAGCGAGGAAAAGGGCAGTGGGGAAAAGTAACCCCGGTTAGGAGTCCCAACCACACTCCGACTTGCCTGTAGCTCCCACGACAAAACGAGCGGGGGGACCCACCCGAATTCCCCCCACGTTATATCTTAATATTATTATTATCGTTGCGTGCCCCTTGGCCAACCACACCCCGACATGCGCACAACAACAAACAACGCCCCGAAAGCAACCTACGGCTTCCACCGCCTGCAGCCGGTAGCCGGTCTCATAAAGCACTCCAACCGGCGAAGGCCGGTCACCGCATGGGGTGGTTGAGAATTGACCGCGGTTGGATAATTGCGCCCCCGCACCCCCGCGAGTCATCTGCAACTCAGAGAGAGAGAGAGAGATAGAGAGAGGGCGAGAGCGAGTTGGATCGGTTCTTCTAGTTGTGGCAATCTGCATCTGCAACTGCAACTGCAACTGCAAGCAACCTGCAGCAAAAAGCACACGCGAGACCATCGATTCCCATATTCTCGAGGAACGAATCGCCGGCCGATTTCGCGGTCTCGTCTGCGTTGTCTCCTCTTCCTTTTGATGCGGGTTGGTTCCTGATTCAGAGGACGACGACGACCACGAGCTCCGAGCACGAGCCCTTCCGTCCTGATACCCTCCCTGTCCCACCTCGATTTCTCTCCCTTTTCTAGCTAGTGGGACTGCGCTGCTTCTCCTTCGACCTCGTCGTGAAGAACCCGGAGCGGCCTCGGGTCATGGACTGACCGAGCGGGCCGAGTGAAGAGCTCAGGGGGGCTTTGGGTTGTGTGTGTCTTTTGCCGCTCTGTCTGACTATCGTTTTGGCGGGAGACCAGAGATCTGTGCCGCGACCGGAGAGAAATGGCGTCCGGGAACGCCAGGGTAGAGGGCCGAGCTGGTAATTCCTACTTTCTTTTGTCCGGCTAGGTCGAGGTGTGCTGCTTGAGATCTGTGAACTGATCATGAAGTTGCGTGTTTTTGGCACTTTGGCAGGTGCTGAAACCGCGCTCTACAATGAGCTCTGGCAAGCCTGCGCTGGTCCTCTCGTCGCCGTCCCTCGTCAAGGCGAGCGTGTTTTCTATTTTCCCCAGGGCCACATCGAGCAGGTCAATCACCTCCCTCTGCGTGTGTGTGGAGTCCAGAGCACGGATCTTTCTCTGATGATGAACCCCAAGTAGTGCTTGTTTATGACCAACTCAACTGATGTTGCTTTTTTCGAGTTTGGTTTCAGGTCGAGGCCTCCATCAATCAGGTCGCGAACCAGCAGATGCCCCTCTATAGGCTTCCCTCGAAGATCCTTTGTCGTGTTATCAACCTCCAATTGAAGGTTGGTATCAATCATCACCTCCCCTTTTTCATTCATGTCCCGTTCCTGGCGAAATCCACTCAATTTTGACTTGATCGACTGCTTGCTTTCCGTTCGCTTACTTCATTCTCTTGGCTTTGCAGGCCGAGCCAGACACCGATGAGGTGTTTGCGCAAATGACCTTGCTTCCCGAGGCAAACGTAAGTGATGATCCTTTGTTTCGATGGATGGGCATAATTCTAGTATATTCGTCCTTATATTTGAGCTGAACTGCTTCTTCAATCTCAGCAAGATGAGAACTCCCTGGACAAAGAACCTCCTCCTCCGCCTCCTCCGAAATTCAAGGTGCATTCTTTCTGCAAGACCTTGACTGCCTCGGACACCAGCACTCACGGTGGATTCTCGGTGTTGAGACGTCATGCGGATGAATGCCTTCCACCCCTGGTGAGGATGTCGACCTGCTCATGATATGGAGAACCTGAACTTCTTTCCTTCTAAACAATCCGTGCACGCTCACTAATTTATTGCCTTTCGCCCTAACTTTCACAGGACATGTCCAAGCAACCTCCTACACAAGAACTAGTCGCCAAGGATTTGCATGGGAATGAATGGCATTTTCGGCATATATTCCGGGGTACAAATCAATGACTTAGATTCTTGGCTACTAATAGCCCTAGCAGCTCGAAATTGTCTTTGACATGAATACTAAGTTCCATATACATGGTATTTGGGCTAAAAATTCTCACCCCCTAATCAAATGTGCTGGGAAATTGTTCTGAGTTTGGGTTTATTCTTGCATCAATATACCATAGCTTTTATCAGCCATTAAACCAAATTTGTTGACCCTCTCATCATGGTTAACCCTATTCATCTGGTATGATATTGCCAGGCCAGCCGAAGAGGCACCTTTTGCAGAGTGGTTGGAGTGTTTTTGTGAGCTCCAAAAGACTTGTTGCTGGGGATGCATTTATATTCCTAAGGTGGCTGTATTGTCTTCAAAATTATTTTTCTATGGTTTTTTTTTTTTGGTTTAAATTTTTCTATGGTTTATGTGGCCTCAAAACCCAAGCATCACTGATGTATGTAATACAGGGGCGAAAATGGGGAACTTCGTGTTGGTGTTAGACGAGCTATGAGACAGCAAAGCAACATTTCACCATCAGTCATATCCAGTCACAGCATGCATCTTGGTGTCCTTGCTACTGCATGGCATGCCATTTCTACAGGAACTATGTTCACTGTTTACTACAAACCTAGGTCAGTCCTTTGCATCGGATACTTGTATGTACACATGGTCAAGAAGAAAGTTTTCGGTTTCCATTTAGAATTTGTGATGTGAATTTTTTTCAAACCAAATATAACTTTGTACTTAATAGTTTGTTCTAGATGCAGATATTAACTGGTCAGTTCGAACATTATGCTTTATACTTCAATTCATGGAGGTGCTTGCTTAACCAGCTTTGCCATTTTGACTCTAGTATAGGTTTGGGATTCTCTGGTTGTATGCTCCTTTAAATCGTTTATGGGCTTAATATTTATATATAGAAATGAGGTGTGATTGTATCAGAGGATAGTCCTGGTATCTTATGCATACGGTTTACCAACTTTGTTAACCTATACCTGTCACTCCCCTTAAAATAAGGGGGGAAAAAGAGTATCAGGTGATGCACTGACATATGATACCTAAACCTCCTACTTCTGTTGTCCCTTGTGGAGGAGGGAGATGGAAAATATTTTCTCCTACCTTGTATAGGGTGAGATGGAAAGAAATCGCTTCTTTAACAGTTTTGTGAGATAACTGTGTTTGCTTTGACATTTTTTTTTTCCAATTTTTGACATATTTGAACACACTGTAATGTAGTTGATTACAGTCTGCTCTAGAATATGCATGGCCCTGTGGTTGACCTTTTTTTAATATACTTAGATATGCACTTGCCCTCGTTAATGGTTTTGCTATAGCAAAGTCTAGCAACAAATATGGCTTTTACATGGTTGGACCACTCACGTTCAATTTAGATTTTTCAGTAGTCGACAAATTATTGACCCTTTTCTTTATTGCATGGAGCAAGTAAAATTGTCAAGTTGCTTAAGTGTATTGTTGTTATGTTGTTTTAACCAAATGTTTTGTGACAAATATGTTGTCTTAGGATAAGCCCTACTGAGTTCATCATCCCTTATGATCACTACATGGAGTCTCTCAAGAAGAATTACTCCATTGGAATGAGATTCAAAATGAGATTTGAAGGGGAAGAAGCTCCGGAGCAGAGGTATAGAACTTGTTTCCAAATGAGATCTCAAGTATTCTCTTCATGTTGTGGCTATATTTAAGGACAATATGTGGATTCAGCTTTCATGGCCAAAAGTACCAGTGTCACTGCATGAATATGATGTCTACTTGTCTCAATGAATAGGGATAAAATCTAATCTCTCTCTCCCTCCCACCCCACACACCATCAATGCCTGAGATTCTGCTCCTTATTCGGTATCTGTTACTTCTTGTATTTGTATTCTCTGGTTGACATTAGGACCTTACATGGCTAGCAGTGAGGATTTTGTGTGTCTAATAGTCTCAGACTTTACTAAAGCAAGATGAGTCAGTTGATATTGTTAATGTGCGTGACTTATTAAATTGTTGAAGGGTTGATTTTAAGATTTCTCTTTCTTGAACATTTTAAAATCACATAGGTTTACTGGAACAATAGTCGGCATTGAAGATGCTGACCCAAAAGGGTGGCAAGATTCAAAATGGAGAAATCTCAAGGTAGTATTTTGATCCCTGGCCTATATGGTGTTGCTGGCATTGTTCCCATTTAAAATCCATGCCATTTTTTCAGGTGAGATGGGATGAGAATTCTGCTATAGCTCCTCCGGAAAGAGTATCACCTTGGAATATTGAACCTGCTCTGGCTCCTCTTGCTCTAAACCCTCTTCCAGTTTCCAGGCCTAAAAGGCCTAGGTCAAGCATTTTACCCTCGTCTCCTGAATCTTCTGTTCTTACTAGGGAAGGTACAGCTTTTATTGCTCTTGTTAGTGTAATGTCCATAACTTTCTAGGTTCAGGGCCTGTTGACTGACTTTGTTCAGGTTATATATGTAAAGTGGCTGCAGACCCTTTATCTTTAAATGGGCATTCGAGGGTCTTGCAAGGTCCAGAATCGTCGACCTTGAGAGGAATTGCCACCGATAATGATTTTGATGCTGTGGAGAAGTCTGTAATGTTTCCATCTTCAATGGAGGAAGAAAAGATTGATATGCTTTCTGCTTCTAAAAGACATGGGCTGGAGAGCTGGATGACTTCAGGCAGGAGGGGGCCAACCTGCGCTGATTTACTATCAGGTTTCGGTGGAGATACTGATGTCTCCCGTGGGTTCAGCTTGTCCTCTGAACATTCGTCTGCAGCTAATCCAGTGAGGAAACATTTTGTTGATCAGGAAAGGAAATTTCATATAATCAGGAATTCTTGGTCCATGATACCTTCTAGTCTATCGCTTAACTTGTCAGAATCTAATAGGAACACTTCTTTACATGGAAATGATATGCACTCTCCACGAGGTATTGGTAAATATAGCGGGTTATATGAATATCCGGTTGTTCATGGCCAGAGAGTTGAGCAGCCACATCAGAACTGGGTGATGCGTCCACCCACCTCACCTCATTTTAATTTTCCTCATGCAAGTGAGTCAATCTTGAAGTCTCCCTTGGCGCAACAGCATCAAGCCATAAAAGCAAAGGAAGGCAACTGCAAGCTCTTTGGAATTCCTCTGGTCAGCAATCCTGTTTTGCCTAAGTCTGCTGTCATGACAAATGTGTTAATGGACCATAGGCATTCCCCATCGTGTCAAGCTCATGGGTTTCCACTGGATCAGCCAACAGAGCCGCTAAATGGGGCAAATGGTGGAGATGATCTGGTTGCCAATGAGCTGGAGAAGGAGAAGCTGTTCCAGAATAGTCAACCACATAACAGAGATGTCCAACATCGGGTTCAGGGTAGCTCAACTAGAAGTTGTACCAAGGTTATCATTTTTCTCCAATGATTTTTCCAAGCGAGGTGACTTCTTTGAATTTTCTTATATTAATGAAGGGTTTTTTCAGGTTCACAAGCAGGGGATTGCACTTGGTAGATCTGTGGACCTAGCCAAGTTCAACAATTATGACGAACTGATGACCGAATTAGATCGATTATTTGAATTTGGTGGGGAGTTGATGAATCCTAGAAGCAACTGGCTAATTGTATATACTGATGACGAGGATGACATGATGCTTGTTGGGGATGACCCGTGGCAGTGAGTGTTTATGTTGAATAATGTTTTTGATTATGTTTCACGGCCTTCAATTTTGATGGCAATCTGCTTGATGCCATTGTTCTATTAACTGACCAGTTTTATTTGTTGTTTCAGGGAATTTTGTGGCATTGTCCGAAAGATTTTTATTTATACTAGAGAGGAGGTTCAAAAGATGAGGCCAGGGACTATTAGTTCAAAGGATGAGGACAATTTGATGGTTGATAAAGGGGCGGTCTCAAAGAAAATGACTTCGGACACACTGCCTTCGGCGTCTGTCCTAAAAAATTGTTAAAACATTTCTCACGTCTGTAAGTTAACGATCTCTTTGTATGCTTGAGCTAATTAGCTTGTGAAAGAATCCATGACAGATTATAAAATTCTCCTCTTGCTGCCTGAACTAGACAAGTCATTTTGAATGTCTCACGTGGCTTTTCTTTCTTTTTAATGCCTTCCATGTGATGTTCAGATGTCTGGCATTATATAAGATGTGATTTTCTTCGTTTGTCAGGTCTTTTAAAGTCACTGAAGGAGCCTAATTCAGCTGGTATGTGATAAGGAATTTTGTCTCTCCTTTATTTGATGAATGGTTCTGTAAAATCAGTAAGGCATTGAATCTGAAGTATTCCATTCTCCAGTTTCGGATAAATGGACTTATTCTTGTATGGTTCTTCACTCTATTGCACATGAAATTGAATGCATGTATTCTGTTGGGAGAGCTTCAAAAACGAATCAGCTTCACTTTGTACAGAGCTGTTGTTGCTACCTCTTCACGATGGCTGAAAATGAATGCATCATGCAGTGACATATTTGCAGGTGGATGTATCTTTTTCAGCAATGATAAGTGGAACGGTATGATGTGCTCCTTAATCTGACATCCAGTTTCATTGTCAAACGAGTAAGCTCATTGGTATCTGCAACGGGATAGTAAACCCATGTGTAAACTGTGTGGTATACCTAAAGTATTCCTCCTGTTTGCCTATTGGTTAATTAGGTCCAACTTCATCCGTATGGTATCTGCTTTATGGTCATATAAATAGGGGATCCCTGTTAAAGCATTTTGTTCAAATTTGTGGGATCTTGACTGTTCTAGTCTTTTGCATGGATTTTTCAGAGTGGATATGTGTTAATTCCGGAGGCATTAATTTGGGTTTCCAGTTCCTTTTGTGGAAATTTTTTCTCCAACCTGCTTGCTGGGGGAATAAATGTTATACATATGTGACTAGTTTGTCAGTTGCTGAGATAGCGTCTCCTTCTGTGTGGTTGCAGATCCCTGATACTGAAATTCATTGCTGTCCACGGGGACTACACATAATCTTTGTCTATATCCTCTGTGCTTCAGTGACCATTTTCTGCGCCCACAAAGCCGTGTTTGTATCTTCAATGGAATCCTCAGATTTGGCTTCAAGATGCATGGGTATGTGCTTGTATGAGATCCTATTTTGTCTGTATTTTGGACTCTTTTATTTGATTGGCTGTTTGTATTGTAGCCTGATATGTCTTCAGCATATGTGTTTGGCTAATGGGAATTCCTTTGTTATAGCTTCCTGAGGAGGTCAGAGAGCTTGAGAGAGAAGTATGGCAGATTGAAAAGGGGAAAAATGAGGCTGTTCGTACTCAGCATTTTTGAGAAGGTATGGAACTCTTCTTTGCTCGCCTTGGAATTAATTGCAAGTTGGATTGTTATTCATGTCATATTTCATGGAGAGAATCAATGCGATGCTTTTCTTGTTTGAGGATTACTGCCCTGCACTTGATTCAAATCTGTTTGTCCATTGATTCTTGCATCTAGATGGTTTTACAATGTTAGTTTGCATATGGAGCATATCAGCAATTTTAGGGATGATGTCGTGAGTGGTTTCTCTACTTTTGCTCGAAATTCAAAACCATCCATGTTACCTCTTTTTTCCCCAAATTCATCACTGTACTTTTTGAGAAGTTACACCATTTGTTCTTCGGTTAATAGCTTAATTTTTTCAGAGTGATTGTTTTTGACATGGACCATTGGAAAGTTTAGTTAGCAACCACAAAAGTTGATGTGTATTAAATGAATAGAAAAAATTTAAATAAATTATAATGCATAAAATTGCAAAATAATAGGCCAAATAGGAAAATAAAAATATCTGATACCAAGCTGACGCTTGCCGCCGTCTTGTGATGCCACCTTGAGCTCGATCGCCCATGGTCATGAGACTCCGGACCAAACATCAAGTAGCCATGACTGCGAGCTTGAGCTCTGTGGCTATGGCGGCCATGGATCGAGTTAATTGCCATGATACTTCGATTTAGCAGCCATGGGTGCCACGAGCTTGAAGTTCGAGCTAGAGCTCGAGATATGGTGGGTTGATTGTCCATTGCCACAACACTCCGGATCTAGCGCCTACGGCCACAAAACTCAAAACTTAGGTGACCGTGGTAGCGAGCTTGAGGCTGCAAACAAGAAGAGATTGAGCTTATGTGAAGGTCAGCTAGGGGTTTTGAAGTTGAAGATGTCTTTTAGAAGTGAAAAGGAAGAACTCCATTGATTTTTGCCAAAAAGGTTCGAGTTTCTGCAGATGGTGATGGAAGGTGATGGAGAGAGAGAGAGAGTGATGCGAAATGGAAAGTCCACATGTACACTCCACATCACCTTTTTTTCCAAACAAGTTTTTTTGTCTTATTTTTTGTGGACCATTTTGAACCAAAAAAAAGCAGATGGACGGTTTTAAATTTTGAGCAAAAGTAGAGAGACTATTGGTGACATTAGCCTGCTATTTTGTCTTTCACATTTCTTATTTTTCGTGTAACTGAGAATCTGTGCATGTATGAATGTTGAATAGGCCAGGGGAGCTGAAATGGATCAATGTTGAACAGGCCAGGGGAGTTGAAATGGATCACTACTGGGGGAGCTTCTGCAGCGGATGGACTTCACTTTTGATGAGAGTAGTTGTTGCCTTCCTCTTTATGGTGATTGGGTGCCACTTAAGCACGTCATCCGCTTCTTGAGGAGGATATTAGCTCGATGCAGTGAGTTTTGGCTGTTGCTAATGTACTTGTGGTGGATGAATGATGATATTTGGATCACTGACATTGCGAATTCGATGATGATGGATGGAGAGGATGGCAAATCAATTTTTGCTTGTGAGATTTTTGACGAGGAAGGTGGTGCAGGAGGTGAGCAAGAGTCAAAACAAGAGAGAGCCACGCTATGCTGTGAGTCAAAGCAAGAGAGAGCCCTTCTGTTTGGGTCTTTTCTTTCCGGTGTTCCAGTCAGTTTCTCACAGGCTCAATCTTAGTAAATCCTCCCCCCCCCCCGGTATTTCTCGACTTCAGATAATGTCAGATGTTAGGTGGTCGGCAAAGTGTAGGAAAAGAGACAGAAAAAGGATTGTCACTGCTCAACCCTATTTTGTATATGTGGCTTCTTTGGGCGTGTGAACCTATATGGAAAAAATGGGTCTCCTGTAGTTTTATGGCATGACAATGAGGAAAGGGAACTTTTGTTCTTCTGACATACGCTCAGAACAGGTTCGCCCTATTATGGGAGTCTCTCTCCTCTCTACCCCGACTCCCCTCAAAGAAGACTTGGGGAAGGCACGAGCATTAATTGCCATCAACGTCGTTCTTTTTCTAGTTTGAATGAAATGTCTCTTCCTCATTTTCTAAAACTCTTTTCCTTCCCAGATCGTCTCTCTCTTCTCCATCTTCGCTTGTGTTCTTTGCTTCCTCCTTTTGGCGAAAAGCGGACGGCCTGTACCCTCGTGGCCGGCGGCTCCGCTATGTCGCCGTCGCCTCTGCCTCATGGTCGTCGGCTCCACCTCGTGGCCATCGCTTCCATCTCGTGGTTGTTGGCTCAGTCTCGTGGCCGTGGGCTCCGCTCATCACTATCGGCTTCGCCTCGTCACCTTCGCTGTGTGGCCGTTGGCTTCGCTTGTTGCCGTCGGCTTCGCCTCGTGGCCGTCGCTTTTGCCTTGTGGTCATCGGCTTTGCCTCGTGGCTGTGGGCTTCGCTCTTAGCCACTACCTTTGGCCCGCTGCCTCCGCCACGTGGCCATCGGCTCCACTCGATTCATTTTGCCTCATGGCCATTGGCCTTGTGACCGTTGGCTTCAGCTCGTGGCCTCCACCTCATGGTGTGGGCTCCGCTCGTGACCGTGGGCTTTGCCTCGTGGCCTCTACCTCGTGGCCATTGGCTCCACCTCGTGGTGTGGGCTTTGCCTCGTGAGCTCGGCCTCGTGACCTTCGCCTCGTGGCCGTCGGCTTCGCCTCATCGCTTCCGCCTCGTGGCATGGGCTCCCCTCGTGGCCGTGCGCTTTGCCTCGTGGCCGTCGGCTCCGCCTCCACCTCGTGGCTATCACCTCCTCCTTATCGCCTTTACCTTGTGTCTGTTGGCTCCGCCTCTCTACCTCGTGGCCATTGGCTTTGCTCGTCACTGTTGCCTTCGCCTCGTCGCCTCCACCTCATCGCCTCCGCCTCCACGTCCGCCTCTAGAGCCGATCAAGTTAGGTGCTATAAATTTTAATCCACCACAAGCAATAAATTTTGAGTTCATATTAAAGTTGTTTAGAGCCACGGTAATCCGCTTCGTCCATATCAGGTTAGGTGCAATAAACTTTAATCCGTCTCTCTATCGGCTCCGCCTTGTGGCCGTTAGCTCCGCTCGTGGCCATCGGCTCCGCCTGCGGAGCCGGTCAGGTTAGGTTCTATGAACTTTAATCCACCGCAAGTAATGAAATTTGTGACCATATTAAAGCATGGTGATTTGCCTTGTCCATTTCAAGTCTTGCTATAAACTTTAATCTGCCTCTGCCTTGTCTGCTCCGCCTCAAGCTCATCGCCTCTACCTTCGAAGCCCCATCGGCTCTAAAGTTTTCAGGTTTTTTTGGGTTCTCAATGATTGAATTGGAAACTAAAGTTTGCGACTTTAGTGAAATTTTGACAGACCATGATTTAGGAATGGATGTGTTGTTTGTGCTATTTTCATGGAACTAATTGTTAATTGTTAATTGGAAGGGCTCTCAAGTGAGTATAACTATCTTCGATTTCTTCACACTATTATATTTTTGACAACTGATGTTATATTAGAGTGTCAAAAAACTCTGTTTGATGTTGAAGCTCTCTGCAATTGGCGACTGAATTTCACTATATGTGGATCAAAAGCAATTCTTGATTTTCTTTTTTGTTCCTATGTTAGTTTTGTCACTGTAGGTCACTGGGTGAAGTTTAGAGCACATGTTTATCCTATGTAAATACATGATAAGTGGTCTTATTAAATGATTTTGTTAAATGAACTAAAATGGTTGTTATAGGTTTTATTATGAAGCTTTTTACTTATCTATTAAATTGATTTGTTATCCACAAACTGTTGTTTGAATTACTTTTTGTTGATTAAATATAATCTAATTTTGATTATATGATATTATTACTTTAGTATGACATCTCGAGAATCTTTGACTTGGTCGGTTGATTTGCCATCCAAGATATGTCCATGTCCTCAAGGGAAATTATGCATGGTAAAAAAAGTACAAAAGAATCCTATTAATCGAGGAAGGTTATATTATGCTTCGACTTATAATATAAGTGTATCAATTTACCATATTGTGCATGTAGTGACATTTGTAATACTTGATATTGCTTTACAATAATTTTTTTCAGACAAATAATTGTCGAAGCTTTGTGCAATGGGTTGAAGATTATATTGAGGAATGCAGGATCTATTCACCTAAAAGTGTGGACGTAGTCAATTCTGGAGAGGCATCAAGCGAAAATGAAGAATTAGCAATCATAAAAGAAGATTTGAAGTTGATTAGAAGAAAAATAGGATTTATTATGTCAATGATAATATTATATGGAGTCATCATATATTTCCTTCTTGGAATTGTGATATCTATGTTACTATATAGGTAATTATAAGAGTCAATCTTGATGGTTATGTAGAATTTGTTTTACTTAGAGTACAATGAATTTGTCTTTCTTAAGACGATTATGTAGAGGTGATTTATGATTATTCGGCATTGGCTCGTCCAATTTTGATTCCATAATTAATCGAATCGAACTCGAGTTTGAAATTGGTACTATGTTGGGTCGACTCAATTTGTGATGTAGCTAGCAAGGATCACCCAGGGAGTGAATAGGTGATCTTAAACAATTTTTATCAATTTAAGCGAAAATAATTGAACACAGTTGAGTCTGAATAAAATTCAGATTCAAAACAGTTTATATAAATAGTACTCTTGATGTGCAGTATGTAAAGTAAAAGATAGGAGATAGAAAAACTGCACACAAGTTTATAGTGGTTCGGATTATAGCAAGCCTACGTTCACTCTCCCACGCTGACTGCCTACCAGCTGGATTTCACTATATAATGAAGATGAATTACAGATTCTGAGTGACATCACTTCTTGTGTATGATAAGATTTTCTATTTCACGCAATCACTCTTACAAAGTGTCCCTCAAGATCTTAATATTTAGCTCAAGAAAGACAAGAAAAATGATCGAAGTATGCTCAGACTTTGGACTTGTTGATTCTCGATTTTCTTCTACCTTTTGCTCCTCGTAGATCTCCTTTTATACTCCTCCACTACCAAACTAGTCATTGGACAGTTTTCAGAGGATCATCTTCCAATCTTCATCTTGGACAGATTTGTATAAAATGGATTGAGTAACCGTTGGTTGACAAAATCTGAATCTCGCTAATTATGATCGCCCATACAATCAGAATCTTGGTTTCCATAAGTAGAGCTTTATCCGTTGTAAAGCATACATGTCATAATATTTGATTGTCAATCAATTAGACTAAGATTGAGTCAATCAAAACCTTCATTTTCTGAAATCTATGTCAGATCACTAGCTGTTGTGATTCCTTTTGAATGAGTTTTGCTTCTGTGTTTGAAAATCTTCAGCGTCTGCATCTGCATAATTCTGCGTCTGAAGAATTTCTAATTCAGAACTTGAGTCAGCGTAAGTCTTCAATAAAATCTGAATATTTCATAATTAGAGTCTGAATAACTTTTATGGTAAAGTCTGAAGATCTTATATCTGAGTTTGAACTTTTAGTTCTGAAAACTTGTAAAGTCTGATATTTCCTTCTGAACTTCCAAAATATATTAACCTGAGATGGAATGCATATCAGATTCACAAGATAAATAAAAAGAGTTTTGTCAGCTTCAAAATCTATTAGGAGTTTTTCTCAACAATTTGATTACCTTATTACTATTAGACTGTAAGGTAATTTCGATCTTCAGTAAAAATCAGTTCAAAATTGACTGGTAAGTACATTAGGTGATTGGCTCTTGATCACGGCGAACAATGGTTCGGATAGGACTATTGCTTCGGACAATTTAGTGTTGGATGGAGATGGAGAGAATTCGAATGCATCCCCTTGTTTTGTTTCTTAGGGACTTTTAAAATCATGTCTTACCTCATAGGAGTAGGAGGTTGACAGTATACAGATGTAAGTCGAGAGCAAACCATTTTCATGTCGAGAGAAAACCATTTTCATGCATTCCTGTCAACAAATCTATCTAACTTGCCATTCACGCTAAACGCAAAATGCCCAAATGATACAAGTTCTAAGCTACATGAAAGAAACCAATATGCATTCTAAGGTAGCGTCTCATAGATCACTTTGTCATTAATTGATGCCGTGCAGGAGATCGGGATATGGAAAATTGACATAAGTGGAAAGGTTGCATGGCGTGATGTTACTAATAAGTACTTTACTTGTCAAATAATAAATGAAATGGTGTGTGATTCTGCAAAAACTAGCAAACATGCCTAATCCCACTTGTTTAAAATTGATTGATGGACTGTGCTTGATCAACGTTCAAATAACATAAACGTGTTGTTTAGTGGTAGATCCGCTTTGTTCGAGTAAGTCAGCAATTTCCAGCTCCATTTACCCTCGACATTCATACCTATTCATGCTACTACTGTTGCACTTATCACGCTCCGTTAAGAAAATTTAATTGACAGAAGGTCTTCCTCAAAAAATAGATGACTGGAAATGATGGAAAAAACACATCAGATGTTTACAGATATATTGTGCCTTACATGTTGATGCATCATCATATACCTTACAGTCTACTTGTCGAAATCAATACTTCAGTAAAAATCAGTTTCTTCACAAAAAGCAAACTGAACACTCGACTCTGCAAAGATTAGGCTTCGACTTAGCTATGACACCATGAGCCGCAAAAGCTAAACATCAGCATTAGCATGGCAGGCAAGTTATGTTATATGTAGGAGAGAGAGAGAGATCTGTGGCACCAATCAACATCATCCGCTCATGCCAAAGTCTTCCACATGATGATACAAACCGTAGGCTCCTAGTACTTCCATCTTCCTACCCAGATGCTCATTTCCTGCAGGACCAATTAGGAACTTCTCAGAAATTTGCAACTCCAATTGTGGTTAGGCAAAATTGGCTTTTTGCTAAGGAACATTTGCAATTCAATTACTATCATGGAAACACAGTCTCCGTTATTTAGGTGACTCTTACTGCTCCTTTTGCTATTTACTCAAAACACCATTAGAGGAGGAACTAAATAACACTGACATTGTGAGAGGTGCAAAGCTTGTGCCATCACTGCAAGCTTTTTCCACAAAAATTGTGCCATCACTTCAAACTATTTCCGCAAAAATTGAGCTTTCACAGGCCACAACCATTAGGCAAGATCACTAACAGCTGACTTGATTCAAGAGCATCAAAGCCAGAATAACTTGGCCATGAACATCGTCCACCTAACTCATTCAATATGCAAACTCTTCCAATAATATGTAAGCTCAGTATTCACAAAAATTGACATTGTCAAGTTGTTAGCAATACAACCAAGGGTCAATCCTGCACAAAAGTAAGAGTATCATAATAACTTCATGCATTTAATTGATTATATACTTCGTATAAGAATAACTTCATACGTTTCATTGATAAAATCATTCTATCAAATTAAACAAGCATCATACTTTGTGTGAGGTGCCTCCTGCACATGAAGACATTTTTCTCTTTCGCTTTTCACTAGCACCCTTCAACCGAGTGTTTGGTATACCTTTTGGTCTTCTCTGAAGGGGATCAAGTATTTGAATTTCACCGTTTTCTTCAACTTCAGCTTCATCACGTTTTCTTCAACTTCAGCTTCATCACTTTCCACCAAGAAATTGATACAATCATTACCTGTCAAAGATTGCATTTTGTTTGTGATATGAGAGCGAAGACACAACAAAGTTGTAGTTGCAAGCTCCTCCATAACATCATGGTTTGCACTAATATTCATAACACCGAAAGCCAATTGCATCAATCTCTTCAAGCGCAATGTTTTTGATCCTACCGCAGTATGAGAGCTTTGTCCAACATCACAATAAGTCCATTGTTTTGCAGCTTTTGTCCACCTCTTCAGAATGTATTGTGAAGGAATGCTTGTAACATTTACAACATGTTTCAAGATGCATAAAGTATGTCTACACAACCATCCTTGCATTTCAAATAACTTACAACTATTGTAATGGTTAAATCATTTAGACTAAAACAAACAACATGCCTCCTTTCACTACTTTCAGTTGCCACGATATAAGTGTGCACTGGCCCATCAGTTTCTAATCTACAAATAAACATAGACAAAGCATGCAAGAACTCATCCTGGAATTTCCTATAAATGACATGAGTGTATATATTTGCAGCATGTTTCAAAATTTCACTATTTTGAATTATAATCTGCGGCTTCCTCAAGCACACTCAAAATCATCAATAAATTCGGAGTTGCACATTTTTTCTGCTTGCTTCTCATAATGATTAACAAATTCAAACAAAGTCATGGTCTTACACGCCATATCTTGGAAGACATTATTTGTGCTCTCACTTCTTTGTGTTGATCTAATTCCTGCGGAAAAAATATCTCGGCCAAATGCAAAACACCATTTATGACACAACCGGTACAAGTTATTCAACCATTTGTGGTCCCCCGAGCTTCATTCTTGACACATAGCTTTCCAAACATTCTCTATTTCCAATTCGGATTCACAATGATATAAAAGCTTATGCCAACAGTTATTGCGAAAACCCGGTTTTCTAAGAAGATGCCCAATATGATGCGTAGCATTTTTCGCAATGTGCTATACACATAAACGATGATTACTAGTTGGAAGAACAATCTTAATGGCATTTACCATGGCATGATCTTGATTGGTGAAAATAGTCTTGGGTGCTTTAGTACCCATTGCCTCTAAAAAGGATTGAAATGCCCAAACAAAAGAAGCAATAGTTTCATCCATATTGACACCTAAATTTTGACCGACCATTTAATAATAATTTGCATAGAAAATTAGGGGTTAAATTTTAACCCCTAAACAAAAATATTAAAATTGCATAGCATATAGTTTAAGTTTGTATAGGTTAGTTGCATTCCGCATCGGACCAGCGGTGGCGAGAAAGTTGAAAATTTATCGCGTAAACCGAGCTCGAGCACTCGGCTCACTCAAGGGATTGGAGGCCAAAATTCATAAGTCTAAAAGGCTTTTGTTGTTTTAATTTGAGCTTAAATCAGCCCGAATTAATTTAGCCCATTTAGAATTAAATAAAAATTAAAGGGTAAAAGCCTAAGCCTAAGCCCATTAGGATTAGAAAGTCCGGTCAATTAACCTAGGATTGCAATATAAATATGTGATTATACCCTTCATTGAAGGGAGACTCGCATAATTTTCTAGCACACAATTTCTGAGAGCAACGAGACACGCGAAGGAGAGAAATCGTAAGTGAGAGCCAAGGAAGAAATATTGTGGTGCCCTGGAAGATTGAAGATGGTGATCCAGTGGTGACGTTCGTGAGTGCAGTTTCACAGAGGAAGATTTCTTCACAGCTCAAGACACATGAGGACACGTCCCAAAAGAATTTATGCAAAAAGCCATCTCGCGCACAAGTGTGCTTTTGGGACGATACATCTGACATCATCATACAGAGAGCAGAGCCATTGGTGATCCGTGAAGCCATACCAACGCCACAAACGCCAGGCCTCCCTAGAGCACATCCACACCAGCAGAGAAAACCCAAGCCTCGCTGCTCCTTGTTGTGGTGCTCCAAAAGGTCTCTGCTGTGGGATCGAGAGTCAGCCGAGGGCTATCACTGCGAGGCCAGCTGTTGAATCAGTTTCTGACCGTCATCACTTCATCAGCTAAACCGCGGACGACCAAAAAGTCTGTGCGCCACCGTGCCCAATCGGAGTGCCGCCACATAGCCACCGTCGCATCCGTTGTCGATCATACCGTCGAGCCCCAATCGCAAAATGCCGTTGGCCCTAATCCGCGATCCCGAGTCCGATCTCAAGACAATTCAAATTTGGAAGGTATCCGCGAAATTAGGTAAGATTATTCTAATATTTCTTTTAAATATTTAATTTCCTAGTTTTCGAGTGTTTGAATATTTCGTGGATATTCTTTGGTGGATTGTTAGATATCTTAAGATAATTTTGTGATATTCGCAATATTCTAAAACACTCGAAATTAGGAATCATTCCTAATTTGGCAACGTAGCTGGACGACTATCCGACCTTATCCCTAAGGTACGATACGCGGCGATACGGAAAATCGTTATCTTATCCATAATCACTTGGATGCGATAATATATTTTATTTGCTTTCCAAATTCGACCAATCAGCTTTCCGTCGATATCTATAACCCTATAGATATGACCGTTAGTTTGATTTCTTTGTCTTACTTAAATTTGATAAGAAAAATTTTGCGGATTGTGTGGATATTGATTTGATGGTGGTGTTTATCTTTTATTTGATTTTGTTTCTTTAAAAGAAAAGCCAAAAAGATTAAATGCAATTTGAATTGATTTCTTATAAGATAATGTTGCATGTTTATAATATATCTAGATAACTTTTTTTGAATAGAATAGGACAACCGAGATTTGCTGGAAAGATAAGATAATTTCTAATTTAAATCAGGAATTAGGATAATTTGTTTCCTAGTTTAATTAGATATTATTCTAACCTTGATAGTTCATTTCGAGTTGATTTTAATTTCGAATTTCGATAAACAAAAATACCAAAAAGATTGTTCTAGAATAGTTTAATTTGCTTTCTTTAGTTTAAAATTGCATGTTTTAATAATTTGCATTTTTAATTCCGAATTTCATTGGAAAAATACCAAAAATAAATCATTTGCCCATCATTAGAAATAGGTCATATTGTCGCATGTCATATAGTTTACATGTTAAGCTGCATTAATCGCATGTTAATTTTTGCACGTCATTACATATAGGTTAGCTTTCATTTTAATAAATGAAAATCCAAAAAAATATTGAGCGAAATGCTTGTTAATTAGAAATCATATTAGGATTGTTGATGTGATTTTCTAGCTAACAATGCAGATGCTTACGTTGCTTCGAGATAAGTAATTCTCCTAATCTTGCAATTTATTTAATATTTTAATTATTGGGTGTTACTTTGGTGGTTTGCACATCCGTATGATCACCTCACGTGCTAGTGACTAAGTTAAAATAAATCCAAACTGTTTGCCAAAACATTTTTTGAAAAGAAAAGGTATCGAAAGGGCGTTAGGCTAGATCGAGCGTAACCAAGTCTTTAAGCTTAGAATTTCTGGTTCGTAGGAATAAAACATATCTCTCTATGTTTTATTTAGGTTTCTAATCGACCGACCGCAAATAGATTAGTGACAACTTCAAGCATGAAAACATTTGCATGTTAAGAACTTAAATCCTAAGTTACGAATTGGTGGGACCTGGTAGGGCCCGAGTTAAGCTTAGTCTTAATAATCCATTAACCTGAGAAAATTTTAGGTCGCAACAATCCAATAAAAATACACAATCAAAGAAAACATTCTTCCAATGATGATTCAAGCCAACGAAAGGTACACATATCATATTGTACTTATTTGTATGATAAGTTGTATCAAATACCACCACATCTCCAAAACTTTCATAGTCTAGCTTGGATATACCATCGGACCAAAAAAAGTTGGTTAGTCTTTGATCCTCATCCAGTCCAGTTTAAATGTTTAAGAAAAATTGCTTCCCTTTGATTGTAAAAAAATTAAAATGATTAATGAGACTTTGACAATCACCCGCACTAATCAAGTCTCTTCTCTTCGATTGTAAGAAATTTTGACAATCACGTAAAGTAAAACCGATATTCTCATGTCCTTCCGCTTCACCACTCAGGTAAGAATACGCTTTCGTAACCCTTATACCATCTCCAGCCATTGAAGTCAAAATACTTTTATTAATATCTATTATATGCCGATATAATCATATCAAATGTTTCTGTGTATCGTCAATGAAAGAATGATTATGAATATCCTTTAACTTGTTGACTATCCAAACTCCATTTTCAATTTTGAATTTTATGCAAGCTTGACATCCAGTTCTCTTCACCGTCCGATAGACATCTCTTTGTTCATGAGGTAGATCAGTGGAGAGTATCCTTCACAATTACAAAGAAATGTGCATGTTTGCAATATTCTTTTATTAGTGTTTGCCTTTTGTCCTCTTCTCACTCCAAATCCCTTGAAAATTGCATATGCATTATATGTCTTATATGCTTCATCCTCATTAGCAAATATCATGCCAATTTTAAATTCAAATTCTTTATCAACATTATGCACGATGATATTATCCTCAGTAGCCTCTACAAATTATTAAAAGAAAAAATCTAATCATTTCAATAAGGCATATAAAGAGAAAATAAACTTTAATTATAAAAAGATGAGTTATACCCATTTGTTCCGAGAATAAATCTAGCTAGCAAAGAAATACTCAGAATAACTTGTCGAAAATTCGTGCAAATGTAAGTAAGTGAGTATAAAAGATTGCGAAGTGTGCATATTTCAATCATAATAGAAAACGACATACTCACTTCGAGTATAAAAGATTGCAAAATTATCATAGCTTGGCCGGTTTCATTCATATTGATTACAGTGAGCGTTACTGCACTTTAAACTTTTGTCCATATGTCTATTCTATATAAACTTTAATTACTCAATGCTTGTTTGGATTTACTCGGCTGAGAAGTTGTTGATGAATCCTACTGTTGAGTATTTGCTTGTAGTTTTCAATGAGAAAGTATTGCTTAGAGTGACACTTGACCTATTCTAAAAAACAACAAAATTTTGACTTTTCTTTTTGTGCCTTATTGGTGCTTACGATCCTCACTCAATTCACGGGAGTGTGCATATTTTAATCATAATAGAAAAAGGCATACTCACTTCTTTGCAAGCCAATTTTGTTTTTGTCCTTGCTCTTTGTTATGCAGCCAACATGAACATTACTTCCTCCAACTAGGCGGAATTGACGGTTACGAGTAGAGTCCACACCACGAGGCAAAGCCAATGGCCATGAGGCGAAGCCCACGGCCACGAGCGAAGCCTACACCACGAGGCGGAGGCGATGAGCCGACGGCCACAAGGCAAAGCGCACGGCCACGAGCGAAGCCCACGCCACGAGGCGGAGGCGAGGAGGCGAAGTCGACAGCCACGAGGCGAAGGTCACGAGGCCGAGCCCACAAGGCAAAGCCCACGCCACGAGGTGGAGCCGATGGCCACGAGGCAAAACAAGGCGGAGGCCACAAGGCGAAGCCCACGGCCACGAGCGGAGCCCACACCACGAGGCGGAGGCGACGAGCTGAAGTCGGCGGTCACAAGGCCGATGGCCATGAGGCAAAACGAGTCGAGCGGAGCCGACAGCCACAAGGAGGAGGCGACAGCCACGTGGCGAAGGCGACAACAACAAGCAGAGCCCACGGCCACGAGGTAGAGCCAATGACCACAAGGCGGAAGCAATGGCCACAAGGAAGAGCCGTCATGTGGTGAAGGTGACGAGGCGGAGCCGACAGCGATGAGCAGAGACCATGGCCATGAGGCAAAGCCAACAACCACGAGACAGAAGCGACGGCCACGAGGCAAAGCCGATGACCACGAGGCGGAGGCGACGACGACATAGCTGAGCCGACAGCCATGAGGGGACAAGCCATCCGCTTTTCGCCGGACGAAATAAGCAAAGAACACAAGCGAAGATAAAGGAGGAGGGAGAGAAACAATCTGGAAAGGAAAAGAGTTTCAAAAAATGAGGGAGAGACATTTCATTCAAATTTGAAAAAAAACGAGGAGAGAGGATGACAATTAATGCTCGTGCCTTTCCCAAGTCTTCTTTGAGCGGGAGTCGGGGTGTAGAGGAAGAGAGCCTCCCATAGTAGGGCTTTCTCTTTCTCCGTGTCTCTTCACATCAGATGCCACGTGCCGATTTTTTAATGGACCCACGCGAGCAAATGTACACCACGTGAGTATGTGACGTGGTGATAATAAACCACTGAATATTTTCTCGGTTATAACGGATCGATCTTTTAGATGATTTCTTTCTTTTTAGTAATTTCAATGTCAACGGAAGGAAGATCGATTCGAGGTCATGAAAGCATGGGTTCATTTTCGAGTGAAGATGCCATGTTGCAAAATTAAATCTCAATCATCTCAAAATGTATTCCGGAACTTTCAAGGCATTTTACACGTGATTTGAGTCTTAGAGTTTTGCACATTTGAGCACGTGGAAAACAAAGTGCCAATTGGGGACAACTCTTCCCGATGTGGAGCAGCATCTCGATGATCGCATGAATTTCTATCTACCTTAAAAAGATTGTCTCGTGGACAATAATAGTTTGATGTCAGTGGTCATCACCAAAATCTGAAAGGAGCGCTTCTGTTGTCTGGGTAGGTGTGAGAATTAGGGATTTGGGGGTGAGAACATTAGCAAAACATATTTTTGACTTACAGTTGCACTTGAAAAGGTGGGCGAAGTACACCTTAATTCCACTTCTGACACGAGATTATATATAAATATAAATACATATATATTACATATTATTTAATTTCTTTCGAAACGATGACAATAGAGAAGCTACTACACCCATGCAGTCGTGACTCATCATGACCCGTGCACGAAGCCACTGCTCGAGCCGCATCAAAACTAACAATTCTGCTCGCGCCACGTCGCCCATGCGAAGGCTCTCCTGTTTGGGCACACGAAATGAAATGGGTCGACCAAACATATCTGAGGGGCGTCGCATCGGATGTGGTGGGGGGAATGGCCGAAACAGCACGCAAGATGGTTTTTTGATCAGTTTTTTTTTCACACGGCGTCAATTAGAGTTTAACATAACTGAAAAATCACGGGCAAATTTGAGTTAGAGGTTTATAAAATTTTCCAAAAATAAAAAAAAATAAAGAAGAAAAAGGCTCTGGCAAAGGGATATTATGAGGAAACAGGTGATGGTGATGGGATGATTGGTGGACGAGAATTCACGAGAAAACAAGAAAATATCAATGGAGGGGAGGGGAGGAAGACGAAGGAGGAGAGAACAACAGTGACAAAAAGGCAAAAATGGGTTTGGTGTTTCGTTCCCTTTGCCTGGGATAGTCCATAACGTCTTTTTGTGAGAGTAAAAAGGACATCGGACGAAGCCGCCTCCCCTCTTTCCCCTTCCTTCCTTATCATAGTAGTATCATCACGTTCGCCTCCCTTCTTCTCTTCTTCTTCTTCTTCTTCTTCTCTCAGAGTGTCGAGCCCTTTCAGGTAAAAGCCTCTCCCTTGCTGATGTGAAGATCCTTTCTCTCGATTGAATTGAATTTCCGGGCAATTGATTACTTTGGGGTTAGCTATTATTCCATTATGGGAAGAAGGTTTCCTTCTCAGCTCCGCCTTCGCCGGATGCTGACTTGACGAGTGAGCTCAGCTCCACCGTATTTCCCTCCCTCTCTCTCCCTCTCTCTCTCTCTCTCTCTCTCTCTCTCTCTCTCTCTTTCTCTCTATGTTCGGTCGATTCATCCCGCGCCTACTCCTTTGGGGTTCCATCATCATCGCGGTGGGGGTTGCTCCCTTGATTCCCTCTGCCCCTTCCTTCCTTGTCGGTCTGAAGCCGCTTTGTTAGTTCGGACGCCGTCTCGCTTTCTGACTCGTTGGTTGCCACGTTCGTTCCTGCATGCCGTGTTTATGTTGATGATGACGAATGCCGGAATTACAGACATGTTGACTCTCATTCATTCGCATGTTTCTATTTGATTGTGAATTTCTACCTCTCGAGGTCTGTTTCTACCAAGCCCCTTAGGTAGCCTGAGCTTGTCCTCCACCCCTCCCTCCCTCCCCTCTCTCTCCCGCATGAAGCAATTCGCGGCACGGGCTTGAACGCGGCAACATCTGAGAAAGACAACAATATGAATATCAGTCTTTTCCGCGTCCCAAATTATGCTCTAATTTGCTACTGTTGTTCTTCTTTGCAATTTGCTGCTGACAGATTCTCGCCTATACAGGCAGCTTGGTCCGAGTTATGGCTGGCGTCCTGGCCCAGTCGAGGAATGTGCCAGCCATAGTGTCTGGCCAGAGGTATGGCAGCTCCAACGGTTCTGCAAAGTCGAGGAGAGCTGTGAAAATGATGTCCACTCTAAAAGCTCCCTGTATAAGGATGAGGGGCTTCTCCGGTCTGAGAGGATCCAACAGTTTGGACGGTTTGTTGAATTCAAGCCCCGACTTTCACTCGAGGGTGGCAAATTCAATCTCCGTTCGCAGGGGGAAGGCAAGCCGGGGTGTAGTCAGGGCTATGTTCGAGCGCTTCACTGAGAAAGCGATCAAAGTCATTATGCTTGCTCAAGAGGAAGCGCGGAGGCTGGGTCACAATTTCGTGGGGACCGAGCAAATTCTTCTGGGTCTTATCGGCGAAGGCACTGGCATTGCTGCTAAAGTTCTCAAGTCGATGGGAATCAATTTGAAAGATGCTCGTGTTGAGGTTGAAAAAATAATTGGGAGGGGAAGTGGATTTGTTGCTGTGGAGATTCCTTTCACTCCACGTGCAAAGCGAGTCTTGGAACTGTCACTGGAAGAAGCTCGACAACTAGGTACGATATTTCTCCTCTTTGATGCTTTACAATTGTCTATCTACTCCTAGGGTATTCCCCCCACTCAACATTGCATATTTCCTGACGTATATCTTGTACTAACTAACTAGTAAAATTTGCCTCTCTTAAATCCTAAGGCCATAACTACATTGGGTCTGAGCACTTGCTTCTTGGATTGCTTCGTGAGGGTGAGGGTGTGGCTGCTCGTGTTCTTGAGAACATGGGTGCTGATCCTAGCAACATTCGCACTCAGGCAAGCTAGCATTATGTGCTTATTCTTTTGATATTGTGACAATATTGCATGCTGTGAGTATTTGCAAGGGCGAGATACTGATATGTCCTGAAAATAGGTCATTAGGATGGTTGGTGAGAGCACCGAGGCTGTTGGTGCTGGTGTTGGTGGAGGAAGTAGTGGCAACAAAATGCCAACGCTTGAGGAGTATGGAACCAATTTGACTAAGATGGCAGAGGAGGTGATTCTTTGGCCATCATTTTGTTATTCCGTCTATCCAAGTGATTATATTGCTCTGCTATTCTTAAGCTTCTTTTACATATTTTCTAGGGCAAATTGGATCCTGTTGTTGGAAGGCAGCCGCAAATAGAACGAGTTGTCCAAATTCTTGGTCGCCGAACCAAAAATAATCCCTGCCTTATCGGAGAACCTGGAGTTGGGAAGACTGCAATTGCTGAAGGTCTTGCTCAGCGTATTGCAAGTGGTGATGTCCCTGAAACAATCGAAGGGAAGAAGGCATGCAAATGGTTTACTCTTTCACAATGGTGTTGCATTGCTGTTAACCATCACCCCTTGTGGGTTTTAGAGTCAGTTTTCAATGAGCTCGAGCAGAGCATAACTGGGAAAGTGCTATAGAATTGACAATGTTGAATCTGTCCCATCACATCATGCTCTCTATCTGATTTTGTTCTACATTGTTTGAATCCAACAATGAGTGAGCCCGGCATAGTCCTTAGCTCTTTGCAACCGTAAATTGACAAAGGTTTATCTATGATTGTGATTCAGGTCATTACCTTGGACATGGGTCTTCTGGTTGCTGGAACAAAGTATCGTGGAGAGTTTGAGGAGAGATTGAAGAAGCTAATGGAGGAAATTAAACAGAGTGATGAAATTATACTCTTCATTGATGAGGTGCATACTCTTATCGGAGCAGGGGCAGCAGAGGGGGCTATTGATGCTGCAAATATCCTAAAGCCTGCTCTTGCACGAGGTGAACTGCAGGTAAGTCGCATTGATATGTGGCTTTTGGGTGTGCAAACTTTTGGCTATCTGGCTCTAAGTCTGCTGTGGATTGGTGATCCTGATGAAGATAATTGAGAGGTTAGGTCCACTGCTGGAGTCCCGCAGCTTTAGACTGTGCAAAGAGCATGTTGTTTGGCTTTTTAAAAAAATTTCACACATGTGGATGACTATTTGCATGCAATATATATGCAAATTGCTAAGCACCTCCTGTATGATCCTGATCAAGAGTGGGTCCTCTGGAAGGACATGTGCCCCCAGAGCTCTGTTTTAACCTCTTTGCATCCTACTCTACCACTTTCTTCCGTGTATGCATGCAAGCTAAAGAAGCCTTTGAAGCAAAAATTTCCTCACCTAAGGGAATGTACAATGCCTTCAAAACTCCCTCCTGGGCGCTGTGGCTCTCATCCCAAAAAACTAGTCACCCTCTGTTATTTCGAGATGTGTGGGGCAAGGATAGGTTTTCCCTGCAAAGTTGGAGATGAACCTTACCCAGCCCTGTCTTGTGGGTGGGCGGGTATACAAGGCAGTCAAAACTAGTCAAAACTTCCAACTGACTATAATAAACTTGGATGGCTTGCCTTTCTTGGTGTAGCTTTCACCCTCTTGTGTTTGATGACGGTGAATTAGTTTGCGGAAACTGCTTTTCTGGTCTTGGGTACCATGTGTTGTAAATCTTGAGAAAATGGACAAGATGGCTTTCTCTTCTGTCGTAAGGAGCTTTTCTATGCCAAGTCGACCACTGTCCTTTACTCTCTTTTATGGAGGGTTATGAATCTTCTTTTCCTTGATCTGAATAATGATTATAGTGAGAGAATAGCAGTTAGCCCACAGCAAAGTCGGTTTTCAATGCATTCACCTTGGTTAATGTTATTCAATTACAATGGCGCAGTGTATTGGGGCTACCACACTGGATGAATACAGGAAGCATGTTGAAAAGGACCCAGCCTTAGAAAGACGTTTCCAGCCTGTCAAAGTTCCTGAGCCGACAGTGGATGAAACTATTCAGATTCTGAAGGGACTTAGAGAGAGATATGAGATCCATCACAAGCTGCGTTACACTGATGAAGCCTTAGTATCTGCTGCTCATCTCTCTTACCAGTACATAAGGCATGAAGCTCTGAAATGTGTTTCCTTGCTGGATTTACCTGATGCCTTACCATAATTTTGGGAAGCTCTTTGGTTTTTTTTTTATCTTAGAATCATTATTGTTCAATCTGTGGTGCAATCATATTGATGGGAAATTGCTGGTTTATGCATTTGTTCTATTCTGAATCTTAATTGAGCTTGTCTTGTGTCTTGATTCTTCAGAGTGAATGTGTGTTAATTCCACAGACAATTTGAATTTGGGGTTTTCAGTTCCCTTTGTGAAGAATTCTGTCCAAGTCATTCAATTCATTGAGCCGTTGGAGTATATATTATGCATATGGCTAGTTTGATTAGCTTAAGTATCTTCTTCTGTTTGGATACGCTGCATGATACCAATTGCATTGTTATTTACTAAGTTGAAACATAATTTTATGCTGTGCTTTCACTCTGTTCTTCAGTGACCGTTTTCTGCCTGACAAAGCCATTGATTTAGTTGATGAGGCGGGTTCTCGGGTTCGGCTTCGTCATGCACAGGTATGAGCTCTCACTTTGTTTATACACAGCCTGATATGTCTTCCGCGCATAGTCTCGTCTTTAATGTGATTACATTTATGTAGCTCCCTGAGGAGGCCAGAGAGCTTGAGAAAGAACTCCGGCAGATCACAAAGGAGAAGAATGAGTCTGTTCGCAGTCAGGATTTTGAGAAGGTATGGAATTTTTCCTTTCCGTGCTCACATTTGAATTACTCTCAAGTTTGGAGTGTTATGCATGTCGTACTTCATACAAGGAAGTCATCGATAGTTCCTTTTTCCACTTTTTCTTGAGGATTACTCTACTGCACTTGATTTACATTTGCTGTCACTTGGCTTTGCACCAAGGTCGATTTGCAATTTGAGTTTAGAGCAGTATCATCACATTGACCATTTTGTCTTTCAAAATTTTGTGTTTGTTATTTTGCTGGCATCATGTATTATTTAATTAAGAAGCAATGATACACTCTCTGACGACTGAAGCCAAAAAGCAACCGAATATGACTCAATGGCAATATATGTAATCAACAGCAACTTAAGAGGGTGTTTCTTTATTGTCTCACATTCGAAACCTTTTTCGGCTGAAAAAATGGGAGAAACATTCACTTTCCTTTCACTAACAAACTCTGCATGTATGCAGGCTGGAGAGTTACGTGATCGAGAAATGGATCTTAAGGCACAGATATCTGCACTGGTTGACAAAGGCAAAGAGATGAGCAAGGCTGAGACTGAGGCTGGGGACGTTGGTCCTGTTGTTACTGAAGTGGACATTCAGCACATTGTTTCTGCTTGGACTGGCATTCCTGTAGAGAAAGTGTCAAGTGATGAGTCAGATCGCCTCCTCAAAATGGAAGAGACACTACACAAACGAGTCATTGGACAGGACGAAGCAGTTAAAGCTATTAGCCGTGCCATCAGGCGAGCTCGTGTTGGACTCAAGAACCCTAATCGGCCGATCGCCAGTTTCATCTTTTCTGGTCCAACAGGTGTTGGGAAGTCGGAACTCGCAAAAGCACTAGCAGCTTACTACTTTGGATCTGAAGAGGCCATGATTCGACTTGACATGAGTGAGTTCATGGAAAGGCACACGGTGTCCAAGCTAATTGGTTCCCCACCCGGTTATGTTGGATATACAGAGGGTGGCCAGCTCACTGAAGCTGTTCGTCGACGTCCATACACAGTGGTTCTGTTTGACGAGATTGAGAAGGCCCACCCAGACGTCTTCAACATGATGCTTCAAATTCTTGAGGATGGAAGATTGACGGATAGCAAGGGGAGAACTGTTGATTTCAAGAATACACTTCTCATTATGACATCTAATGTTGGGAGCAGTGTAATAGAGAAGGGAGGCCGCCGGATAGGATTTGATCTTGATTATGATGAGAAGGATAGCAGTTACAACCGAATCAAGAGCCTAGTGACAGAGGAACTGAAGCAATATTTCCGGCCAGAGTTCTTGAATAGATTAGATGAAATGATAGTGTTCCGTCAGCTTACTAAGTTGGAGGTGAAGGAAATCGCCGACATCATGCTTAAGGAGGTGTTTGAGCGGCTGAAAGCAAAGGAGATTGAACTTCAAGTGACGGAGAGATTTAGGGACATGGTGGTGGAGGAAGGCTACAATCCAAGCTATGGTGCAAGACCTCTGAGGAGAGCAATAATGAGACTACTGGAGGACTGTATGGCCGAGAAAATGCTTTCCGGGGAGATCAAAGAGGGTGATTCCGTCATTGTGGATGTTGATTCTGATAAAAAGGTAACGGTGCTCAACGGAAGCAGCGGTGCTCCAGAAGCTAGTTTCTCTACGCCATGAAAAGTCTACTGATATCAAAGCCGGGTTGTCTTAGAAGGGGCCATCAAGGCCGGTGGTGAAAACTTAGTCCGTGGATAATTTGGTTGGTATTTGAGCTTGTAATTTTTTTGGGACAATAGCACATAGCACGCCAACGGCTTTTAGATGCGCACTGCTGGACGGTGGTGGATAGGCAAGATCTGTAATACAGCAAAAAGTCAGAACGACGTTTTTTTAAAACTCAGTTCTAATAACTGATATGTGATGGTCGACAATTAGCAGGCGTGAAAACGGCCAGTCGAAATGATGTCTCCGGTTATAGACATTTATAGCATATCCGTAGGAACCATATGTCAGTTTCTACGGTCTCTTGGTCTTTTTGGTTCTTTTTTTCACTCACACAACAAGTTCATGAATGTATTCCTCCTCTTGTTCCTACACCATTACTAGCAGAAAGACTCTTGCAATGCCTACTGTTAGTTTAGTTCATTTCTTATTTTTACCCTAGAAACTAATTTCGTGTATATTTCCTTTTTGTATATCATAGGAGCAGGCAATATCTTTTTATTTTATCGTATGCCCCAATTGATAGTGTACGAAATTAAAACATGTTGTCCACTTAATGGATCTCTGTGATTGACTTTTTTCTTCATAAGATGGATAAAAAAGAAAACTCTTGATATGTACATGCTAAATGATTCATATTGCATAAAATCGCGATATCAGAATTCCCGAATTCAATTTGTTTGATAAATATTAACGGACATGCACACAAGTTGCGTGTGCACAAGAAATTGAAAGATCAAACAAAATTACTTTATGCAAAATATTATCGATATATTGTTCGTAAAAAAAAAAAAAAACATCTAGAAGGGGAAAAATATTGGAAGATTTTTTTTTTTTGTAAAAGGACCACCGACGTAGGATAGTAAATGTCTAATTTTTGATATTAAAACATGTGCGAGGTCAACTAATGTCTGAGTATACGCATTCGTTGGATGGACCATACTACGGAAAAGAAGATAACGATTGAGAGTATGGATAGGTTTAGGCGACGGCGCCGTTTCGTAATCGCAACAAAGGGAAGGGGAGGGAAGGGAAGGGAAGGGGCGACACCGCCTCGCGTCCGAGGATCAGTATCATCAAATAATATATCAAATCCTCAAAAGCTCAAGTCGTCGTCTCCTTCTTCGTTTCTCCTTCTTCTTCTCTCTGCTGCTGCCGCTTCCGTCTGTTCAGCTCCCTCCCTCCCCATCTCCTCCTCCGTCTCCTCAGTCGAGCGCTTCAGGTAAAGCCCTCTGCAACTGCGGGTTCTCTTGGTATTATCTTATCCTTCTCTTCCTTTCTAGCTGTCGCGATGCTGCCTATGCACGCGCGCTTTTGTCTTTAGGGCTTCTCATCTTCGATTCGATTTCGTAACTCTCCAATGCTATTCGATTCTTTCTTGCGATTCCCTTTTTTCCTTTCCTCTTCTTTCGATCGGATATCGAATTCCCTCGATTATTACTTGCTTAGCTCTTTCGTTTCACCTGAAATGGGTTGGCTCTCATCTTGCCCTTTTTCTTGGATGATGAGTGAGCTCAGCTCGAGTATGCTGGGGCTGCTGAATTTGATGTGTCAATTACTCGTTAGCTCGCTCGACTATCGATTTCTTTCTGAAGCCCCTTTACGAGGAAGCACGTTAATATACGAGAAAGACGACGGTTCATGACTTTCGGCTTTTTGTTCTCGCGTTTCTGCCGTACTTTGCATACTGACACTTCATCGCCTGTGCAGACGCCTTTGCTCGGAGTCATGGCTGGGGTCCTGGCGCAGTCAACTAATGTACCGGCAATAGTGCCTGGCCAGAGGTACGGCAGCCCCAGTGGTTCCGCAAAGTCGAGGAGGAGTGTGAAAATGATGTCCGCTCTAACAGCTCCCGGCATAAGGATGAGGGGCTTCTCTGGTCTGAGAGGATCCAACAGCTTGGACAACTTGCTGAATTCAAGCCCTGATTTTCACTCTACGGTGGCAAGTTCGATCTCCTTTCGCAGGGGGAAGGCAAGCCGTGGCGTAGCCAGGGCCATGTTTGAGCGCTTTACCGAGAAAGCGATCAAAGTCATCATGCTTGCCCAAGAGGAAGCGCGGAGGCTGGGTCACAATTTCGTGGGGACAGAGCAAATTCTTCTGGGTCTTATCGGCGAAGGCACTGGCATTGCTGCTAAAGTTCTCAAGTCGATGGGGATCAATTTAAAAGATGCGCGTGTTGAGGTTGAAAAAATAATTGGGAGGGGAAGCGGATTTGTTGCCGTGGAAATTCCTTTCACTCCACGCGCAAAGCGCGTCTTGGAACTTTCACTGGAGGAAGCTCGACAACTAGGTATACTATTCAGTGTTGTCACAACTGTGCATCTACTTTTATAGTATTCTGCCCAATCGATGTTGAATGTTTCCCCTTGTATATCATGTACTAACCTTACTTGAATATTAAGGCCATAACTACATTGGGTCCGAGCACTTGCTTCTTGGACTGCTTCGCGAGGGTGAGGGTGTAGCTGCTCGTGTTCTTGAGAACTTGGGTGCTGATCCTAGCAACATTCGCACGCAGGCAAGTGAGCGTTCCATGCTTTTTTTTCTTGATGTTATGACAATATCGATTGATGTGGGTATTTGCAAGAGCGAGACACTGATATGTCATTGATATGTCCTGTAAATAGGTCATTAGGATGGTGGGCGAGAGCACTGAGGCTGTTGGTGCTGGTGTTGGTGGAGGGAGTAGTGGCAATAAGATGCCAACGCTTGAGGAGTATGGAACCAACTTGACTAAGCTGGCAGAGGAGGTAATTATTTGTTTTATTTAACTATTCAGTAATAATATGGCTCTGTTCTCGAGAAGGGAGTATTGTTAAGTTTCTTTCCCATCTTTTGTAGGGAAAATTGGATCCCGTTGTTGGAAGGCAGCAGCAAATAGAACGTGTTGTCCAGATTCTTGGTCGCAGAACCAAAAACAATCCTTGCCTTATCGGAGAACCTGGTGTTGGGAAGACTGCTATTGCTGAAGGTCTTGCTCAGCGTATTGCAAGTGGTGACGTTCCTGAAACAATTGAAGGGAAAAAGGTAAGCTAATTATTCATTTCTCACTCGCAATGCTGTTTTATTGTCATTAACCATTAGTTCTCTTGGAAGAGTTAAAGGACTGACATTGTTACTTCTAAACCTACATTTTTGGAGTAGGAATGTGCAGCGCCTAAGATTCTCTTGTACCCTTTATTTTGTTCTGTCACTGTTGAAGCATCTTCTAGCTCATGCTGCATCAGATGTCTTCAGAAGTGTTGAGAAGATAGCTCATAACCCGCACTTAACTCTTCACAATGAGAGCAACTTTTAGGAGCGGTAAATAGTTAGGTCATTTTTTGACCCCAAAAAAAAAAAAAATTGGTTAGGTGTTTCAATGACATCACAATTGACGGATGGATTCTTGGAGATGGGAATGTCTAGCACTTGAGAAATTGGATTGTAAACAAGCTTCGTGCTTCTGCATGCTTATTCTCATGGATATTTTAATGGTCATGTTAAATCGTCTAAGTGCACTAGTATACTTCAGCGTTCTATGCTTGTTGGTTGGTGTGGTGTAGTGAGTTGTGGATAGTTTTATAACGATTCAATTGGTTGGAAGCCAATACTGAGCCTTACGAATTCAATATTGTGGGAAGTAATGATATGAATGCTAGGATTTGAAGGATAATCAAATGCTAGAAGTGCTTTTCTTGAAGTTCATGCACATTCTGTTCTATCTTTGTCTATAATGTTGGAAATTATGATTAATATTGCATCCTTTTGTGTCCTTATTCTTTAGAATGGTCTTATTTAAATGAAAAAAGAAAAAGCTATGCTTTACGCATTTTTTTTTCCTGAATGACTAAACCATATTGTTTGCCCATAATGTACTATAGAATAAAAAATGTTGAATCTATCCTGTCTCACCATCCTCAACGTTTGCTTTTGTCAACAATTTCTGGGTCAAGTAATGACTGAGCTAGGTATAGTCCTTATCTCTTTGCAACTGTGAATTAACAAAAGTTCATCTATGTGACTTAGGTCATTACCCTGGACATGGGTCTTCTAGTTGCTGGAACAAAGTATCGTGGAGAGTTTGAAGAGAGATTGAAGAAGCTAATGGAGGAAATTAAACAGAGTGATGAAATAATACTCTTCATTGATGAGGTGCATACTTTAATTGGGGCAGGGGCAGCAGAGGGGGCCATTGATGCCGCCAACATTCTGAAACCTGCTCTTGCACGGGGTGAACTGCAGGTAATTTGCATTGACATGTGGATTGCTTTATATCTTTAAGTGTGCTTTCAGTTGGTGGTTCTGGGAAAGACTGTCGAGAGCTTAGGTTAACTGCTGTGCTCCTGAGCTTTAGATTGGGCTGAGAACACATAATATTTGGCTTCTTAAACTTTTAAACATGTGGACAATTTTCATGCTTATTTATGCTATCTGCTAGATATACCTTCTGTATGTTCCCGATTAAGAACCTGTCATCTGAAAGGACATATGCCACCACGTATCTTTTTTTTCCCATTACTTCCTTTGAACCACATTCCTGTTGCTGCTATGTTCCATTTCGTGCAAGCTAAGGAAGATTTGGAAGCAATAAATTCTTCGCCAAAATGACTGTGCCATTGCTTTCCTTCAAGACTCCTTCCTGGGGCCATTGCACTCATCCTGAAAACCTCTTCGTCCTCCATTTTCTTGCGAAGTGTGGGGAAATGCTTGAGTCTCTGCAAAACTATAGATGAACCAACCTTACTCCGCCCTATTCAGTGGGTGGGTATACAAGGCAGTCAAAACTTCTGACCAACTCTATAAACTTGGATGGCTTCACTTGTTTGCTTCTTTAACTTGCCCCTCTTTTAATATGTAATGATGAATAACAATTGCCACAATTGCTTTTCTGGTCTTGTGAGCCTCACGTTGTTGACTGTATTATGATTTTCCTTTCATATCATCAATGTGGCTGGGTTTACCTATGTTCGACATAGTCTTGAGAAAGTGGACAAGTTGCCTATTTATTTTTCTCTGAGGAGCTAATCCATACCAAGTTGACTACTCTCCTAGACTTTCTTTAAAGTAGTGTTATATATCTGCTTTTCCTCGATGCAAGTTTCAGCAAGAGAATTAATTATTTCATTGGTCAGTCAATCCTTGCTTTCTCCTTGGTCAGAGCTTTCTCCATAGATAAATGTCATACTTATTCAAATTCCATTGGTTCAGTGTATAGGGGCCACCACCCTGGATGAATATAGGAAGCACATTGAGAAGGACCCAGCATTAGAAAGACGTTTCCAGCCAGTCAAAGTTCCCGAACCAACAGTGGATGAAACTATTCAGATTTTGAAGGGACTCCGTGAGAGATATGAGATCCATCACAAGCTGCGTTACACTGATGAAGCCTTAGTAGCTGCTGCACAGCTCTCTTACCAGTATATTAGGTATGAAGCGCCAAAATGCATGTACTCTGTTTGTATTTACTCATTCCAAGTCAAGCTCAATATGTTTTACAATGGGTTAATTTGACGTCTCACCACTATTTCGTGGAGCTCTTTGGTTTTTACCTGAAACTTATTGTTGTTTAATCTGTGTTAGTCATATGGATAGGGAATTGCCTCTTTCTTTGTTTGTTCAAATACTGAGGATCTTAATTGCCATAGCCTTTTGTCTAGATATTTCAGAGTGAATCCGTGTTAATTCCACAGACTTGAATTTGGGGTTTCGGTTGCCTCTCTGAAGGTTCTTCTAATCCATTTATTGTACCATGGGAAAAAATGCCGTAAGTAGATCTAGTTTCGGGAGTTCTTAAGCTAGTATATTTTTCTTCATGGCTACAATACATGATAGCGATTTGCATTGTTATCCACTTGGTCAAGACATACTTACTTGTCCTGCTTTCCTCTGTGCTTCAGTGACCGTTTTCTGCCAGACAAAGCCATTGATTTGATTGATGAAGCAGGTTCACGGGTTCGGCTTCGTCATGCGCAGGTATGAGTTCTTCATCTGTTTATAGTGTAGTCTGATATGTCTTCCACACATTGTCTTGTTGGTTGATGCAGTCCCTTTCTAATAGCTCCCTGAGGAGGCCAGAGAGCTTGAGAAAGAACTCCGGCAGATCACGAAGGAGAAGAATGAGTCTGTTCGCAGTCAGGATTTTGAGAAGGTATGGAATTTTTCCTTTCCGTGCTCGCCTTTGAAGTATTCTCAAGTTTGGAGTGTTATGCTCTTCATGAGGTGTGATGTGGTGATACTATTCCTTTTTGTTGGAATTACTGTATTGCATTTGATCAGAGTGGGGTGATATGATTGCTGTTGTTAGATTTCCCGCATTGCATTTGATCCCCATCTGCTTGTCTTGTTTTGAATTCGAACTTGGAGCAGATTTATCAGCCATTTTCTCTCTCAAAATTTCTTGTGTCGTTTATGGTTCATTTTTGCCCCACTATGTGTTGTTTAGATAAGAAGCTCCATATGTATATTTCTTGAACAGGCTGGGGAGTTACGTGATCGGGAAATGGATCTGAAGGCACAGATAACTGCAATGATAGACAAAGGCAAGGAGATGAGCAAGGCTGAAACTGAGGCTGGGGATGTTGGTCCGGTCGTTACAGAAGTGGACATTCAGCACATTGTCTCTTCTTGGACTGGAATTCCTGTAGAGAAAGTGTCAAGTGATGAGTCAGATCGCCTCCTCAAAATGGAAGAGACGCTACACAAACGAGTCATTGGACAGGATGAAGCAGTTAAAGCTATTAGCCGTGCCATCAGGCGAGCTCGTGTTGGACTCAAAAACCCTAATCGGCCGATCGCCAGTTTCATCTTTTCTGGTCCAACAGGTGTTGGGAAGTCGGAACTCGCAAAAGCACTAGCAGCTTACTACTTTGGATCTGAAGAGGCCATGATTCGACTTGACATGAGTGAGTTCATGGAAAGGCACACGGTGTCCAAGCTAATTGGTTCCCCACCCGGTTATGTTGGATATACAGAGGGTGGCCAGCTCACTGAAGCTGTTCGTCGACGTCCATACACAGTGGTTCTGTTTGACGAGATTGAGAAGGCCCACCCAGACGTCTTCAACATGATGCTTCAAATTCTTGAGGATGGAAGATTGACGGATAGCAAGGGGAGAACTGTTGATTTCAAGAATACACTTCTCATTATGACATCTAATGTTGGGAGCAGTGTAATAGAGAAGGGAGGCCGCCGGATAGGATTTGATCTTGATTATGATGAGAAGGATAGCAGTTACAACCGTATTAAGAGCCTAGTAACGGAGGAACTGAAGCAATATTTCAGGCCAGAGTTCCTGAACAGATTAGATGAAATGATAGTCTTCCGGCAGCTCACTAAGTTGGAGGTGAAGGAAATCGCAGACATCATGCTTAAGGAAGTGTTTGAAAGGCTGAACGCAAAGGAGATTGAACTTCAAGTGACGGAGAGATTTAGGGACCGGGTGGTGGATGAAGGCTACAATCCAAGCTATGGCGCAAGGCCTCTGAGAAGAGCTATAATGAGATTATTGGAGGACAGTATGGCTGAGAAAATGCTTGCCAGGGAGATCAAAGAGGGTGATTCTGTTATCGTCGATGTCGACTCTGATGGGAATGTAACTGTGCTCAATGGAAGCAGTGGTGCTCCAGAGCCATTAGCTGAAGCAATTTCTGTGTGAATGGGGCAACCTCTTCATGCACCGTCTGCTTAGATGCGAAGGGAGTCCCTTGTATTTGAGGTGGCTAATGTGGCCAGTGGTGGAAGGGTCGTGATTTAGCTCAGCAAGTAGCGTCAACAGCTTTTAGATGTGGACTGCTTGGCAATGAATAATTTGGTATTTGCAAATTTGTGTTCCAGGGAAGTCGAGATATGCTTTGTTTTGGTTAGTTCTATTGATTATTTATGATAATTAACGATAGCAAGCAGTTTACTTCCACGACTGAGCAAATGTTGGGATTTTCCTTTTGGAGTCACCAAACAATTTCCGGTCTTGGGCCAACTAAAAAAGAAGGGTTATCTTGTGGACTGAATACATTTTGTCAACGACATTATACCTTTTTCGTTGGTTATTTTCTAGGCCGTACTTTTCATTGAGAGAAATATGAAATACCAAAAATACGTGTTGTTTCATTTCTCATTGACTGATAACTCGTGGATTACAATGTTCTTGATCCACTCTCCGAATATTTATTACCTATCGAACAACCGCAATCACAACCTGACAGTTTGTCCTGATGCAAAAGATGAGAACAAGCTTCATGCACGAGAACGTGGAGAGTAGCTCCAGCAGACGGGCATAAATTATGGGGTAAGCTAAGTACGGGAATGAAGAGGATATGAATGGTGCAGCTCTCACTCATCAAGGTCATCGAGGGGAGCATCGACGTCAGATGCCTATGTAGGAGGGTGGTGGTCAGTGAGTTTGCGAGATGCTTCCCAAAGTTGTTCTATTCCAAGTTTCCGCAGCTCCCGTAAACCACGCTCAACTGCCTCACAAAGGAATCTACTCAGTTATGACATTAAATTGTCAATATCATTCTCAATCCTGACTAAAATGAAAACCACGATGCTATGTTGTGGCAGTGCATCTGTTCTTTTCTTCGTTATAAAGATCCAAAGACGTTACTCAATATTTTTTCTAGCTCATACCACCAGAAAAAGAGCACCTAGCTCATACACAGACATTCATAAGATACCAGCAAAACCATATTAACTCATTTCCTACGACAGGATGTCATGGATGAATGCATCTCTTACTGGTCTGTTCTTCTGTTCGCATTTGAAAGTGCTTTCGAACTAAAAAAAAGTTGCAATAGTGAGGTGGTCCCAACCTCGTCAAAACCCTTTTTATTTTTCGCGAAGAAAAAAAAGGAAAAGGGAAAAGTAATCAACCATTTGAGTGTATAAAATGCATGTTCGAAATTTAGCTTTCAGTTCTATACTGTCACGGGAACTTTTCGTCCTCACCAAGCTTGATTTAACCTTACAAGTAATGTGGGTTATAGAGAAGAAAGGAGGGGAGTTGCCTACCTTCCACAGCATCATGCGGACTTGGTGTCTGCCCACTCCGGCTGATCCAAGATTGAAGCCTTTCTCTGGCAATATCTTCTTCAATATGGTGCACCACAGCTCTTGTCCAGAAGTATGTTAACCAAGCCTACACGTTGTTTTAAGTTTGGAAGACAACAGGGATGGTGAGTTTGCAGAACATGTGCTTACCATCCTCTCTGTTAAGTTCTGTAACAAGTCAATTGACTAGGCTTGTCTACCTAGCTTCCGGTTTTAGACAACTCAAGGCTCATGGAAGAACATCAGCATTCATGCTCTCAATAATCACAGCTGAAGAACATGAAGGATGAAACGACAATGTCACATAGAATGAGGCAAGAGCTGACCTGTTTGAAAAGAATATCTTCAGCCTCCTCTTTGCTTAGTTCTGTAGAATGACAGCTTAAAGCAAGTTAGGACAAAAATTGTGCTCAACAGTTCCTGACATGTATCTCTTGCATGCTTCTCAGTAGTCATAGTCTAAACATATGGCCAGGCATGGCAAAAGGCGTCTACTGGTGAAACTGCACCCTAAAATGCTTTATCCCCCAAAAAAGTGGAACAAAATTGACTACTTTGCTTCCTTCAGGTTCTTTTAGCTCTGGTTGAAAAGGTGAAGGCAAATATCATAACTCAACGAAGATTCCCTCTTACCAAATGTATCGATGAATTTGAGATCACCAGGAAATCTGAAATCTGAAAAACAAAAAATAAGAGGAATGGGACAGTCTAGGGTGGATATCAGCACGTATATAAAACAATCGTATAAATCTCTGAGAGCGGCATGTAAACAGATTTTGCATGTGTATTATCTCAAACTTGCAACTTCAATGTGCCTATGAGAAATCAAGCTAAAGGAAGTAGACAATGATCATTGAGGTGTAGAAAATGGGAAGAAAACCTAGTAAAACTACTGCATGACATACCTGAGGTGGACTGCCTAACCAAATCAGAACGGCTTTGAGTCATTGCTAGAATGACGGCTTCTTCAACCTACAAGAAGTGCAATGCAAGAGAAACGTATGATCAACTTCTCCAGTAACTGTTCTGTGTGTTAAAACAAATGAAACAGAAATATGTATCCAATTTAAAAAGTCAAGAGGACCTTCAAAGAAGATAACTCCTTCAGCCCGGCTTCAACCAGGAGCATGCTCTCGATATATCCTTCAACCATTAAATCACTTGTATCCTTAACGGGTTTTCTTTTATCTGGATTGTTGCCGCCTGCTTCACATCAAAGAAAAAGAAGTTAAGACTAAATGCAAGTGTGCAAGTGGAATGTCATATAAGACCAAAAGCTACTAATATTAGTACTGTAACCTGCACACCAGGACTCTTCCTTAGCCTTCACTCCAGCAGAAATGACCATTTCGAATGGAAGCGGAGCTAGAGATGACCAATACTCATGTCTCGATTGTGCTATATCAGTACAAATGCCTGTAAGGAGAAAAACAAGAAGTCAAATTCTGCACCTCAAAAAAGTTCAAACATGCGAGAACCAATTAAACTTCTTTACCAAATTTTATGGTAAATACACCTGTGAAATTGATGAAGACAAACTTTACCAGATAAATGTGACTGATTTACTTGTCCAGCTACAAGAATCTGGGATATTTCTGAAGTCAAGGGATAAAGAAAATTCATTTCATCGTGTAGAAAACTGACAGCTCATGGATTCATTTTCCTACTTCAGTTTTGCTTTTTGATAAAACCGTGTGATTGAACTTCCCATTCAAGTCGACCAAAAGGAAATGTAAATACAAATGCGTAAACCATGTTCAGAAATCAAAGTAAAGAGAATCTGCAAAGATTATTACCATGTTCTACAGCTAAACCCCAGTATCGAGCGAGCCAACATCTTTTCAAGACAACTTCCTCCTGAGACGGGAAACAGATTAGCAGAATATTCAATTTTTATTCTAATTCAGAAGTCTTCCATGCATACCTTCTCATCCTGCGTCAAAACCATTCTATGTAATATTGTGTGTAGAGCATTTACTTCAGAATTTGCCTCCTGAAGCAGGGCAATAGCTGCTTCTCTATCTTTCGTCAAGTTCTAGTCATAGTCGAGGCACAAAAGCAAACTCAGAAAGATGCCAACAGTTAGCATATTTCACATCATATATGGACGTGCTTTACCTCCATTTTCAAACGAAGAGCTTCTATTTCCTTTTCTTTTTCATTCTTTAGAAGAATCTGTAACAAGAATATAAGTTCTTTACGAACTTTGGGCTCTAAAATCAAAGAAACCTTGAGAATCAACAATCTACATGTACTTCTTAACTCACCTCTCTTTCGCGCAAGATTTCTTCTCTCCTGCCATAGATCAAAAGAATGATCAGATCATTACCAAATGATGTTTCAAAGAATTTGTCCACTAGTTTACCTCCTTGAAAATTCATCATCGAGGGATAGACCTTGTCCAAGTTTGGCAACCTGTATATGTAGATGTGGCATCACAGTACGCAAAAACTTCTTCTGTGCAGCCTACCAGGCTACAGTAGCATAACTAAATTTCCCCCGACTAAAAGCACAGACATTTCATTTGACATATAAACAAGCTGACCAGTAGTAGTAAAGTGGCTTGCTATCACTGATGATTGAAATAAGCAGGTTGAAAGACTGCACTCCGAGTGCACGTGACTGCAATGCACTTATCATCAATTTCTATGCAAACCAATCCATTTCCAACTTCATTTTTCAACTTGCCAAAAAGTATGGCTACGTGATTCCCACGACATGATGGCAAACTTGCAGTTTGAATTCTCAAATGTTTCATTCCATTATTGTATATCTTCTCAAGGCAATTTGCTCCTCAAAACAAAGAACCCGCTAAGTCAGTAAACAGAACCTCATTGCATGTTAAGTATGATTCGAATTTCCTAGCAATTGCTAGCGTGTTTTGTCTTTCCCACTGACAACTGAGTAATAGTACTACAGGCGAAGCAGCATTGGCATTCTTTAATTAAATAGAGCTGTTCAATATGCTATCGTCGCTAAGACGGGTCTTTGCTAGCATAAAATTATTGATTCGGTAAATATGTCAATCTAGTGGTGTCAGCTCCCTTCATTAAACAGTCACTCTGGTGCAACAGTCATGAATAAGAGTCGGCAAAAAGCTACTGACACCTACCAGTGCTATGTAAAAGAATAAGAAGTATGAGCAGTCAATCTGACTGACCTGTTTTTCAAGCTCCCTGACTCTAGCCTCTGCTTTGCTGCACCTCTCTTCAGATTGTTGAAGCTGCATGGAGATGCTAAACTCTTGAAAAAAAAGAGCGCAACAAGATAATAATGCTATTGTTTCAGACTTCAAGCAAATGCACCTTCTCCAATAGCGAGTAATGTTCTCCTTGTAGCATATCAAGCTGTACAAGTGAAGTCTCAGTCAGTTTCATTCAGCTTATGCTGAGGTTTGGATTGTGCAAGTGAATGCATGATTTGGGATTGTCCTGAAACCTATTCTTGAAATATATCACGACAGAGAGGGAGGGGAGTTGTTCAATATACTTCATCATGGAGTGCAGAAACTTCGTGCTTGTTCCCAGTGTCTTGTCGGGCATTGAGAGGAATTCTGCATGATTATCCACAAAAAATTCAGGTGTGACCTGATAAGTCACGATCGCAAGAGAGGCTCCTGACAACTGAGAGCAATGTCTACAAGGATCAGCAAAAACTACTGAGGTACCAGACGATAGGAATCATGAGAAATTGACAGTATGAAAATAGATTTAGGTGCTTCTAAAAGACATAAGAGTTCACACTACTGTAAGTCTTCCCCTCTCAGATGTAAAGATAAAGTGTTTATAACCGTAAGACATGTGAAAGACACCAAAAAGAATAGGTCACGCTAGAATACGTACTCCACAGAAACTATAAGAATCTTCACCTTTCTGCTCTTGCTTTTCTCTTAGGAGGTTGGATAGGAGGTACAGGAACTAGTGTTTTGATTGGTGATGCCAAAGCTGTTGAAGGCATGGAGATGACTGGTCTTCCCGGCAATTTGGAGCGAATGGTCTGAGAGTACCTTTTAGAGTTCCTACCTTGCTGATTTAGATAACCAATAATCCTATGAGCCTTCTAGTCTTATAATTAAGCAGTGTTCTAAATGAAAAAATCATAATACTCAACATCAAAAGATTATGGGTTGCGCAGAGACAATTCATCAACTTATGAATGAATAAGCCCTGAGCTTATATTTGGAAGATCGGGTGAGCAATATTAAAAAACTTTCTTCGAATCTTGAGCTTCCTTCTTTTTTTTTTATCTGATCACATGCTAAAGCTGCCATATTAATCTAGAGGCAAATAGCAACAGCAATCGGTACCGCAGGTGAAGGAGACCGCTCGGTTGTGGTAGCAGGAGTCCAGTGTAATCCCCCCACAGCATTCGAGACACTGCTGTTGCTATTTTGGGGAAAGGAATAAGAAGTAAAAGGAGACCCAAATTCAAAGTCATCATGATCCTCATCTTCAGTACTATCGGCAGCCCTCTTCATCATGGCAGCAGCCAAAAACTGCGAGGCAGCCTGGACATTTGGACGACGCTTAAAAGTGGAAGCCAGCGACATCCCCAGCGACGATGATCCATTGCTGTTCCCATGGGCATAGTTCGAGTAAAAGGGGTGATCCTGACCCATCTGCATGCCAGTGGTTCCGTTTAGCAGAGGGATAGATCAGAGAATCATAATAAGGACTTATGACTTCCGACTGGTTGCATTAAATTAATGTATATCTCGGAGAGAAGACTCTGTAAAATCGCAAGGTAGCAGACTAAATTCACTGGACTGATTCAAAGGATGTTACTGAGTCCTCGGTCATATTCCGTGTTCTGTAAGAACATTGACAATCTTCCCAGCGGAGTTTCCCTAGGCATTGCAGTCCGGACTCGGTCATTAATAGAGTTAAGACCGTATAAATGTATGAAGAATCATTTGGACACGACACCAGACTTCTTGAGAAGATTAATATACGCCATATGTCGTGATCACAAAGTTGTCGAACTTCAGGTGATATATATCCATTAGTTTACGATGTCTTGTGTGCTGAAGCAAATATTACTGTTGAGAAGCAATGTCAACCTTTCCTCACATTGTCCACGACTGAGTCTTCCTCTTACACGTTACCACCAAGATGTGATCATCGAATCTGGCCGGGTTGGCTCACTGGAAAACATGTGTAAAATAACTTTTAGAGTCGGGTTTATGACTAAACACCCTTTCTTCTAGATTCCGCCCAAATTAGCATTGTGTTTGGGTACCGTCCACCGTTTTGCCTAGCTCATGAGAATGTCTAATTTTTTCATTTTTTTTTGGTCGAAGACAAGGTCTAGTTACAACCTTCCTAGGATGATTTTCTTGTACAGAGGAAGATCCGACGATTGATTGGATGATGTCAACTTCACTTTAGACTATAACAAAAATGATATAGAACCTCTTTTCTAAGCAGAAAAGGTAAATTAAAAACTAATTTTTTTAATGAGATAATGTCACTTTTTGATTAATCAGTAACTATAATAGTTGGGCTGGTAAAATGATTCCTGGGAACGCGACTAGTTTAACTAGGTTGGCAAGGCTTGGTCGCATTTTGATAAACCTCAAACTCTACTTCCATCGGATACTAGTTCAATTTTTCACAGGCAAATGGAAGAAAAAAAAAAATGCATGCTCGGGCAAGTGAAATGCACAAGCAATGCAAGTACATGGAGAAGCAAAAATCATAGGTGTCAGTTCAATGAAATGTCAATAGCTATTTTGTCATACATACCAACATTTGTTTATCAGACTTGATTAACACTACATAGTCTGTCTACTTTTTTTTCTAGACTATTGTCTCTTATATATATATAGATGCCTTTTGTTACAGTTTATCTTCCTTACAGAAAATGGAATGGACATCTGGTGCTGCTCTCTCTCTCTCTCTGTGTAACACCAAAGCTCGTCAGCGCATGTGACGAAACTCAAATTGCTGGTACTCCTCCCTGAGCGCTGGCCAAAAAAAAGCCCAGCCCCATCATCCCCTTCCCCTTCCTCCTCTTCCCTCTTCCCCTCGCCTGTCATCTCCCACTCCAAGAAGAAACCCTAGGCTCTATCTCTAGCTCCAGTTTCGCTCTCCCGCACCACCCACGACCACGACCACGACCCCCAACCCCCAACTGGCACTGGCGGAGACACTTGTCTGTCCGGACCCAACAACGCTAATAACAAAGGAAGAAATGGCGGACCACCCACAAGCTGCGACGGAGGGGCAACAACAGATGAATGGTGATAGGGCCCTCACTCTGGCCGACACCATCGGCGCCAAGCGGCAGAGGAGGCCCAGCGTCCGATTAGGCGACCTCGGCGGCGACCTCACCTTCGACTCCCACGTGCGAAGGAAGCCTCACTCCTCCTCCGCCGCCGCCGCCGCCTCCTCAGGTAACCTCAGTAGATCCTCCAAGACTCGTCCTTTGTTCAATTTGAGCTCCGACCACCACCACCACCACCACCACCACCAAACCCTTGAGGATAACGACAAAATCGACAACTTGGATTCCGTCGCCATTGGGAGCTGGAAAGTCAAGGACTCCAAGAAGCGTGCCCCCAATGCCACCAAGAGGGTTCGCTCCAATTGGGTTCCCAAGGTCACTGATGAAGGCGGCGTCGAAGTAGAGGTGGAGAAGTATAGTGGTGGGGAAGATTTTGACGATGGGTATAATGATTTCGATATCGAAAATTTGGAGAGTCCCATCAAGGAACAGAGCCCGGTACACTCTTTGGAGAATTTGGGTGTGGATAGCCATGGAAATGAGAGGGATATGCTGTATAGGAGACCTGGTAGGGGTAGGAGTAGGGACCACCATGATGCGGTTGAGTTGTCGGGACCCTCGGATACCGATTTGAGGGATAGGGATGGACGGTGTGGAGAGGATGGGGTGAAGATTTGGCTTAATGGGTTAGGACTAGGGAGGTATGCACCCGTTTTCGAGGTTCATGAAGTGGATGACGAGGTTTTGCCTATGTTGACGTTGGAGGATTTGAAAGATATGGGGATCAATGCAGTCGGTTCCAGAAGGAAAATGTACTGTGCCATTCAGAAGCTAAGCAAGGGATTTTCGTAATGCCTTTTTCTGTTGGTTTTGAGAAATCCTCAGACATGGTAATGTGAGCTTTCATGTCTGTAACAGCTTTTAGCTTTTAGTATGTTCAAGCCTGGTAGCAAGTTTTAAAAAAGTTTATCGTTTGCTCGCTCTTCTTTGTTCATGCTTTATAATTTGCCAAATTCTGTTTGTTGCAGTTTTCTTGTATGTACTTCCTTGACTGCAATACTGAAGTAGGCTGGAAACTACTGTTGAAGTTGGTGAGAGAAATTTTTGCTCTTCTTCCAACTATGAAGTAGGAAGAAAAAGAACAAATTTATGCACATTCTTTTAAGCCGGCATATATTGAATTTGATTGTGGTGCTTGTACTAGCTGATGCTCAGAAAACATTTTATTTGGTCGATCTTGGAATAGGTAAATTATGATTTTGCAGCACTTCGCATGTATTGAATGCTATCGACCTTGTATCAGATTTGCAAGTAATTCCGAAGTGTACAAAGAAAATATATCTTTGCTTCCTTTGTTGTTGGATGGTTTGCATTCCAGTTGTTTTTGTTCACTACGGTATCGAGGTTGTGTTCAGTTAACTGACTTTTGCAAAGTATAGGACAAGCCGGCATGTGACAACAAGAAGGAGATTGTCCTAGTTGTTTAAGTTCACATACTATTTTGCATGGTCTTGGTCTTATGCAAACATATAAGCACAGAAGTGATCTGTTTGTTGAAACTGATTGGCACTGTTGGAATGTCATGACCTCACAGCATCAAATATCAGGGAGAGATTTCTTAATAGAGTGTGACACTTTAGCACACAAGCGCACGGGAGTATGAATAAGATAAGCGTCGCCATTCTTTTGTTGTTGATGTTTCATTACAGGAACTTAGTTGTCCCTTCTGTGGTAAGCAAGTGATTACAGGGAAGTTAGGACAGCTGTCACTGTGGAGGCTGGTGTAAACTCTTTACACACGAAATACAAGGAGTAGAAATTTGGTTTGTAGGGGGGAGAGTGGCAAGAGGCTGTAATGGGCAAGTGCGCAAGGCGTGTGATATTGGTTTATTCTTTGTGGGCAAAGAGGTAAATGATGTTTAACTCACACGATTCTGTAATCTTATTTATACACTTATTGCTCCTAACAGGTTTTGTGATCATGGTATTGGAATGCATGTCATTGATTTATTGAGATCAGGATCGAATGGAGGATAAATATGAGGGTGTGTTGTCTCGTTGTATCTTGTGTTCTGGTAGGCTCATCTTGTTAGTGTGAAATGGGTGGTATCCTTGACATTGCGTTGTCATTTTCGTCGCTGCTAATCTCTTTCCCTTGCTCGGCATGTATGTAACTTTCTGACAAACCGAGATTGTCTTCTTTATATCTAGCCTCTTTCTTGGCTTCTGGTTTATATTCGGACAGAGTTATTAGAGGAAAAGCCATGGATCAAAACTATACGACAGGAGAGAGCTTTTCCAGCTGCTTGAACTGGCATTTTGATGGAAAATCATTCCTCTCACCGTCGGCAGTCATCTTTCATTAAGCCACTTATTCACAAACCTTCTGTGGGGCTAATAGTTCCACTTCAAATTCCATAAAAACCTCTTGTTTTCGCATTTTATAAAGCCAATGTTCTATAGAGCAAGATGTCTGACTTCCAATGAAAACGTTCGCTTCAGCTGCAGTCCCTGTTTCTTCCTTCTAAAGCTCAAGAAAGATATTATTCTCAAGTGCCTAGACATTTTAAATGCATCAATCCTCGAATGACCTGAGGTGGACGACTTTGCGTATTTTCATCAATTTTTAACAAGAACCTCGTGTAACCAAAATAGAAAAATGCACGAGATAACTGGGTGCGGCCTAAATTTAAGATGAATTACTTCAACAGTTCAGAAAGAATAACCTAGAAACAGCTGCGACAACGCCTCATTTGGATTAAGAGCGACAAGAATCTCATACGAAGAGCCAAAAAGCTTTTGTACAATAATATATGGAAATCTTTGGTAGAGTCAGAGACTCCCTAGGCCATAATAAATTACTCAAACATGGAAAACTTCTGTTGCGTCCACCATTGCATCAGTCCATAGAACAGGATTAAATGCCCATCCCTCATTTGTAGAGAATAAACAACGCTCCATAATCAACCCCATGGGGAAGTCTTAGTCCTCTTTGATCATCCCTTCCTCCTTTTGCAGCTTATTGGGCTCAGCGGGGAAGTATTTGATGCCCACCAAATCACCCACTGAGCTGATAACCTGTGAATTAAAAGCAAAAGAAAAAAAGTATCAAAATGCGAGTTCCAGGGGTGGGGGTATTAGATTTCACACCTCAATGAAAGATTTATCTGGTCTGCAATTCACCAGGTTCATCCGTGTAGTACTTAAAAAAAAGAAAGAAACTCCTGCACCATGTTACAAATTGAACTTGATAGACAAAATTTGTCTCGGGATAACACAGCTCATCTCTAAAGATGTGCATGTCACGTGCAAGTCACGTTCAAACCTGAGGTGCACATCTTTGCTTGGCTCAAACAGAGATTCTCAATTTCAAGGATATAAAGAAAAAATTTCTCTTGGACAAAAATTTCGTTCTCCATGATAAACAGTAACTATAATTTTGCTTGCGCTAGAAATTTGTCGTCTTATAAACTGAACACACACTAGCATCTTATTCAAAAATGGTGCACACCAAGCCAAATCGACCTGAATTAAGTATCTTATATTGCTTGATGCCGAACTATTTGATCTGGTTTGACAGGTCAATCTGATTTATTTTGGCCAAACTTGTGGGCATACCTAATTATTGGAGGAGTGGGTTCCGCACATAATAATAAGCTCGAAAAGCAAAACAGCAGCAAGTATGAGAATCAGTGTGGCGCAAGTACGATATCACTTGAAATTTCCTCGGCTTTCCTTTCTACATGCATTGGAAGCTCGTGCTCAAAATTATGCTAAGGACTCTAGGGCCTTAAAAGTGTAGAACTTAATCGCTCCTATCTACTTGAGAAGCGCCCACAGAAAAAATTCGACAAAGCAGGTACAGGAGGGTCTTCTAGGTGGGGGAACTGGCATTAGGAGATTTCCAAGTACAAATACAAAAAATTACCTCCAAGGCCTTAACAAGGTCTTCTTTAGTGTGAGATGCAGATATGCATATACGAGCTCTAGCCAAAAGGAGTGGAGTAGCTGGAAAAGCAACTGTAACTACAGCCACCTGCAAGAGCATTTCACAATGATTATTCTCAACAGATAGCAAGCATTGTGGCTCCAAGGTATCCTGAGCTAAGCAATCAGATATTTTCAGGTTTATTAAAATCATATGGCTTCCGGATATGAATAGTACAAGAACTTACATTATGCTTGAGACATTCACGAGAAAAAGCAGGGATTTTTGCTGGATTGTACAGCATTATGGGCATTACAGGAGAATCATTATCCCCAAGAACCTCGAAACCCATCTTCTGCAGCTCTGACCTGAAAAAATTGCTGTTTTCACGTATTCTTGCAAGTTTTTGTGCCCCTGCATTGACAATAAGACTCTGCTCTTTCAATCACAAAATCCAATCAGAATAAATCTAGGGATCTCGCAGAGGGGAATTTATGACCTCTATTAGAACCATCCTCTCCAAGAATAACTCTGATGGCTGATAAAATCTGTTGTGCAGCTGGAGGCGAAATTGACGTGGCATAGAGATGAGCAGGGCATGTGTACTTCAAATATTGTATAAGTTCCTGAACAAAAGGAATAGTCAATTTCAGAGAAACCAAAATTGACACCACAAATCTGCCTAAATTTATCAAGAATGGAAAGAAATATCTTCAGCATGAGGAATGACACAAAAGACAATAGGCACTTGAAAGTGAATCAATTGTTACATAATACTCACAGCCAGCGAAGTTGGTGCCAATAAACTATTCACAACTGAGAGACCGCACTCGGTGAAAGAAAAATATTTGCAGTTAAAGAACTGCAAACGCTATCCATGTTCTATCAAAGGGAATTAAAAAAAATCCAGCAGATACAGGAGAAGGTTCTATAAATTTAATAATCAAACCCAGCCTTTGTTTAGAAAATGTCTGAGCCTAAATTCTTACAGAAAGAAATGAGATAACTCGCCTGTAGGGCAATAAAAGATAGAAATGGGAAGTAGAAGAAGCAGACAAAGTCAAAAGCTATCGTACGTGAGATTTGGGTGGTCAAGAAAAGAAAATGATGGCGAACTTTTTTAATAAGGTACTTAAGGTAGAATAATGAATCCTCGAATTAACAGGCCATATCTCCATTAAGACAAGAATCGACAGATAGGGAAGTCGATAATAAAGATAATCTTCCATGAGCTTAGTTATCACCCAGACATTTAACTGTAATACTTGATTGTCACAAAAATAATTAAAGAGCAGGCAAGCCAAGAACCTTAGATCCAGCAATATAGCCGCCACATGATCCAAATGATTTTGTGAAAGTTCCCATCATTACATCAACATCAGCAGTGTCAACTCCCAAGAGTTCACAAACACCTCTTCCCGTCTTTCCAACTGCTCCAATGCTGTGAGCCTCGTCCAAGTAGATATAAGCCTATGAAAAGATCAGGGGAAGAAATACATCAATAACATAGTTTAATTTTTTTCAGTGGAATTGATTAGGGCCTCAAGCAAGATGCATTCAGGCATAACTTATCACCTTATATTTCTTGCATACAGCAACAATCTCCGGAAGTTTGCAGAGCTCTCCTTCCATACTATATATACCCTCAACAACAACTATTATCTTCTTCCACGGTCTATGTGTCCTTGGTTGCCCCTCAGCAATTTGCTCCCTCAAAACCTTCTCTAAGTGAGATGGTGCTAAAAAAAAGATGGATTCTTTAAGTGAGATAGTACTAAACAAAAGATAAAGAGAAAATCACATTCACCGTACTGGATCATTATTTTCTTACAGAAGATCCCATGTGCAATACACAATCATTCATTTTTTTTTTTTTTGGAAAACTAGTTTATTTGGCCCGTGCAATGTTTCCCTTTAAAATTTTAAATACATACATACAACATAGAGACAATAATGCTTTATTGATCATATTCACTTCATCAACCACATGACGTGTTATGCAATGCATCAATCATAATACTATCTAAAAATCTAAAAAATAAGGCAGACTTCTCTTTGGTTACATTCAAACCACAAGACATGCATTATTAATAAAAAAATTTATATGAACAGCTAAATAATCTCATTGGCACTTTAACATAACGTATTCAAAAGTCTATCATATATTTACCATCAATTCATCATTTCAGCACAACACATGCAAAAAGTATTGAAAAAGATATTTTAACTATGGACTAGTAAACCAGTATGCTCTTTGTGAGGATAAAACAAAAGATCCAAATCTATGAGGCATTAATATATATGAGGAGAACCAAAAAGCGAGCATATGCATATATGTTTCAGCTAAAGACATCTACCATTTTACTTTCATTAAGTGTAGAAAAAGGTTTATTTTGTCATGAACAAATTCTCAAGCATAATTTCCCATAAAATTTATCCAATAAAAAAAAATTATTTGGCTTTTGCAACATCAGAGGACTCGATCATTTTCTACACTTGTTATTCTTTAGTTTCAAGATAATGATTCTACCTAAACCGAAACAAGTTTTTGTCATTCCATTAGTTCAAAGTGTGATTGCTCCAACATTTAATGTCATAAATCAAGTAATCAACACACGGACTATGCAATATGTACTTGTTCTGCTATCGTCTTAATGCAGTCAATGCACCAATCCAGACATTGTTATGGGGGCCATAGATATTGATCAATAATAGTTCTGACTGCTCAGATATATTACACTTAATAGCATATGCCTCGTGTGTCTTAAAAATATGGTATGCTCAAAACATAGATCGATGTCTCAAATAGGAATTACAAATATAATAGACAAGTGAAAAGGTCCCTAAAGTAAGAGTTCTTACAGGTGATTAAATCTATTTTATTCTCTGTCATTACATGCACACCCAAATTTATACTAATTGCATTCATGTCACCACTGAGTTATCTGTTGCCATATTAATGAATAAGTCATGTTCGGCTTCACTAGCCTGACTCGTCTAATTAAATAAATCGTGTCAACCGAAATAGCGACCTAACTAATATTAACCTATCTAATTTGTTTTCATATAATCTATTTTTATATTGGTAACGACTATAATATAAGTGAATGCTGACACTAATCATTGTTATACTTCAGCGAAATATTTCCATTATGAATTTTTTATACATTATCTAAAATGGACATCCAATTATTCCACGAGTTGACCAAAAAGAGTTCATTGTTTTGTTGATTCCTATAAAATTATCTAATTGTGTTGAAATAATCCTATGAACTTTTAGAGCACATCAATTTTATGAAAAAACAATAAAAAAAGTTAAATCTTATCTCGCAAGTTCTGTTTTTTTTTTTTTTAAGTTTTGGTCAATAGATCTGTTTGGATTGTCATTTTTGGGTAGAATTAATCCAGATTAATCCTTTTAATTAGATTGATTAAATGATCGTGTTCAAATCATCTATTTAATAGTCAAAATGTGTTAAAATTGAATTTTATAACACGATTTTCTTGGGCTGTGTTAGAGTAGTTGACATATTTAACAATTTATCTATAAGTTGAACAACACAAGAACAACCCCCGAACACAAGTTGTCGCCTCCTAGCCTAATGACATTTAATTTATAAGAGGCACCTGCATTTTATCTACTATACTCTTGCAAGACCATCATCCATTCAGGTCTCCTCAGGAAATTCTTCCCTCGACTTGGTCCACTAGATCAAATCCATCATACCCATTGATTTTACGGAAATCCAATATAGGGCTTAAGCAGGTCTCATGGGATTAACATTGTGATCGACCTGGCCTAGAAAATAAGTTCCCTTCCCCCCCCCCCCCCCCCGCCCCCCCACTCACGATTAAAAAATCAAAGAGGTAGAACATGGGCCTCCTCATTTGATGATGTCTTCAGAAGAAACGAAAGAACTAAAATAGATTCATTCATTTCAAAAACTCACAACTTTGCCATTGATGAGTGCCGACAACCAACAGCTCAACAACCGGCAGGAAAGTGACAAAGTAGGAGAAGTGATTTGTTTATTAAATTACAAAACTACAGTTGAAGGTGGAGAGTGGCGAAAATGGATTCACAATTTTTATAGATTGATAGATTCTGCACTTAAAACAGATAAATCCTTCAAGGAACTTACTGTTGTGTTGGAAAACCTTTATTGTAGCTCTGGAGCCTCTAGCACCACTCACAATTGAGTTATGGTTTAAGGAATCGCTAATTACCAAACCTCCCTGCAAATGAGATGGGGAAGTATGCGTTCAATGAATATGAGAAGTATCTTAGCAGCATGGCCTATATTTTTAGTGTGTGCACCTTTCCAATCAGAACCGGAAGAACAGCAGAATTTGTCACATAACCCATGCCAAAAACGATGGCAGCTGGCTTTCCCACAAAGGCTGCGACAGACTCCTCCAACTCATTATGCAGAGTCGTAGTTCCTAATAAAATTGTTCAATCAGGGACAGTTTGAGATAAAATCGAAATTGCGAAGAATACCATACATACCTCCATCAACACAAGAACTGCATGTACTTGGTGAGAATTTCTTAAGTGTCTCAATAACACGGGGAGTACAGTATTCATCAGCAGCAGCAAATCCAAGATAATTGTAGGATCCCAAGTTGAGACACCTACTTACATTCGTGGTTCGTCTGCATGAGATGCGAAGACACTTGAATATTGGGATGTAGGAAGTACACAAGAGGGAGTTCTATTCGCTTGCAAAACATGATGGATTGGCCGAGTGCAAAAAGGAAGACAAATCAGCAAAAGTGTCGATTGACATTCTGGACTCACTTTAAGGTCTTGTTATTATCATTGGAGAAACGTTCTACAACGTCAAACCAAGCATCGGGAGCACTTGATATAGGTCGTCCAAAGCAGTCCTGCAAATCTCAAACATAATAATGCACGAAATGCATTTGAATGGAAAAGTAAAGAAATCCGCTTGCGGAGATAAAAAGCTGTACGATGCGTGAGAAATGATTTTTGCCATGCGATGGTTGTCGGGCATCGAGCGGAGGCAGTGAAGCTTAAGAGCAGGTATGGAGTCGTGCTCTTAAGTAGTTAGTGTCGTATCGTTTACTTGCTTCATCATTTCCCGCTGTAACTGTGTGAGTTAAATTGATTCAATATGTAAAGAGCAAACGTGCATTCAGACTCAAATTCTGATGAATCAATAAGTTATAAGTCCATGTCATTGGCTGTGAAACGAGATAAACATAGCGGAATTTTGCATAGAGTGCAAGAACACCGCATAAAATCCAAATCTAAACTATTCAGAGGCTAAACAAGTAGAATTGGAAATATACCCAGATAAAAAGGGACCAACTTTGAAGTTTCTGCAGTTTAAGAGTAGAGTAGGGAGACGGCCATTTACAGGAAAAAGAAGTCCCATCTACAGGCACGAGCATAAAAAAAAAAGTACCTGAATCCGGAGGTACAAGCGACGAGTGTAGAAATCCTCGAGTCCCAAGCAGATGGGCGCATACCCCTAATTTGAAAGAAGAAGATGGCCATGGATCGTCATGACGCAGATCGAGTGGATAAGAGGAAGAAGAAGGAGGAGGAGGAGGGTGGGGCAAGACGAGAAGAGAAACCTGAAGATCGCTGGAACGCCACCAGTCGAAGATCTTCCGGAAGAAGTCACGGAATTGACCGAAAGCGAAGAGAAGACCGTAGCTAAAGTAGGTAGAGAGAGCGGTCAAATACGGGATGGTGATCATATTGATCTCGCCTCTACCCAAAGAAGCTCGCTCCCTCCCTTCGAAAGAAATCAATGGCGGCCAAGGGGATCTGCAGAGACATCACAACGTCCCCTCGGATCAGAACAAGAAGAAGAGAAACACAAACGCAGCACCAACACACGCACAACAGACGCGCGGAGCAGACACGGGGAAGAGACGTACCGAGAGATCGATCCCGGGGATCCGAAACCTCGTACGAGGGAAAGGGGCAGGGATTGGATTCTGAGTTGGGGGAAGATGTTCGGATCGACCGAATCTGCTCCTCCTTTTCCTATTTTTATATCCCTCCCTCCTCTCTGTGAATTAGTGGATTGGATCGTTCGTTCAAACGTTAGGAAGCCATTTTCGCTTCTTCTGAATTCCTCGTTTGTGCATGTGGGGGCTGGGCGGGCGGGCGAATTTTCTGGGAAGCGTTGCGTTGGCACGGGAGAAAGGTCAAAAAAAGATTAGCTGAATCCGAAACATGGTCGTCCGTCAAGAGCCCATCGGGACGGGAACACGGTGCCGGGCCGACCGGTGGTATCGTTTCGATCGTCAACCCGTGATTTGCTGGTAGTGAAAGTTGATTTGGGCTTTTAGGCCCATCGACCGACTAATGTAAGGCTTAGGCCTCGACAGGACCATCTGGCGATATCCTTTGCATTTTACTATCTAATGGTTTTTTGGTAATAAGTTCGAGTGCAGCACGAAATGCATCCAGATCTCTACTGGGTTTTTGTGATGATTGGGTATTATTTACATCGACGCATGGCTGGTCGATGCATGCCTTGCTTGATTGGGGTTAAAGCGTGCGACGAAAATGGTATGGAGGCTAAAGGCTCGGAGTAGTTAGAGGCGCTTCATGATGCGAACCAAAGCTTGACTTCTAATCCTCCCCCACAGCTGTAAGATGTCTCCCCACTTTTAATGATTGCAATTAGCAAGCCTGCTTTGGAATTAATTATACTATAACAGTAAAAAACAGAGGGGACATAGCTAACCTCAACATCCTTGCAAACCACATTACACGCGAATTGATTGACGGATTACCTCCGTTTTGTATGATATCGTGGTCTAGTATAATCACGTCAATGTCAATTCCACGATCAATCCACACCGTCTATCCCGTTCTCAAAAGAGGGGTCACGACTATGTACATCGAACAGATGCGGCACAGGTCGTGAAAATATAGCATGTGAATCCGTGACAATAGTTGAAAATGATGATGGGTGAATGATTAATTAACGAGTTTCTAACAATGGAGAGATTAGTAGATACAAATCATTTAAGTTGTGGTATTTGATCAAGCAATTCATGAACAATTCCGATGAATGCATGCTCTCAATTATCATGAGGCTAGAATTAGGAAGAAGCGTTTGGAAAGATAATAATTGAAATGGTCGTTTTCATCATAATAATGCATGGCAAGTTCAATTACCCAATGAAATCCATAAACATATGTTAGTATTCAAAAGTAAGGAGAATACCAAAGCTTAGACCTTAGCGCCATGAAGTTTGCTCTCTTATTGAAACAGATCCACCAACTTTGCTACATCAAATAATGAAGAAAACTTTAAAGTTTTATGGCTTTTCGGTAAATAGCATAGCGAGGAGAAGGAACGAGATGCGGGCAGGCGACAAAAAAGCGCAAGCATATATAACGAGTGGATATTTCATTATAAGATAACGATATAATTACAAGTTGAAATCGCGCGATCAAGATAACAGTATATAGAAACACGTTCCAGGCATATAATTGCAGATGTGGGTCGCAAAGGAGAGTAATTTCAAAAGGAAAGATTTCACGTAATTAATCTCTCCATGGAACCGGAAAGAATCACGAAGAATAAACTATATATAAAACCATAAAAAGTAAGACAACGGGCTGATATCTTACTTAAAATGAATAGGATAGATAAACTAATAATTTACGAAGGTTAATATTGAGATCATAAAAATGAGACAAAACTCACTTTCTCCCTCAAAAAAAAAAAAAAGAAAGCAGAAGAAGCTAGCACCTAGCAGCAATAGATATGGGATGTCATGGTTTTTTTCAGTAGCATCCAGGGTTGCTCGTCTCGGTCCCATCCCAGGTCATGTCACATGGGCTTTTTGACTTTGGAAGCGGAGGGGAAAGGCATTGCATTCACATTCACTTACTTTCTCATTTATGGTGGAATTATGCAAATTTGACTTGCGCCATCGAGCGAGTTGACTCGTGGGATCCACATCCCGAGCGCCAGCCGATCCTTATATTATATCGTTAAATCGCGTCGCGACGTCGACGATGGAACAGCGCGATTGTGACCGAGAGGGTGAGCGCATGCAGAGATGCGAAACGCGGGACGGCTCAAGTCAATCGCTTCGCTTTGGATCAACAGTTAATAATTAAATGTGAGACACGTAAGGGTTTCCTCGCCCCTCGGGAAAGGCGAGGAGGGCCGACGAAAGCGACGGGATATACAGCCCAAATTACTGCCCAAAAAAAAAAGAAAAAAACTCTGGTGAATTTCCTTTCTCGTGTCGAGGAAGTCGGTACAGGACAGGACAGGCCATTATTGACAATAAAAGAGCGACCCCCTTTCTTTTGGCCTTTTCTTTTCCCCCTTTGGCGTGTGAAAAACATAGAGGAGGAAGGGACCTGGCCCATTTGACTCAGCTCCCTCTCCCTCTCTCTCTCTCTCTCTCTCTCTCTCTCTGTGCCTGGAGAAAACACTCCCCGCCAATGAAAGATCATGGGTGGGCCACACCTGTCCCCACGAGGAAGCAAGTTTCCCAAATGAATCTGGCCCGTCCAAATTGACGAGTCACGCGTTATATCATCATCGCACCTTCACTCCTCATCTTTCAGTCTTCTGCGCCTGTCTTGAGTGATATCTGGAAAAAGCAAGCAAAAAACCAAACCCCCCCCCGCCCCAAAAAAAAAAAACAGAAAGGAAGCAAAGCTCTCTGACCTGATCGCGACGTAAAAGGAAGAAAAAAGCCGCCATGAGAGCGCCGGATGATCAAGAGGACGGTGACCCCGTGGCCATCTGCAACCGCCTCCTCTCCTCCCTCGCCTCCGAAATCCCCCGCGCCCTCCACTTCAAGCCCAAGTGGTCCCTCCTCCGCTCCCACCTCTCCCTCCTCCCCGCCCTCCTCCCCGACCTCTCGCCGCACCACCCACTGTCCCTCGACCTCCTCCGCTCCATCTCCCACTCCCTCCGCCGCTCCCTCTCCCTCGCCCTCAAGTGCCAGCTCCCCTCCCTCCCCGACGGCAAGCTCCACACCCAGAGCGACCTCGACTCCTCCCTCTCCCTCCTCCTCCGCCACCTCCACGACTGCGACGTCCTCCTCAAGAGCGGCCTCCTCCCCCCCGACCCTCCCTCCTCCTCCTCCTCCTCCTCCTCCGCCCTCCTCTCCAAGCGCGAGTCCGTCCGCGTCCAGTCCCGCGACCTCGTCACCCGCCTCCAGATTGGTGCCCCCGACTCCAAGAACTCCGCCCTCGACTCCCTCTCCTCCCTCCTCGCCGAGGACGACAAGAACGTCGTCATCGCCGTCGCTCAGGGCGTCGTCCCCGTCCTCGTCAAGCTCCTCGATTCCGGCTCTCTCGAGGTCCGGGAGAAGGCCGTCGCCGCCCTCTCCAGGGTTTCCACCGTCGACAGCAGCAAGCCCGTCTTGATTGCGGAGGGCCTCTTGCTCTTGAACCACCTGCTCCGCGTGCTCGACTCCGGGAGTGGTTTCGCCAAGGAGAAGGCCTGTGTTGCCCTCCAGGCCCTCAGCTATTCCAAGGAGAATGCCAGGGCTCTCGGCACCCGGGGCGGCGTCTCCTCGCTCTTGGAAATCTGCGTGGCCGGCACCCCGAGCTCACAGGCTTCCGCTGCTGGGGTTCTCCGAAATCTGGCCACTTTCCCAGAAATTAAGGAGAACTTTATGGAGGAGAACGCGGTCGTGGTCCTCCTGGGACTCGCGTCTTCAGGGACTGCTCTGGCCCAGGAAAATGCCATCGGGTGTCTCTGCAATTTGATAGCCGGCGACTGCGATTTGAAGCTTACGGTCGTCGGAGACAAGGGGATTGAGTGCTTGAAGAACTACTGGGATTCGGCTCCGAGCGAACGGAGTCTTGAAGTCGCGGTCGAGTTGCTGGGCCAGCTCGCATCGTGCCAGCCGATTGGGGAAGCTCTGGTTTCGGACGGGTTCATCGCCAGGTTGCTGTCGGTTTTGGACTGCGGAGTGCTGGGCGTGCGGATTGCGGCAGCCCGAGCTGTTTGTGAACTGGGTTTCAGCCCGAAGACCAAGAAAGAAATCGGGGAATGCGGGTGCATTGCCGCATTGATCAAGATGCTAGATGGTAAGGCCGTCGAGGAGAAAGAGGCGGCCGCCAAGGCATTGTCCAATCTCTTGCTCTACGCCGGGAATCGGAAGATCTTCAGCAAGGACGCCAAAGGGGTGACGAGCACGGTCCTGCTCCTGGACCCTTCGATTCAGAATCTGGACAAGAGATACCCCGTATCCATATTGACATCGCTAGTGCATTCTAAGAAGTGTAGGAAGCGGATGGTGACCGGGGGGGCATGCGCTAATCTGCAGAAACTGGTGGAGATGGATGTGGAGGGTGCCAAGAAGCTGTACGATAGCATCAGCCGCGGCAAGATATGGGATGTGTTCACCAGACCATAGTCCAGATTTCTTGAGCGGAAGCTGATCTTGGTGACTGTAGAGGAAAGATTAATTTGTCCATTTCCTTGTATGTACGTTAGTCCTCCTTTTACTTCCCCCTTTTTTTTTTCCACTATTTACCTGTGTTTGTTTGTTCGTTCGTTCGTTCAAAGCGAGGAGTCCTTGTTAATAAATCTGTTTTAACTGCCCAAAGAAAATAGTACAGAATCTCAGTGGGTGACCTAACTGGGTTGACGTTTCCTGGGTTTTGCAAAGGAGCCCCAATAAGTACTGTTTCTCTGTTTGATTAATTTGGTTCCTTCTTCCTGGTAGGCTTTTGAAGTCTTCCTCGACACCCCAAAGCGATGTCAATGATTATGCAATCTCCAGAGCTTCCTCTTTTCTTTTCTTTTCTGTTTTTTGCCCTTTTAAAATTCTGGTTTGCCTTGTAGATTGATTCCAGTTGTTGGGTACATAGCTCGATGGTCAACTCTCGCCCTTAGCTGTTCTGTTCGGGCGTATCTTGAGGGGGTGGGGGGAGAATAGGTTTTGTTGTATAGGATAGTTGAGGCTCATCCTCTCTTCAATACTGGGATCTCTCGAATGGTGTGTTTTTCGTCTTTAAAAACAAGCAATGGTCGTTATGAAGAGCGTGCGTGCTTATTTTGGCAGCTTGTATCATGAAATCCGAGGGAAATTCCACGTTCTCATTCTTCTTTGTAAGCTTCCATTGGACTCGTTGGGGAGGAGGGAATATATTCGAGATGGAATTATATGTGATGATGAGATTATTTGGTTTTCGTGGGGGAGTGCATGCATTTGGTGGGGGGGTGGTATACCATGTGCGATTGTTCTTTCGACCATGTGCCATCGTCCCACACTTTATGTGAGGCTTTGGACTGTTTTGTGCCGGCCTCAAAAGGTGAAGGACCTGTTGGAAAAACCGCTCGATGGAAGCATCCAAGTCAGTGTCATGAGTATATTATCTTTTCACCTGATAGGATGTATGAAGCAGAAGGAAGTCTCCATTTGGCCTTCAACAGTAGACTCATGCATTATGCGCCACCAATACTTTTCGGACGGACCAGTTTGGGTATATTTGTGATGATTATTCGGGTTGAAAGTTCGGGTCCTTTAAAGAGAAAGGGGGATTAATCATTCTGCGACCATCATTGTCACAGAAATAGCTAAGGTCGGGTTCTTCCTGGATAAATAGGTTTCGCACCCTCTAAATCAACGGCCAAGTACACTACATTTGCCTCCCAGAACAAAGTACATAATTCCAAACAACTGGTGGAAAATAGACGAGGTTGAATGCTGTATAATATGATCTGACTGTAAAATGCGGAGCTCTGAAAATAACCTTTCCAATCTAATATCCAATCTCAACAAATGTCCGGGTCAATAATCTCTGAGAGAGAGAGAGAGAGAGAGAGAGAGAGAGAGAGAGAGGTTCGGAGATGGGACTACTGCTGTATCATTGCCACAGAGGGAACAAAGTATGGCATGCAAGGACTAGGTCACCCTTCAACCCAACTTGCAAAACCGAAGTTGGTATAAAGTATAGCAATCATGAATTTCACATGATAATCTCAATGCACCAGAAATTACCTTACCATTTACAGATTGAAAGTGGGTTACTGCCCCCCGTATAAAAAAGGCCAAAAGTGATCAAATGTACAGATATGTACAGTAACTTTTCATTAGGAAATTTAACCTATACAGAATCTCTGATTCTGTGTCCAACTCTGTGTAAAGAAGGTGTGCTGGACCATTCAGTTTAAGTTGAAGTATTTTGGATCTGATGGAAAATGATACTCCACGTGCAACTGCAATCCAAAATGAGCTACTTTAAGTAATGAATGTAGATGAAATTACGGATGAGATCAATTCCATTGACCATGGAAGCAGGGGACTCATGAAACTGATACCAGACCCTATTTATTCAAATTCTCTTCATTTTTTTTTAAATTGCATAAGGACTCTGCGAAAGCTAAAAATTATAATGACTGGAAAGAATTTATGGAGAAATCATAACACCGCAACATGGCCGGAGACATGAGATTAATAGCAGACAAACCACAGCCTACACCCATACAAATCCAGCTGTAGCCCAAGCCAGTGCACCTATTTCAGCAAATAAGGTGTTATATACCTTGCCTTCATCTGAGTCTGAATGCCGTTGAGGGAAGACAACTTTCAAGTCATTGTACAAGTAGAATCGCCGTGGCCCATCGTTGCAATTGTTTTCCCCAGCTGGAGCAGATGATGGATCAGAGTTGCACCTCCGTACAGACCTGAATTTCTTGGAAAATGGGCAAAAAAACCGGAGATGAAGGGCATAACGCAAAGAGCCTCTAACACCAGGGACCTGATTGACCTTTGATGAACTAGTAGGTATTGTATCTGTATCTGATTGGGAGCTCCCATCGTCAGTCTTTGCAGGCTCATCATCATTCATGGCGAATTTTCTCAAGTGATGCGGAAGATCATCGATGCAGCCAGAGCCTTTTGCCTTCAACTCTTTATTTGGCCTTGCTGACGTTTTCACATATTTAATATCATCTAGTTTCAAATAATTGTTGCTGGGCTGTGAAGAATGTATAATTGCAGACGGCTTAAAATCAACTTTTGCACCAGTGTCTCTCAGACTTCCATTTTCCACCTTAGGATTCGATTCAGAAGATGCTAACATGATTTTTTGACGCATGAAGGTCTGTTACCGGGCACACCAGGAAAAAAAACAGGCGAAAGAAGAGGTTCAGATGTCAAGGAGCAGGATTGGGGTATCCGCTGAATTAAAAATAAACTCAGGCAAGCAGACAGAAAAAGTGGGTTCAAAGCACACGCCAACTTAGGTCCTAGCGAAAATCATAGGAATTCTCTCATGAAATGTGAGGAGCTATATTCTTCTTCTTGTCCATTCCCCTCATTCTATCTACACATAAGCAGGCTGCTTTCAATTCAGCTTCACAGTCAAGCAAAGGGCAATAATTATTCAAAATATCTTCTTCGAAATTACAGCAAGCAAAGTGCAATAATATGCAAAAGCACGAGGAACCAGAATTTCACCATGGACGTCATGTGACTGTACTAACACATCAAAGACCCCTACCAGTGGTTTTTTCATCTTAGCAGAAACACAGGCACACAAACTGAAATCCCTCGTACCTTTGTACCTGCTGGCATGTCACTTAAGTCATAGTTACAGATAAACGTGTGGATAGGTGTCTTCTCTGGGTTGCTAAGAACCTGCCCAAAAAAAGTGCACCTTGTAAGCATATGAAGCAGCATCACTCATTGTCTTGTATTAATAATGTAGTTGAGCTCATTACCGGACCTCAATGATTGAATCAAACATCTATGTGCACGAGCTTGTGTTTTCAATCTTAAAAACGTTTCGCTCTGGTTTTAGCAGGCTTTCTGGTGAACTCTTTCAGGGCATTCATGATAAGAATATAATCAGGGTTTTGAGAAACATCAGAAGGGTGATCAGGTCTTATAAATGAACCAATAACTTGATTAGATTAATTGAGTAACTTATATCCAATCAAAAAGAAACGAGCTCAAGAAAATAATTAAGCTCTAGAGAGCCAAATCTTGTTGCTTACACAAGTCCACTATAAAAGGACCAACTATAATGTGCCTCTTCCAGTTCAAAACCGCCTGTGTTAACTTAAGTTGAGGTGATTCAAGTGTATTTGCATAGAAGTTTCTTTTGTGTAGTCTTTTCATTTTCGATGCTTATTCCAAGCATCAGTTCCACATTCCAATACCAGTGAATAACTACAGTGGAAGGTGACCTCGCATTTAGCTAGAGAGTTTGAAGCCTTTGTTTGCTTGATTTACCCAACTTCACTTCAGGCAACATGGTAATTGGTTCTTTTGCTTTTCGTTATTGTTTTTATTTTCCGTCACACCCTTGGACATTTCACTCTTTCTCATAAATCCTAATATACCTCAGCTAGATCCATTGTATGGCCACAGATAGAAACATAAGCGAGAAAAGGTTCCTGACTTGATTGGCAACTAATATAGACTTTCTTTTGGCCAAATTAATTTAGACTTGATTACCATTACCACTATTCTAGGGTTGAAGGTGAATGTCAAGAAATTACCAGTTGCATTCGGCCTTTCATGGGTATACGCAGGGAGCTCTTTTCTTCTTGTGAACTGTTCACACTCTTGCTTCTCTTTAGTTTTGCTCCCTCACAAACATCAGCTGCCAAGGTATCAGAGAGACCTATAGAAGAGTAGTACAGTAAGTAGTTATCTCCGTCTACACTGGTGACTGCAAACGGAAGTTTCTGCACTTTGGGAGAAAAATCACCACCAGCGACATTAAGAACAGCAAGAAAACCCTCAATTCTCTGCATATGAAAGTGATAGTGAAAATCAGATTATCGGTTGGAAGTGATTAAGCTAGGCACAAGTCATAAGCTGACTTTACGTCATACACACAGGATATAAAATCGAAGGACTTAGAATGGTAACCTGGTTGACTTTACACGATGAGAGCCGACCTGACAAGAGGGACTCCTCAAATGAACCCACTAATGATCTTCTAACTGGAAACTGAACTAATTTGCAACATTGAGAGTTATACTTCAAATCAGGACCACAATGCTTTCCACACCCAGTGGTGCTCTCTGATGTAAACGAAACGAATTCTTTGGGTATTGAATTATTTTTGTGCAAAAATTGAGTATTCTGAAAGTCCATCCCCACATCAGAAGATAAAACATTGGTCAAAGCTCCATCGAGCAACATTTCCATGTCCTTTGAGGCTATACAGTCATCCTCAAAATTCTTTGGAATGCTTTTGCATCCGCTTGTGGATCTCATCTTATCAAAAGGTTTTGGCCCCAGAGGAGACAGAGATAATGGAGGTGAGACTGCCTTTTCCCTGGGTATGTCTATGGCAACTGATGAGGACCTTACCTCAGTTGTTCCTCTCGTATGATTCGTTCCAGGAGTAAATGTAGAAGATTTAGACTGCATTGCCATTTTCTCAAGCAAAGGGCCATCAGCAAGAGGAATGGAACTTTCTCTGCAGTCATCTCCAAGTGGATTCTTCCGCTTTGAAAGATGGTCCGCTGACCGGACAGTGAAGTCAGAATCGCCAGAATTGCCAATATGAGCTTTTTTAGGTTCTTGCATTAAGGAGATGCCATTTTGAGAACTACCATTTACAGATATCCTTTGGCCAATATCTAAAATGTCACCATCAAATTGGTCTGGGAGAAGCATTCCATTCGGAGGGGACAAGACTCGCTTCCTGGCTAGGGAGCCAGACCCCTCATTTGTCCTCCCTGGTCTATTAACCTGACTGAATAAAGACGGGTTTCCATTAACCATATTCGACAGAAAATCTGGTGGTCCCAATTCAAAACCCACGATCCTAACAACAGGTGCTTGAGTAATCTGCCCCCTTTTACCATGCAACCACTCATGTTGATCGATGGCGTTAATTCTCAAACTTTGCTCCTCCCACTTATTGTCTTTATGCCTGTACAAGTCATCTGGATTCCTTGAAATCTCGAAGTTAGATTTCGTTTGCAGTTCTCCAGAAGAAAGGGAAGCCAGAGCCATATTCACACATATCCAGTTCCTGAGCTTCCCTTCATGCACTGCAGTCATGTCATGATCGTGTGCACCAGCAACAAGAGATGTAGCCTGCACAGATGTGCTTACCAGTGCTATATTGTTATAAGAATGTCGGGGGCAATGCCATTTATAATTCAGGTGTGCACTTGCCACAGACTCTTCTACAATCCCTTTAGCTCGGGTTCATCCTCTTTGACACTGCTCCGCCCTTGCTGAGAAGTGTTTCCACATGGATAGAATAATGACAATTTCATTTCATTTCCTCAAAAAGCCTACAGCCTCAATTGTCCTGTTGGACATCCCTATGGGCGCCATCAAGTGACTCTCGTTCAATGTTTTATCAGTTGTATGTCTGAGCAGTAAGTTGAACCGAGGGACTATGTCTGCTCAGGTCCATTATGGATCTTGGACGAGACTGCTTGGTCAGTTTGAGCTGAAACCAGAAATGGATGAGGATTACACTCCATCACCTTACAGGGACCAAAGTTTGTGCAGAGAGATGCCCAACCCGGTAATGCAGTTCCAAAAGGCGAAAGAAAGAATCTGATCGGAACTGTTTTGAATTCGAAAGGATTTAGCATATCATTTTAAACGATTGAGCGAATGATAACATTTATTTCCAGGATTTCACAGGTCCTTATAGCATCTTCCATTTTACAACCATGCAATCGAGAGGAAATACAGAGATGGAACGAACTAAGACGAAGGATACTTTGTTTGGTCAGCTCTGATGAAAAGAGAACCCGATCGATGGAATTGAATGCAATGAAACGGCGTATATTCTGAAATTGAAGTTGCAAGAAATACGACATCGAAAGTGTTTGCCAATGCACGACAGCTGAACATTCTACCCCAAATGACGAGACTAATCCTACTCTCGTATTTCAATGGATAGCAATCGAGACACGAAACTTTAGCGCTCAAATCATGCTTGGGAAGGAGAATGACACCAACTACCGATTCGCATGGAATAAGAGTGGCAGACTCGAGCGCAATCAAGCTGAGGGGGTGGCAAGGCTAAGGAACCGGCAGAGACGACATTTTAGTATTGGAAATCGTAGATGACACGAGAACGAAACTCCAAGTACCACGCGACCGAGCCAAAATGTATGACAGCCAATGGACACCGATTAGCAGCGACGCAACCAACCAAACGCAGGCGAAACACAAAATGCCCAAGGACAGTCTAGGATGGAGATATGATCGGTTACAAGAAGAAAAGAAAAGAAAAAAAAACAGAAAGAGAAGGCCCGAGAGAATGACGTGATCACGCACCGGCAATCGCTCGGCAGTCAGCTCGTGATCACCAACACCGTCGTCGTCATCAGGATCGTAATGGAAGAAGAGGGGGGGCACTCCGCATCAATGGTCAAGTCAAAAGGGGGGAATTTTCACCTGCTCCCTGGTTAATGATGGTTATGGGGAGGGAAAGAAAGAAAGAGGCTTCGGCTTCTTTTATTGGGATAACGATGGGAGGAGTGGATGCGAGCCTTCCAAAATGACTCACCCTCGACTCGCTCCAGTCCCCACCACCACCCTTCTCTCTTTCGTTTTCTCAAAGTTCAGTTTTTTTTTTTTTTTTTGGTTTTCTTTTGTTTTGGGTGGTGCGGAAGGAAGGAGTGGGATTGAACTTGCGGCTCCATTCCCATCGACGTCCACGTCGATACGCTCGCTGGTGGGCCTCGTCATCGTCGTCAACAGCGACAATCCATCTTTTGGGCCTCGGCCCGATATTCCTTCTGCGCTGCACCCATCTCCATTCTCTCGTCCGCTTCGAGCGTGGCCATTTCATTCATCTGACCCGCCATCACACCCCCCAATTTCACGTGATGACATAAATGATCCATGGATTTTGGCTTAATGTACAATGTAATTCATAAATTTTTAATTTGTTCAATGTGATTCCTGAACCTCAGTTCAATGTGCCATGTGGCTCCCCGACTTTTAATTTGTTTAATGTGGTCTATGAGCTTTTAGTACATGTTTAGTATAATCCCTGAATTATATGAAATTGTCCGATGTCGTCTTTCCATTAATTTAAGTTTAAAGATAATATTGAACATTTTCATATAGTTTAAAGACTAAATTGAACATGTATAAAAAGTCCAGCGACCACATTGAACAAATTGAAAGTTTAGGGACCACATTGCACAATTGGCTACAGTTCAGGGATCATATTGAACAAATTAAAGATTCGGGAACCACATTGCACATTAAATCAAAGTTCATGGACCACTTGTGTCATTTTCCCAAAGTAAAAGCGAGTCCTCCACCCTTGCCATATTTATTCATTGCCCATTGTCGTTAGAGATGACTATAAGCATTTCAGATTTACTTTTAATAGTTTACTTAATCAAAATCTCACCGTCTTTTGGTTTTATTATTAAATTCAAAACACCTGAAACTTTCACAACCTACAAACCCCGACATGCAAGTTTACATTATAACTTTTTTAAAATCTGGATGATATTTTAGAATTTGAAACGAGAAGAAAAAAACTTTTTTGCTTTTGCTATAGCACGAGCAACGCACTTTGTATGTATAGCGAATGATATCATCGGATTCGTTATCATAAAATCAAACGAAAATTGTGATCACATAATATGAGGAAGTGAAGAATAACAACTTCATCCTAATCACTATTAGACCCGATCAATCCGCGGAGCAATCCTAGTGTTGGGATCTGAAAATTCTTGCAAAGGCTCACTTATATGCTTAAAAATCTACTGACTTTTGTTATAAAATGACAGGACCTATATGGACCTTATCATTCTGGACCGGAAATGGGAGGCTGTGTACCCATATCCACATCCACACGCATTTTACCCATTCAGGTCTAGTCGGTATTGACTTCCATGAAATATACTGCCCTAATTTCATATGAACCAAATAAGATGCAAGGAAATAAAACCCAGTTGGCAGCTTAAATTGTTTACAGTTGGTGATGTGGAGAGTTGAACTCGTGTCACGCGTTTCATCCACATCCACATGTACACATTTTCTCTTCTATCTTAACGAATAAATTGATCTCATGTGGTTACATATTTTCTATTCGACAATAGCTCATAGCAAATCTTAGAATACGATCGCATTATTTCATCCCATAAGAATATAAAATCCTAATCCAATCAAGCATATTTTCAGTTACGGTTTCGTCCATTCCTTATACATATATACGAATCACGGCTAGAAAATATTTGAAGAGTAGGGTTGCATTAGGAAATGGATTCGGGAAGACGTCAAGATGAGAAAGTTGGATCCCATATTTCTTTCCTGGTATGGCGGCGGATGATTTTGATCGGGGAATCGTTGACACATGCATGGCATGGCACTGATACTGCCAAGCCAAAGGAACTTTTTACTGCACCGTATCTCGACGACGACGATGGATCGATCCAAAAGCAGAGAAAAAAGGGGACATCTTCGCTGCGAAGGAAAGTACCAAACGCATAAATCAAAGTGCTAATCGGATCAATTATGGCTGCTTCCTTTGACTTTATTTAGCTTGCTTTTCCAGAGGGTCTCTTGCTTTCCTTCCCAAAAGCATAACTTTTTTGATGGATTTGCCCTTTCGATCCTTCTTTCGAATTTCAACGGGGAACTCTTAATGAGAGCACCGTATAGAGCAGTCGTCATCTCGCCCGCTTGCTTGTTCAGTGCTAACAAAGAGAGGTGCGGCCTTATAAGCTTTTTCATGTGTCATATATATGTTCACCAAACAAAGCGACTGATCTACCGTGGAAAGTCACAGAAGTGGCGTTAGAAAGCCCCCTCTCTTCCAACGCATGTGATGAAGATCGAAGCGTCTTTTGGCGCAGAGGGATAAATCAAATGGCCAACCCGTTACAATATTATCGCACAATCATCGAGCAAAACTGAAAGGACATGATCAAATACGAGTTATTTTTCTCTCATTATCTTAGAAACTCCTAACAACACGAGCGGGATCACATCATTTGCTATACAAATCGCCAGAAAATGGGTTGAATCTTTTGCATAGTTTCGCTGATGTTATGTATATGTTTTCTTATTAATCAGGTTTAGATGGTTACGCATTAAAGAGCTCTCTAACTATCCTTTTGTTGTAATTTAGAGTGGAAAAAACTCAATACCCTGATGAAAGCTACTTGACTTGGACTATCTGTGGATCAACATATAGTGCTTAGGTGATGATGTTCCTAAATTCTTCGTCATCTAGCTAACGCATTTCTTTAACGTTCATGAAGACGTTCAATTAACTGTCAGATTTTTTTTTTAACTTGTTGCTACTGTTTTGCGAGTGTTGCATGTACCAAAAGATTTGCAGAAAAATGGAACATAAAAACTACGATGCGTCAAGCAACGATTTGTTATGATCTCGGAAATCATTATTGTAGAGATAATGGGTGATACAATAATTTGTACACCGATGAACACTTTGAAGAACTAACATTACAGTCATCATAAAGAAGGACGCCTTTTTATATAATTTCCCAGCAGACCCACTCCCGTTCACTCCTCATCGCGACGATATTATAAAAGCCGAAGGTGCACACGCTCTCTACCCCTCCTCATTGCATGTATTTCATCAAGTTCGATCCCGATCCTGAAGAGGAGTTTGTGTTTGCATGGCAAAGGTCAGCCGGTTCGGAGTCATCGAATCAATGAGCAAACTGCCTCCTGGCTTCGTGTTCGAACCAACCGATGAAGAGATATTATTTGAGTACTTGAGACGCAAGATTTTCGCCCTTCCTCTCCCCGCCTCCATCATCCCCGAACTCATCAACCTCTCCAACCATGATCCATGGGACTTGCCTGGTAATTTATTTGTCCCGTTGGTTCAGACTATTTTGTATCAGCTCACCACAGTGTTGATCGCATAAAACCATAAAGCGGCAATCTCGCGTGCATGTTATGGGTTTGCCTTATGTTTCATCTGAATTATTGTATGTGGCGTATGCAATGATTAACGACGCAGGTGATGGGGAGCAAGCGGGATACTTCTTCAGCAACCTCATCGGAGCCAACAACGCTGTCATCCGAGCAACTTCTTGTGGATACTGGAAGGCACAGGGCGTCCCCAAACAGATCTCGCCTTCGTCAAGCGATGCTCACAACCGCATGATGGTGGGGATGAAGAAGACTCTGGTGTTCTACAGAGGGCGGCCTCCGCATGGGTCTAGGACGTCTTGGGTAATGCACGAATATCGCCTCGTTCCTGCACCCTCCGCTGCTCGTGCCCCGCAGCTGGTAACTGAATTTTTTTAGATATATTAATACATACACGCATAAGGTTATGCGCATGACCGTTTTCTCCATTTTACATCGTTAGCTGTACTTTTACATTAGTCATTAGAACATAAACCCTCTATATATCTCTTTCATATAATGTGTCAACTGCTCAAGCTCAACTTTCATCTGTCTATCACTGCAGAATTCGTGGGTCAGCGAACTAGGAAGGTGGGTTCTGTGTCGCGTCTTTGTGAAGAAAACAAGCAGCGGCAGCCGCAGAGATTTCACAAGCATGGACGCGTCGTCGTCAAGCGGTAGTTGCATCACAGAGGACTCCTCATCAGGTGATGAGAATGAGGAGCAGACTAGCGAATGGTTTCGTTCGTGAGCTTAGTTACATGTAACTGACGGTGAAAGGACCATTGCCGGCTTTCAAGATATCCGTGAACAAGATCTGATGAAATCTACAGTCGTGCGATTGTTGGTGTCTTATTTATCATCCATTCGACACGCCTTTTTCTTCAGCTACATAGCCCGCAGGAATCTTCACGCTTGATGACTCCACGTGCTATATATTCGACCAAGCACAACACAATTATATCTATTATGCAGACATGATATGCCAGTAAAGTTAAAACTTTAATTTGAAGTAAATTAAGATTAACCAACAAGCATTGCAGTTTATCTAGAAACTAAAGTTGAAGCATATCCATTTGAAGTAAACAACTACTTTGAGCTTATAGACCATAAAGGGCAAGCTTCTTTTTTGACAACTTGAGGGAAAACTCTTCTTTGTGATGTCAAGAAAACATTTCCCTATATTCAGATATTGGATTTTCAATCACACTACTCGCAATCCGCTCCGACCGGTAGACACGTGACCAACATAAAAATTGAATCATTGTCTGGGGAATATCCTAGATCCAAAATAGTAAAAAAAAACAAGTGTAAAGCTAGCAGCACAACGTTGCTGTAAGTCTTCAATATGATACGGTGGCTTCTCTCCACTTTTAATTTTCCCTAGAAACGCTTAACTTGTTTAACCGGTTCCCTTGAAAATTTAGAATTGAAAACTCTTACTTGGTGGGGAATTCTTCAAATCTCACTCAGTGAGATTCCTTGAATATGAAGAAAGAATAAACAACAAAAGGAAATGGATAATTTTAAAGCAAACTAAATACCGAAACATTGATTATCAAATGTGGAGAAATATTATTAATAGCTCACAAGAAATCGTTAATGTCATCAGAAAGATCTAAAATTTCAAAGATAAAAAAACCACTTGAAATGCTGGCTTTGAGACTGATAACGAAATCATTGTGCATTCAAATTGCTCATTGTTCTTTTCACTTGAATCAAGTTATTCTAGAAGGATTCTCTGGTGATCTGAAATCAAGACCTGTGAATGAAAGACGAAACTCATCCAAGAGTATTGCTTGGAATTAGTTATCCTGATGAAGCGGCACGGCAGGTTCCAATGGCTTTTGTGGTGAGGAAGCCTGGTGCATATATTACATAAGCTGAAATAATGGGTTTCGCTGCTGAAAAGGTGTAGCCCTCCTGGAATCATCCATTTTGGAAAAATCTTCTTCAGTTTTTAGATTTTCCGGGGAAGGGGAGAGAGTTGATGTTCTAAAGACGTTAAATGCAAATGCCAAGGCATCTATTCACTTGTCAGTGAAAAGAACTAGGACTCTATTTTTCTCGTTTTCAAGGGAAACACTATTTGAGGAAATTCCATGAAAACCACTTAACCTCCCAACGCTTTTGGCGAACCACAAATTACAGACGGTACGTAATTAATTTCAGCAAAACTGGAACTGGAGTTTAACCTACTGAGATCTCCGAGCTCGAAAGTTATGCTTCAAACTCTTAATAAAGGGCACTCCGGTGCGAACTCGTGCCTCTTTGAAAGCTTAAAAAATGAGGGAATCGGAGAGAGTGTGTGCGGGAAGAGGTAGATGAACCTCGACAATCGATGCTTGGCGATTTCCTCCGTCAAGCAGTACCCTCTGAAGTGAAATTTTTTCTGAGAAACTCCGAGTTCCTTCCGGGAGAGTGAAATTTTAATCCCTGAGGGAGAGGGACATAAATGAAAATGGCAAGGTCAACGAAATCTCAACCGCGTTTGAGAAAATTACCGGTACACCATGTTATTCTACCTGACAACAGGAAAACATCGCGTCATTCGAAGAAGCCAATATTTCATCAGGCTCATCTGGACTAATGGAATAACCTTTGGTTGCAAATTTCACTGACAAAGTTATCCAAGGCATGAGGGAAAGCCATAAAATGAGCAGCTACGCATCAATGTGGTTGTGGTTGTGCATGCACAGAAATTTAGAATCTAAGCCTCAGCTGGGCTAGAGGTTTGACACATGTTAGTCATCTTAGTTAGTAGTCAGATTTGCGGAAAAGGGAGTTTGACAGTTGCTCGCTATTCTTGTGAGAGTTGCTGATGGTATTGAACTGGATGGGATGCATTAGTATACGATTCACCTAAACTCGTGCACTCAAGAGGATTCGATGAGTAAAAGTTTCATATCCTCTCTCTATGGCTTCCCTCTGCCGTTGTTCATCTCTTTCCTAAGAATTTCTGTATTGTATCACAGGGAAACGGCATGTCCCCCACTACGTGTCTACATTGCAAAAGAGAAAAAGAAGAAAGACAAGAACCTGTAATGGCAAACGAGTTCAAGCGAAGCACCAGAAACGCCATCCATGGCTCCACAGTGCTAGGCCTCACCAGAGTCTTTATCGCCACCTTCTGGCACTCTAACTAGGTTCACTTCAAAAACATTCGTGGCGGAGACAATGAGATTTGGGACAGGTCCAATCTCTCGCCGCGGCGGGTAGTCCGGCTCAAGATCATCGTTCCACAACGGAGGAATCCGAGGAGTGAAGTCCGAAGGGCTATGAGTGATGAACCCCCGAAGCACAGTTGTCGATGCCCCGTGGGGCAATGCATCGTCTTATACGCTTCGAAGCTCATTTCTTATGAATGCGGGTGTTACAGCGAGCGAGGGTCTCGGAGGAACAGAAGCTTTCGTCGCCAAGGGTACAACGAATATGGAGGAATCGAGGATGAGCTTGGCAGCGACGATGATGAATTTTATGAAATGCAGAGAGTGCAGAGAGAGACTAGGGTTTTGTGTTTTCAACTACAACAAACCATGAATTTTTATTGTGCTATAGTCATTAATTCTCGATCAATTTTTTTTATTAGTATGTGCAATGCACGTGATTTTTTAAGCGACTTTTTCTTATCCTTAATCACTGCAAAAATGAAAAAAAAATATCAAATGGGAGAAAATATAAATTAGCTAACATTCTAATAGAACAAATAAATACGAGTAACGTTAAACAACAAAAATCTTTGAAATTTGATAAATATAACCACTTTAGTAAAACTATATAAGATATTTCAAGAAAAAGTATAAATAAAAAATTGAATACAAATGGAAATGGCCTCGGAAATGCTAAAGCATAAAAATTGGTCACTCATCATCATGTATATTTTAAAGATCAATTTGTGTAAAAGGTAGCTTTTTAATAAAGTATTTCGAAAAAAAAAATTATAAAAGGAAATGAGGTCTTCAACTTTTGAAAAGAAATGATGAATCGAATTTAAGGTGATATTTTAAATTTTTTTTATTGGTCAATCATTTTTTTCATCAATTAACCATATATATTCCATTTTACCTCATTGGAATGGGTAGCCGAACTAGGAACCGACCTGGAAGTGTACCAATAGGTTTTGGGTCAACCCGGACACTCAACCTACCTTTTAGAAAAGACATAATTTGAAAAATATAGTTATTATTTCCGATAAAAATACCATACAAAAACCCGTCACATGGTGGTGAAAATGTTGATGGATTTGCTATGCTGTTTTGGCTTGAAACCCATTTTCAACATATCTAGTAGTGGTGCGGAGCCTGTTTTACAATTGCATCCGTCTCTTTAGCGTAAGAATTGTAGTTACGGAAAATCCGTGACTTGATTGTTCCAAAAATGTGGTTTGATTTTCAAAAAGAAAGAATTTCTAGGAATTGGACTGAATGGACGAACATGATATTGTCTTTGTTAAAAATTCGATTGCCATGAATGAACTTAAATAATTTAGATGATTAGAAAACTCTAAATCCGACAAGATCAATCGTTTCGAATCATCTAATTGGGAAAAATTTTAAAAAGTGGTATTTTGCATATTTTTTTACCTAATTTAACCAAACTTTGATGGGCTATTCCATCGACACCTTTTTTGCACCTATGAAAACCAAGAGTGTCATTAAAGTGATTTAAGTCTTAATTGTTGCAACTTTGCATGGTGATGCAGAAAATTTATTAGGAAAATGTGCAGGCTCACTAATTATTTTTAGCATCCTTTTGAACTTTTGTTACAAAATCCCTTATATTTTTCAATTTGTGCTATAATCATTCATTTAATGATGGAGATTGATAAGATGAAAAGAAGGTGGAGGCACTTGAGTGTCTACTAGAGGATTCGAGGGAGGATGCTGCAGAAGTCAATGAATTTTCCACAAATCAATACTATGAATGGAAGAAAAAAGAATAGGAGTACGAACGCTTTGTTGACTTTCATGTCAATGCTTTGCAGGTATGTTAGCCATCCTTCTGTTGATATTTCGTTACGTTTATAATGGACTCTTTCACAATGACTACATTAGATTGCTAGGACTTGAGAGCAGCTGCAGAATTTATAAAAAATGAAAATAGAAGATGACACTTAGAGGAAGTAAGTGACTTGGGTATGGCTGTGCTTATAACTGCTACCTCATGATCTCTAGCAGTGGCGTGGATCTTGCTTTATAATTGCATCCATAATCGGGCATAATTTTTCCATCCAATATCCTATTGACTCGATTTTTGTAGCTACGGAAAATCCGTGGCTCGATTGTTCCAAAAATGTGGTTCAATTTTCAATTGAACCGAATGGACGGACATGATATTTGCTTCGTTAAAATCCCGATTGCCATGAATGAACTCAAATAATTTAGATGATTAGAATCTAAATCCAACAAGATTAATCATTTCAAATCATCTAATCGGGAAAAATTTTAGAAAGTGGTATATTATGTATTTTTTTACCTTATTTGACCAAACTTTGACAGGCTATTCCATCGACTCCATTTTTGCACATATGAAAACCGAGAGTGTCATTAAAATGATTTGAGTCTTAATTGTTGCAACTTTGCATGGTGATGCACTAGACTTATTAGGAAAGTGTGTAGGCTCACTAAGTTATTTTTAGCATCCTTTTGAGCTTTTGTTATGCAGATTGATAAGATCTATTAGCCATCCTTCTGTTGATATTTCATTACATTTATAATGGATTCTTTTACAATGAGCACATTGGATTGCTAGGACTTGACAGTGGCTGTAGAATTTATGAAAAATGAACTATTGGAGAACATAAGATGACGCTTAGACGAACTAAATGACTTGGGTATGGCTATGCTTATAACTGCTACCTCATGATCTTTAGCAATGGCGCCAAGCCTGTTTTACAATTGTATCCATAATCGAGCATAATTTTTCCATCCAAGATCCCATTGACTCGATTTTTGTAGCTATGGAAAAATCCGTGGTTCGATTGTTCCAAAGATGTGGTTTGATTTTCAAAATGAAGGCATTGATCACGAATTTTTAGAAATTGGACTGAATTGATGGACATGATATTTTGTCGGTTAAAAATCCAATTGTTATAAATGAACCTACATAATTTAGATGATTAGAAAGCTCTAAATCTGACAAAATCAATCAATTCAAATCATCTAATGGAATTTTTTTTAAAAAAGTGTTATTTTACGTATTTTTTTACCTAATTTGACCAAACTTTGACGGATTCTTCCGTCCACTCCATTTTGCACCTATGAAAACCAAGAGTATCGTTAAAGTGATTTGAGTCTTAATTGTTCCAACTTTGCATGGTGATGCCGAAGACTTATTAGTTATTTTTAGCATCTTTTTGAACTTTTGTTACAAAATACTTCCTATTTTTCAATTCCTGTATAGTGCTATAATCATTCATTTAGTGATGCAGATTGATCAAATCAAACTGGAAAAGAATGTGGAGGCGCTTGAGTGTCTACTAGAGGATTCGAGGGAGGAGAGTCGATGAATTTTCTGCAAATCAATACCATGAGTGGAGGAGAAAAGAACAGGATTACCAAAGCCTTGTTGACTTTCAAGTCAATGCTTTGCAGGTCCGTTAGCCATCCTTGTGTCGATATTTTGTTACGTTTATAGTAGACTCTTTCACAATGAGTACATTGGATTGCTAGGACTTGAGAGCGACTACAGAATTTATAAAAAATGAACTGTTTTAAGATGACACTTAGAGGAACTTAGTGACTTGAGTATGGCTGTGCTTAAAATTGCTACCTCGGGATCTCTAGAAATGGTGCCGAGCTTGTTTTACAATTGCATCCATCTCTTTAGTGTAAGAAATTGGGCATAATTTTTCCATCCAACATGCCAGTGACTCAATTTTTGTATCTACGGAAAGTTCCTGACTCGATTATTCTAAAATGTGATTCGATTTTCCAAAAGATGGTGTTGATCATGAATTTCTAGGAATTGGACCGAATGGACGAACATGATATTTTCTTCGTTAAAAATCCAATTGCCATGAATGAACCTAAAAAATTTAGATGATTAGAAAGCTCTAAATTTGACAAGATCAATCATTTCAATTCATCTAATTAGGAAAAATTTTAAAAAGTGGTATTTTACATATTTTTTTACCTAATTCGACCAAACTTTGACGGTCTATTCCATCGACCCCATTTTTGCACCTATGAAAAATCCATCACCATAATATTTTGAAAAGGTGATTCCATAAGAACATAACAATACTTAAACTATGAAGTGGCAGACAAAACACATGCCTACTTGAGTTACTACAAATACATAAGCTGAATCAAACAGAAAGCAAGGAGTCCGAATTAAACAGAAAGCAAGGAGTCCTGACACATCGGAGATAGATGATTTGACTTTTCGTAGGGCCATCGGAGATATGCCAAAGCCGGAGGTAGGCAGTGGCCACGACCTCCGGAGCACCTTTTGACCACAAATCCAACGGTGATGAGTGAACAAATAAAGCAAAGAAATGGATGACCATGAGGTGAAAGAGGAAGTGGTAGAGAGATAAAAAGGTGAATTAGATCTAGAAGCAACAACATTTAAGTTACTTATTGCAGGTGCTCGAAGCTTGCGCCACCAGATACTTCTGAGTTTGGCTCTTCGGAGGGCCGACTGAGATGAGTGATAACACTAAGAAGAATCTGTTTTGGCTTAACAAACCATGCATAATTTTTCCACCCGACATCCCATTTACTCGATTTTTGCACCAACGGAAAATCCATGACTCCATTATTCCAAAAATGCATCAAATGAACCTAAGTTTAGGGTTTAATATTTCATTATTATGTAGGTCTAACATTGACTATGATGTTAATTCCGAAAGCAGTCAAATGATGTAATATATAGAACTATTTACTGTTAGCGCAAATGGTGACCACTGTCCTCTTGCATGTTTCCACAAGAATGGTTCTACGATAATATTTTGTTGACTAAGCAAGTAAGATTTGTTGTATTGTTAAGTTATTTGTAACAAACTTAATAGCTTGCTTAAATTTAAAGTTGTTTTTCATTCATATTGTAGTTTGATTTGTTTTGAGAAGAATATTGATTTGTAATTGTAGCCTTCTCAAATTGCTCTTTTGGAGAATTGATTCGGCTGAAAATGTTTTGACCAGAATTTCTAGCAATTGCTTTCACGCTTTGATGGTCCGAAAATATATAAATGTTGTAAATGCAATCTTTTTTTAATTTTGGCCTCTAAATTTTGACGATGTAGATATTTCACTTTCTTCTCTGTGTTTGTGGGACTCTTGAATTTTCCTTGCTTCCATTTGTTTTTGTTATCCCGTCTTGGTGACTGCCCTTCAACCTCGTGGATAGCTCTCTTTAATTTTTATTTTCGTTTTTCTACTACTTTTTAATATTTCAGTTGCAGTCAAATTAACTAAGAGAAAACCTCATGACCACCTCCAAATACTTCACACAATGCTTTTCGAAAAGAAAGCTGAGGTTACCTTTCAATTTAATTGTATTGGCTATATTTCTTTGTGCCGCTTTTTTTTAGGGTATGTAGTTTGAAATAGGGGCTCAAATGGGATAAGCCTATGTTATGGATTGAAATGAGTGAATTCAAGAACTTGGATGGTGAGCCTGATGTCCCGGATTTGGGCTTGAGGTTATTGGGCCGAAGTGAAGGGCCGGATAGGTGATTCTGTTGGAGCTGACTTGATTTTTTTTTTAATCTGATTTTTTTATGATTATTTTGATATTTTTATTTTTCTTCGCACAAAACGTGCATGCTTTTTTTTTTTTTTTTATCAATTAAAATTCTCGTGTGTTACGTATAAACGAAGTCTTAAAGATGGAATTATCGGGGTCGCAGCCTAACAAAATCATAAAAATTGAAAGAAAAAAAAAGGGCAAAGGAAAAGTGAAAGCAGTCAACTCTTATGAACTGCCCCCCACCTTCTTTCCTTTGACATCTAATAAATAAGAGATTTCACAAACTTTCACTAACCGGAAAATAAAACTCATCAAAAGAGAGAGCAGCTTCCCCCCTAATCAAGCAAACACGCACTCGAAAACACTCTTTAGCTTTCGCTTTGTTTTTCCCACCAATTATCACCTTAACCCCCCACAAAAATTACAAAGTTAGGTCCCGAACGCCCTTTCCGCATTCAATGCTTTTCAAAACCTTCCACCTTTCTCTCCCCATTTTCAAATAAATAAAACGCCAACCTACAACTGCGTTCATCCAGTTCTCTTCCATCTCCGAGCTTCACTCTCTTTCTAGCTAGAACAGCAGAAGGAGTGGGCAACGTAGGAAAGAAAGAAAGATGAAGCGAATGGATACAAATCTCGTCCTCCTCTCTCTCTGGTGTGTCTCCTTCAGCTTCTTCCTCCCCACCGGCTTCTCTCGGACGACCTTGCCTTCTCACGCTGCGACCCTCGACGTCTCCGGCTCGCTCCAGAACACCCAGAGAGTTCTCTCCTTCGATCCTCGGTCCCAGACACCCTTCTCCGCCGAGCAAGAGCAAGAACAGCGCCAGAAACAGACGACGCCGAGCTCATTCTCCGTCCGACTCCACCCCAGAGAGTCCCTCCTGAGAACCCCGTACGGGGACTACAAGGCCCTCGTCCAGGCCCGGTTCGCCCGCGACTCGGCCCGCGTCGACGCGCTCGCCGCCAAGCTCACCCTCGCCGTCAACAACGTCACCCTTACCGACCTGATCCCGCTCCGGACGGAGCTCCAGCCGGAGGATCTGTCGACCCCGGTGGTCTCCGGCACGAGTCAGGGCAGCGGCGAGTACTTCTCGCGCATCGGCGTCGGCACTCCGGCGAAGCAGTTCTACATGGTGCTCGACACCGGGAGCGACGTCAACTGGGTCCAGTGCGAGCCGTGCACCGACTGCTACCAGCAGGCCGACCCGGTGTTCAACCCTTCGGCGTCGTCCTCGTACATGGCTCTCACCTGCGAGTCGCCGCAATGCGGGTCGCTCGAAGTCTCCGCTTGCCGCACTGGCAAGTGCCTCTATCAGGTGAGCAAAGTACTTTATGCATTGATTGAATTGCTGCTTTTGTGCGAATCTCAATGAATTTCGAGTCCAAATTTTGAAAAGAAAACTCATTTTAAACAATCGGTTCCGTACAGGTTTCGTACGGCGACGGGTCGTTCACCGTCGGCGATTTCGTGACGGAGACGGTGTCGTTCGGCGGCTCCGGGGCTGTGAACAACGTCGCACTGGGATGCGGGCACGACAACGAGGGGCTCTTCATGGGGGCGGCGGGCCTGCTCGGGCTGGGCGGCGGCCCCCTGTCCCTGACGAACCAGATAAAGGCGAGCTCCTTCTCGTACTGCCTGGTGGACCGCGACTCGTCCGAGTCGTCGACCCTGGAGTTCAACTCGGCCCCGCCCGGCGCCGAGTCGGTGTCTGCCCCGCTGGTGAAGAACGGCAAGGTGGACACGTTCTACTACGTGGGGCTGACGGGGATGAGCGTGGGAGGGGAGACGCTGTCGATCCCGCCGTCGCTGTTCCAGATGGACGAGTCCGGCAACGGCGGGATTATCGTCGACTCGGGGACGGCCATAACTCGGTTGCAGACCCAGGCGTACAACTCGCTCCGCGACGCCTTCGTCAGGCTCACCCCGCATTTGAAGTCCACCGGCGGAGTGGCCCTCTTCGACACGTGCTACGACTTCAGCTCCCTCTCCAGCGTGCGGGTCCCGACGGTGTCGTTCCAATTCAGCGGCGGCCGGTCGTGGTCCCTGCCGGCGAAGAACTACCTGATACCGGTAGACTCCGCGGGCACCTTCTGCTTCGCCTTCGCCCCGACGACGTCCTCGCTGTCCATCATCGGGAACGTGCAGCAGCAGGGGACGCGCGTCACCTTCGACCTGGCCAACTCGCGCGTGGGTTTCGCTCCCAGCAAGTGTTAGGGAACCCACTAGATTTTGGGTGAACCATAGGCCAGCGAGTTTACCGCTTTTACCCCTCTCAGATCTCTCCTCCCCTCAGAGAGAGAGGGGAGGGGCTGGGAGCGTTTTTTTTTTTTTTTTTGTACTTTTCTTTTACTCAAGCTTTAAGTTGGACGCCTATAGGGGTACTATTAATGTTAGTTAGGGGATAGGATAGTAAATGCGAATTTGCCTGGTTGGTGGGCGGATGAAAGATATGGGCCCCTCACCAAAATAAGTGCAAAGGAGGTTTGTAATTTGTAATTTGTATTTTGGTGGGAGTGCGAGTCTCTGATAATTTAATGTGGCCATTACTCGAGCGCAGGGATAGTGGGGAGGGGGCCGTGTTGGCAATATATTTGGATGATTGTGCAGGGTAATTATGGTATTCAGCGACGATAAGAGGGGGGGACAGGGCAAACGTTATCGAAAGGCGTGCATGCGCGACACGTGGCAGCGCCGCGGCCGTAGATTTGGATTTTTTTTTTTTTTTTTTTTTTTTTTGTGTGGGGGAGGGGAGGGAGGGAGGGAGGGAGGGAGGATCCATCCCGCTGCATATCTCGCCTTCTTTTAATCGTGGCCGTGGGGTTGAGTTTGTGTCCGTTGTTTTTGTTTTTTTCTTTCTGTTTTTTCGCCCTTTTTCGGAGGGCAAAAGATGAGTTTTATATATTCGTGAGTTATAATCTTCTTGTATTTTCGGACAACGTTTTTATTTTTCTGGGAGGGTCTCGTTGGTGTGGGGGGCACACTTTATCGAGAACTGCGTAGTGGGAAACAGATCACATGAGAGCGTGGGGCCCCCGGCCCAACCCCTGCTTTGACAGTGAAGTGCGTCACTTAAAGGAGGGACAAGCGTCGATCTTGAGTTTTTGTTCATCGTGGGGGACGATCTTTTCTTTTCCTTATTGTCGTTTTTTTTTTCTTTTGTTTTGGGTTTTGGTCGGGTCCCGCGATGTGGGCGAAAGGTCAGGAGGACTCCGGTCCGTGATTGTCGGCAGCTTCTCTGGTCTCTCTCTCTCTCTCTCTCTCATCAATGATTCTTTTACGGAGGGTCGTTTCATCGTTTGATTGGCGGTGGTCTGACCCAATCAATGGCATTGCATGCGCGTTCTGGATCCGGAAGACGACGAATGGTTGTTCCGTGATTGATTATCTACATCTCTAATCCTTGGTTAACGGGTGTGGTTAGATCGCGCTTTGGTTAAGGAACTAATCAGCAGATCAAGAACGTAATTTCCCGTGGACTCTCCTCATGTAGACACGTGCCTAGTGGGTTAATCAGCTCCCCACGCCCTAATTAACAAGACCAGTTTATGCTGTCACGTGAATAGATTGACTGTTGAATGGAAAACCAAGAATTTTTCGTTTTAAAGTTCTCGAAACGCTTGTAAAGTAAGGGAGCATTTGTTTCACGAAAAATAAATTCTTTAGAAAATATTTTATTTAGAAATGATTGATCGCATCGCTTATAAAAATGAATGAATAAAAACTATTTTCATTGTTTATTTCAATAGTAAAAATATTTTTCGTTGACTAATTATGTCAAGCGATATAAACGATTATTTTTCTTCAAATGAGTATAGCCTAATTGAATAAATGGATGTTGAATAACGGTAGCTATTGTTCGTTGGCACTTTTGATGGCTCCACATGAAAGCAGATCGTTTGTCTTTAGAAAAATTTTCTTTTTCCAGATTCTCAACTTGATGACAAATAAATTCAAAAAAAAAAACAGAAACGAGGAGGTTGACATGCATGGTTGATTAGTGGGTCGTCGTCCAAAGTTAAAATGTGAACGCAGCTCCTCATCGTCAAATCAAATGACTGCAGGTAAAATGGGGCGGTCATTAGATGTTGAAAATCGTTATGATGTTGGAAGTTTGTGTGAGGAGGAGCGTATGGTTTGGTTTCTAAACAGCAAAGCGTCTCTTTTAAGTTGTCGTTAATCACTTCAGTCATATCATACACAAGGCACCCTCTCTATTGGGTAACTCCAAAAGCTGTGGCCCTTCGTCTTCAGACCTTTCTACGTTCTCGGGATAGGAGGTTTCGAATTTGTCTAGGAAATTGTTTCGTCCATAGTGTACCGCTATAGAGAGATGTCTTCTATTATATTTTTCGCAGATGAGGATTTGCGCGGAAGATCAGTCTCGTAGCTAGAGAGACGACATCGGAACAAGAAAGAACAGAACGGTGAGGATCCGGCATCCTATTTCGACTTTACGAGTGTGCTTGGAGCCTAGTTGACCCGAGAATAGGGACAATAGTTTCAAGGAAACGTCCTGAGAGGAAACACCGACTAATTTAATTGGTTCAATAGACGAGATTCTCGCACCCAGTTATGGTTTATAGAAAGGGGACAAATATATTGAGTTCAGACTGTGCAACTATAGTTCAAGGAGCTTACGCGTAAAAACATTGATGTGTTGTACCTCTTACATCAAATCAAAAAGCCCAAGGTGCTGATAATTTATTATTAAGACAAATATCTTGAAGCAAATCTGGCATTATTTAATCACATATTACTGCTAATGGTGGGTCGTTGGGTCCATAATCCATGTAATTGTTTCTTTCTCTTGCTTTTTTATTATCCCTATTATTTTTTACATATATTTTTTAATCCAAAGCCTCCATTTAGCATATATAGCCTTGGCGGCACAATGAACATCAGGTGCGTGGAAGAATTAATCCTTCTTTAAATGGTCAGATAATATGCTAGTTAGATAACGGGGAATTGAACCAATCACACTTATTATCGAACAAATAATCTATGATCATTATCGACAAATTGATCGAAAATCTGTTGCTGTCAATCAATCTCCAGTAGGATCGCTTAACCACCAAGTAGAATCCGAACTTCAATTGTGATTCTTCTGTTTTTTTTGAGGTGTAATGTCCAACGGTCTTACATACGCAAGGATGGACCATGTAAAGTCTTCGGACCCAGTCTCCATAATTCGCGCCATGGTTTCTTGCAAAAATTCGGTGGCCGTTTTCCCGTCCTTCACATTTAAACGGCGGTTCGTCAAACCAGAAAAGAAAGAGCATGGATTTGCTCGTTGGAACTGTCGATTCACGAGGATAACGTAATGCATTTCTTGTCATTATTTTGCCTAATTTCTTTAACATATCAAGGCGGTCCATCCTAGAGGGACCAAGAAATAAAGGCAAAAGGAGGGTTAACGACAAATCACTTTGAGTCATGCCCGAGTGCATGGATAGTGGATTGGGATCATGGCCGAGTCGATACTTTACCAATCATTTCTCGTTCGATTGAGGCCATTCTTCTTCCTAAGTTTTGTTTGAGTCGTCAAATAACTCCTCCATTGGTTTTCCCACGTCCCAACTAGTTTTTGACTTTTTTTAGTTACCAAAAATTTAAAAAAATATATTTTTAACTGTCAAAATTTTTTTTCTGATTTTTTCATAATTTAGTTCGCATTTCTCAAGCATCCCTGCAAAATATCTCTGCAGCAAAAAGAGGGTTAATTTAAAAGAGAAAATGGCACAAATGGTCCATGAAATTTTGACTAAATGTGCAATATGGTTCATGAACTTTAATTAAATGTGCAATGTGATTAATAAACTTTTAATTTATTCAATATAACCCTTGAACTTTTGATATATGCTTAATTTAGTTCCTAAACTATATATTGAACATTTTTATATAGTACATGAACTATATTAAACATATACCAAGAGTCAAGAGATCATATTGAGTAAATTAAAAGTTCATGGACCACATTGAATATTAAGTTGAAGTTTAAAGACCACATTAAATAAATTAAAAGTTCATGGATCATATTGTACATTGGACAAAAGTTCATGAAATATTTGTATCATTATCCCAACTTTAAATCACTATGAGTATTAATTACTAATTGGTGTGCCTGGGAATAGAGATGAAGAATGAATGGAACGAAATTCTTGGTGCCTCCCAAGCAATTCTTTGTCAGCAGAGACATCTTGGGTCAACAAAGCATGGTTTGATTGCTCGTCGGGATCGCCATCTTGGGCCGAAATCCGTACAGAAAGGTTAGGGGATGAAGGGGGTCATCTGTGAAGCCTAACTAGGCTTAGGCCCAGCATAGCTCTGCCTTTTAACTTAGGGTTCGTTTAATTCGCAAAAAATATTTTCAAAAAAATATTTTTCTCATTTTTCACCATTTAGTTTGCTTAGAAAATGAGTCAATCGAAAATATTTTCCTAGTAAACGGAAAAGATTTTTCTACCAAAGCTTAAATTCAGCAAAATTATTTTCTTCTTAAAAGAACCAAAAACGTTTCTCGAAATATGACTAACTATCAACAATGGATTCAAAACTCTATGCTTGGGTACAAAAACCTTAATGTTGGTTCTCAAGTCCCAGCATCCAAGACCAAGTCTCCAGTAGCCAGGCCTAAGCCCCCAGCGTCCACACCCAAGTCCATCGAGGTCGGGCCCAAGCCCTTGGTGCCCATATCCAATGCTTTGGCACCCAAACTCGGGTTCATAAAGGCTGTACTTTGGTCCCCGACGATCAAGCTTTGGCTTCAACCCTCAGGTTTGGGTCCACAAAGGCCGTACGTGGATTCTTGGCGCTTGGGCTTAGGTCCTTTGTTAATAAAATGTTTGTTCTCATAAAAGAAATATTTTTAAAAATTCAATTTTTAATTATTTTTTAAAAAATCAATTTTTTTTATTATTTCAATTTTTCTTTTCTTTTCTTCCTTTTGTTTTTACTTCTTCCTCGACCGGTTACCGGTGAGCTCAAGCCTCACCAGATCAGGCGAGCTCTAGCAACGAGCTTGCGGCCTCGTCGACATTGGGCAAGGCTGGAGCTTGCCTATGGCCGGTCGTTAGCCACATTGCTGTGGCCGGAAGAAAAAAAAGAAAAAAAAAGAAAAATCAGAAGTAATAAAAAAATGCAAAATTTTTGATAATTTTTCCAATCAAATTTTCCTTACCAAATGATTGTAAAAATTTTCTAGGTCTTTTGTAGGTTTTAGCCATCCAGAAATGGTACATGCGAAACAGATGGACCCTTAAATGAGTTTGGGAAAGATCTTAATTATAAGCATAAGAAACTGATTGAAAGGGTAGGGTTAAAGGGAATAACTCTTGATTTTGATGGAGTTGTTCCGTTTTTTACAATCTTAAAGAATTATGGGATATTCTGAAAATTACCTAAGCCTGTATTTTGTTAGGAAAATAATCACAATCAAACTAAAGAGTTGTGGAAAGTTCAATCTGGTATTCAAATATTAATGAAAGAAAAAGAGATAGGTGTAAGGATTAGTGCATCGCGGTTGTTAATATCCGAGATGCTAATATCACTACAGGGCACTCGTTAAGTGCACTTTGTTAGGAATAATTCTATCGTGGAAACTATAAAGTTTCCTCAATTGGTTGCTTGGGACACTTGTTAACAAAATCCTATCACTAAAAACAGAAAAAAAGTATAACATCAAATAAACAAAGCCCAAAAACCAAAATAAAATGCATATTGGACACTCCCATTCTAACAAACTAGCGAGCTCGACTAGATTTGCCAAAAATTGAGACCTAGCTCGATGATTTAGCCTGTTCTCTCTATGGCTCAATCCGGCCTTTTAGCTAATGAGACGCACATGTGACTAGTGTTAGGCGAAGTCTAGCACCGGAGAATTGTTGTGGGGTGTGAGGGACTTGAATTCTCTCCTTAGAAATTACCTTTGGATAAGATTGGATTTCTGTTGCATGTCCGGACACTAACCTTACAAAAAAAGTTCACTGATTGAGTTATGAATACCCCAAAACTACATTAGAAAAGTTGAATGTAAGCAGGCCAAGTCGAGCACATATACTGTTTTGAATTACTAGATCTACCCATTTGATATTTGTGCGCCAAAGCCAATCACATTGATCATGCATAACATATGTATATGCAACAACAAAATATCGGATGGTATATAAACGAATCATGCCTCCGGGAACTGATGGAGGGACCGTGATTCCGATTAGTCGAGTCCTTTGTTCGTCGTTAGCAACCCATCCTATGCATCACACATCATGTCGCACGTGAAAATGTGTAACCGATCACATTCATATCATATGCAAGCAAAAATATGATCAAGTTATGCCATTTGTATCAAGATTGGCTTATGTAATTCATATAATAAAACAAGTGTCTCGTATTCAAACTAGGGGATAATATGGTATTCTATGTAATTTGAGCTCCCAAAATGCATGTTGGAATCTCGTAGTGTTTGTGTTTACTTGATCTCTAATTGCAACTGGGTAGAATCTGTAGGTAGCAACGATCTTCCATGGTTATGCGGGCGTTAAAAATACAAATGGGTTGGATGTTCAAAATAGTGGATATAGCCGTGATTCATCGGACTAGGTCTATTTACTTTTTCTCTTGTTTGCTGATTTCTAATTCTTAGGAATGATTTGATAGGAACAATGGAAGATAGGAATATCTGGCTGTTAAATATGTTTTGAATTTTATGTACTCGGTCCGGTTTATCAACCGATCCGACATATTTTATGTGCGATTTGGGGAGCCCTATTTATACCACAACTAGGTTTTCTCATTAATGTAGAGAAAATTTTGTTTTAGGAGAGTTTGGTGAGCCGTGAGGTTTTGTTAAGTCGTTGTTTCGACTTCTGAAAACTATACTCTCTTTGATTATAGTGAAATTTTGATTTGCCTCGCCCGTGGACGTAGATCACCGTGGACGTAGATCACCATGTAGAGGGAGTATGTTTTTCCTTTCTCATTTTCATATTCTGCGGATTGCTTTGGCTTCTGGCACGTCGATGGGCTCCATGATAGGTTTCTACAATTTCGAATAGACAAATTGGTCATAATCTAACTCGTACATTCCATAATAGGGGTGACAACATTAGATGATATCTATAGAGAATGTAGTTGCATTGATCGCTCCGCCTGACCCTTGTTATCTATAAAAAAAATTATCATTTTTTTTTGTCACATTCAACGGTTTGCTCTCGGTGGTTGTATGTATTATGAGATAATCGAGCAACAAAAAAGCCAGAGAATTATGAATCTTTTTGGTCGTTAATCTTTGACCTCTATGGTCTGTGTATTTTGAGATGCCAACCGACCGTACGATTATCATCGTCCGGGAACCACAATATAAATATATTAGCATTCTCGAATCTAACTCGTAATCAGCTATAAGGAAAATTCTCTTCAATCTCAAGATTGTTGTGTTGTGATGTAACTTGAGATAGCATCGCGTATTTACGTTACAATGGAATAGGAAAGTCCCATTTCCAGTTCTGGAAATTAAAACCA